>CM063509.1:107035520-107038020 GCA_032207245.1 Pardosa pseudoannulata
CCTTCAATTTAGAATCGTAGTCCCGATGATTCATTTTCCCGTGTATTGTAGAGGTACTATAGCTTCTAGAATACACTAGAAGTAATTAAAGAAACGTGATTGGTTATCGGAATGATATCATTCCTGGAGCCACGCCCCTTCCAATAGTTAATAAAGTTGCTGAACACATATTTCGTGGTATTTTTCTTTAAAGTCGTAATGTAAACAATATCATAAAAATATTTCTGTGTTTTGTGTTATTTTTCCCTACGGGGATTTATGCGTTTGGAAGTCATCTTATGTTCTAAATAAAATTTTATTTTTGTAAGAGAACGTCTGCATCAATCTACTAGACTATATATTTAATAATTGGTTTACAGTGATGACTACAATATTTTAAAAATTATGTACACACATATTCTATATATATATATATATATATATATATATATATATATATATATATATATATATATATGTATATATATATATATATATATATATATATACATACATATACAATACATATATATATATATATATATACATATACATATATATATATATATATATATATATATATATATATATATATATATATATATATATATATATATATATATATATATATATATATATATATATATATATATATATATAAATATATATATATATATATATATATATATATATATATATATATATATATATATATATATATATATATATATATATATATATATATATATATATATATACATATATATATATAAAGTCAGTAATACAATTTTGTAACACAGAAAGCAATAAAATATAGATTTTTACATATTTGAATTTAGGTTCTTTGAATGCATTAATGTAATTAAATTCATATAATAAAATTATAAACTAAATGTATTTCCATTAATAGAGTTTAATCAGGTACTTATTAGATTGTTTTATTATTCATCAACACTATCAAAATTTGCAATCGATTCGTTTTAATTCTATCCAGAATAAATACTCACTTAGTAGTTTTTTTCTTGGATTATAAAAGTAGCTACATTTTGTAATTTTGGCAAAACATTTTTACACAGAGGAAAATAATTTTGAAACCTTTTTATATATTTCGACTTCCGAATCATTGAAAGATCATTTTGAGTTAATTAACTTTATTGTTCTTTAGCTATTTAAAATTACAGAAAAAATGTAGCATTTTTTGATTTACGTTATAAGGAAATGGTGTTATAAAAAACCGCGTAGATTCTTTACTCTACTGAAACAGTGTTTCAAAATATAACCCTATTGTATAAAAAATCAAAGTAAGTTCTTCTTAATGTCAACAAAGTGTTGAGTGTTATAAAGATTTTTGCATTCTTAATATTAACACATTGCATACGGGACTCGTACTAGTACATTTTCTGACGATTGATACTTAAGCGCGAGTCACTAACTAGTGTAACAGCATGGTTTGTTTGTGAGTACAAAAATAATGTATTGAATTATTTAAAAATACATTTGCAACGTGTAGTATACATATTAAACTAAAATGCATTTCACCTAATAAGTCTTCCAGTCAACATTATTATCAATTATACAAGAATCACTTTATCATTCGATTTTGACGTTGAGCGGCATTTACTTCGTTCTGGTAGGTGGTCAGCCTTTTGTACGGCTTTATAACGTGACACCCACTTTTCAAATGACTCCGACTTTCTCATGTACCGGGCTGCAGCTACACAAGACATTTTTGGTCCTTTTGGATGGTTACTGCCACAAAAACGGCTCACAAACGCAGCACTCATTTTGGAATTGTTTATTTAAACACAGCAAAACAAACTGAAAAAAGAATATAACCACACAGCATTCTTCTCTAATGTTTGAAAAATACGTGCACTTAAACTGGTATCTGCACGCTATGTATTGACGAAGTTATGAGCGACACGCTCAATGGAACAGACTGTATATATATATCATTTTCGAACGGATATATAAAAATTTAATCTTAAATCTAACTTGATTTTTCAATCAACCTTCCCCTTCTGTGGTTCCTCATCGACTGATGTAAAAACTAGTTTTTATTTGTCTAAATTTTTCCAGAATCTCTGTAGTAGACACAAACTTTCGGCTTAATTTTCCTGTATATACCGTTATGTTTGTACCGACAAACAATGTTGTTACACTAACACGTAATAGTGCGTGGCCTGCGTTCAAGTATCAGTCGTCAGAAGACGTACTAGTATGTGTCCCGCATACTATGTGTTAAATATGAACCATTGAAAAATACTGACTATAATTTTATTCAACCTTTCAAGAAACTCATTTTTTATAAACACCAAGTTATAGGAGACTTGATTGTATAACACCCTTTACCACAAACAGTATTTGAAAACACTGTCCTGCTCTATAAAAGGAATAAAACGCAGCACTTCAGTTAATTCTTCCTTATATCCATCAAGTGCTGAGTACTAAACAGACTTTGTTTTATCTGCTCTATATTTATTTACGTGATACTATATAACGAATAAATTCACCTTCAATA
>CM063509.1:107043020-107055520 GCA_032207245.1 Pardosa pseudoannulata
TTGGCGCTGATGACACGTTCAACAGTAAAATTAGTTTTGAGAACGTTCTTTAGAAGGCTAATATGTGTAGGAATTCAGTCTTGGTATTTTGCTTTGGGAACATTTGAAACGTCTAGTCAGGCTTGATAAAACAAGAACTATATTCTATCAAAAAGACAGCAATTTATGTTCTCAGCATTACCTCAAACACATTGAGATCAGTTGTAGAATTTGTTTCCTTACGTTTTGAAATGGTAGCCATCTTGTTGAACATGTCTTGTTGTAATATATTTTTAAAACGAGAGTAAGTGCCGGTCTCTAAAAAGTCGTTTAACGCTTAACCACGATTAATCTCTGTTTAAACGGAGAATTGAGTCCCACGATTGGTTGGAACCAAGAGTTAATCACGGTTAGCAGTTAAACGACTGTAGTGAGACCAGTCCTTAGACAGTTCGTGCTGATGACACGTTCTACTGTAAAGTGAGTTTTGAGAACGTTCTTAAGAAGGCTAATATGTGGAGAAATTCAGACTTTGCCTTTTGCTCTGGGGACATTTGAAACTTCTAGTCAGGCTTGATAAACCAAGAACCATACTCGATCAGAAGGAAAGCATTTATGACATGTTCTCAGCATTACCTCGAACACACTGAGATCAATTGTAGAACATATTACCTTACTTTTGAAATGGTAGCCATCTTGTTGAACATGTCTTGTTGTAATATATTTTTAAAACTAGAGTAAGGGCCGGTCTCTCCAAAGTCGTTTAAAGGATAAACGCGTTTAATCACTGTTTAAACGGAGAATTGAGTCTAACCATTGGTTGGAGCTAAGGGCTAAACGACTTTAGTGAGACTAGCTTTAAATGTCTGATAAATGTGTAATTCAACAATAAACGCCCTCTCGTGGTGAAATTTTGAACTAATATTTTTATTGGCCCAAACAAATTTCTATCACCTTTTTATGTCTTACACAACATTATATAAAATTCTCGAACAATAGTTTAGATTACACAACTTTAATGTAGGGAAGTTTAATTTTGGACAGCCTATATAATGTTGTTACCTGAAGCATGATATCTGTTAGAAAAGGAGTTTTGGTTAAAATAGTATATTATCTAATTAAAATTGAGTCGTTCAACACTATTCCAAAAATATTCCTAGTGCTTAGAATGCTTAAAAATGGCTCTCATTTTATTTTTATGTTTTACCTTTAGATTTCACATAGAAGCAAACCTGGGTATCGATTTTTACTTAGGTGAAATACTATTTTTAAAAGATAGTTTTAAAAACTGACATAGTGCTCCAGGTATTTTTTTGGGTTTTATGGTTTTAAATCCTCTGTAACTTTAAAAAAAGGAAGAAAACGCTTTAAAATTTTCAAATACATAGTCAGATTAACGGAAAACACATAAATAATGAATCACGATTTTTTTCAGATAAGAAATACATAAAAATAATGCTCCTAGAACAATTAAAAATTATCTATTTAATACAAAAAATCGTCAAACAGTAGAATATTGTTTTTAAAAGTCTTAAATAAGGTTGTATGACAAAAAAAAAAAAAGGTTTTAGAGTAGAAATAATCATGTCAGTAATCAAAAATTCTTTTAAAAATGAAGTCACTTGCTTTTTTATGGACAAAAATTCATTTCATAATTTTAGACAAAATAAAATTTATGTCGAAGTTCCAATTTTCCTTTAAATTTAAACTTCCTCAGAGTAATTTTAAATTATTCTTTTACTTATTATTCTAATTTTAAAATATGTTTTCATTTAATTCTGGATTTCTTTTATTATGATTTCCCTTATTGGCAACTTCTAACTAAATAGATTAAATTGAGTAGAATGATGTATATATTAAATATTATAATAGAAAATAATAGAATGAATTTATTTTTTTTTAAATTTGGACATTATAAATGTTAAAAATTATATATAAAGTTTAAAAATATATATATAATATATCTTTATATATATATAATATATATAATATATATATATTTATATATATATAAATATTTACCTAATATTATAAATGGAAAACCATTTTGTTGAACAAATATACATGTATCTTTAATATATATGGAAACTGAGATGCAATTTTCTTGCATTCTCAAAATCTTGCATTTAATGCATTGTGCACATCTACCTTGGTTTATTACAAGAAAATGGCCATCACTTTTCTCTGTGATATATGACTTTTGGGTCCAGGTTACTAATTTTCCTTGGTGCAATTCTTAGAAAGAGCTTTTTGTAACTTGTTCACAACAAAATACATTTAACACATTTTCAAAATAATCTATGAGCGAACGCACTAATCTTGGAATTGAAATACCCATTCATAAAAATGAATTCTAATTTTTTTTCAAGAAATGCTCTTGTAAGGAAATTATTTCGTCGAGTATAGTCAACAGTCCATTGTTAATTGGAACATCAATAAAAAATAAATTATTCCAGGTACGTTTCTGAATAATGTAGAATTTCATATTTTTAAAAAATTAAAGTTGTTTAGGATACCAATCGATTTTAGAAGCATGATATTTTTTTTACATTTATGTGAATTTTTAAATTCTAGAAAATGATAAGGGTCATTTTAATGATTTTTTATACATTTTTCTATTAATCATAGAAATATAGCTTTTATTTAAAAAAATTGAGTAGTCCATTACTACATTTTTAATTTTTGTATCAATTTGTGAAATTGAACTTAATAATTTTATTTATATTCCCTTTGAACAATGGACTGTAAAAGGTTAAATTTGAACTTCTCGTAATTTTAAATAAAATTTTATTTTTAATGAAATATTCTGTATATTTATTTTGTATGTATTTCCCTTTATTGTCCCTGAACTGAATCTTGGCCTTTTGCATTGGACATAGTGAAACGTATAGTCAGGCTTGATAAACAAAGAAATATACTCGATCAGAAAGACATCATTTTGACATGTTCTCAGCATTACTTCGAACACATTGAAATCAATTGTAGAACATGTTACCCTACATTTTGAAATGGAAGCCATCTTGTTGAATATGTCTTGTAATATATTTTTAAAACTAGAGTTATGGCCGGTCTCTCCAAAGTCGTTTAACGGATAACCGCGATTAATCTCTGTTTAACCGGAGAATTGCGTCCCACCATTGGTTGGATTCAATGGTTAATCGCTTGTGACATTTGAAACGTCTAGTCAGGCTTGATAAACCAGGAACTATACTCGATCAGAAAGACATCATTTTATGATATGTTCTCAGCATTACCTCGAACACATTGAGATCAGTTGTAGAACATGTTACCTTATGATTTGAAATGGTAGCCATCTTGTTGAACATGTCTTGTTTCAATATATTTTTAAAACTAGAGTAAGGGCCGGTCTCTCCAAAGTTGTTTAACTGCTAACCGCGATTAATCTCTGTTTAAATGGAGAATTGTGTCCCACCATTGGTTGGAGCCAAGGCTTAATCACGGTTAGCCTTAAAACGACTTTGGTGAGGCAGTTAGACTACTTAGACAGTTGGCGCTGATGATACGTTCTACTTTAAAGTGAGTTTTCTGAACGTTCTTAAGAAGGCTAATATGTGTAGGAATTCAATCTTGGATTTTTTGGTTTGGAGACATTTGAAACGTCTAGTCCGGCGTGATAAACTAGGAACTATATTCTATATGAAGGACAGCATTTTATGACATGTTCTCAGCATTACGTCGATCAGTTGTAGAACATGTTACCTTATGTTTTCAAATGGGAGTCATCTTGTTGTAATATATTTTTAAAACTAGGGTACACTCCAAAGTCGTTTAACGGCTAACCGTGATTAATCTCTGTTTAAATGGAGAAATTGGTTGAAGCAAAGTGTTAATCGCGGTTAACCGTTAAAAGACTTTAGTGATATCGGCCCTAAATGTTGGATAAATGTGTAATTGATCAATAAACGCCCTCTCATGGCGAAATTTTGAGCTATTATTTTTTATTCGCCGAAACATATTTCTATCTCTCATTATGTCCTACACAACATTACATAAAATTCTAAATAATAGTTTCGACTATACACAACTTTAATACATATGTTTAATTTTGAAAAACTTATACAATGGTGTTACTTGAAGCATGACGCTGAAAAGGAGAAAGGAGTTAAAGAAAAGGAGTTTTAATTAATATAGCATACTAATTAATTAAAATTGAGTCACCCAACTATATTTTAAAAAATATTCCTAGCTCTCAGAATGCTTAAAATGTCTCTAATTTTATGTTCTATCTTTAGATTTCACATAGAAACAAAACTGGGTATCGATTTTTACTTACATGAAATACTATTTATAAAAGATAGTTTTTCTAAAAATGATTCAATGTTCCAGGAACTTTTTTTCTGGTTTTATGGTTTTAAATCCTCTGTAACTTTAAAAAAAGGAAAAAAAAAGCTTTAAATGTTTAAAAAAATAGTCAGATTAATAACAAGTTCATAAATAAAGAATCACGAATTTTTTTTTTCAAATAAGAAATACATAAAAGTATTGCTCCTAGAACAATTCGAAATTATCTATTTTATACAAAAAAGCGTCAAACAGTAGAGCATCATTTTTAAAAGTTTTAAATAAGCGTGTATGGTAAAAAACAGGTTTTACAGCAGAAATAATCCTGTCAATTATAAATTGACTTGTTTTTTTTTTTCTGGACAAAAATTTATTTTATTTTTTTCGACAAAAAAAAATTTATTTCAAACTTCCAATTTTCCTTTAAATTTGAACTTCCTCAGAGTAATGTGTATACTACAAATTTTTTATATATATTTTTTAAATATTCTGTATTTTGTTAATATTTCTCTTTATTGTTATTAAGAATTTGTAAGAGCAATTGATTGATTAATTAGGTGGACAGAGTTAAAATCCACCAGAGAAAATATTCAACAATAACTTTTCACATATAATAAAGAATGAAAATTACTTTTGCAATTGATTGAATATTTATTCTAACTCCAAAATATTAATACAATTTTTAAAATCTCTAAAAATACATGACTATTGGATCGAGTAAAAGTTATTGAAATACTGCAGTAACTTATTTGAGAAAACATGAAATAAAATTCCTGACATTGCAATTGATGGAATCGTTTTGTTCCTGTCAGAGAAACAAATTACTTTTAAGGAATTAACATGGTATGAGTCATTAGGATCATTTTTTGAACTATAAATGTAATTAGTTGAATACAGTTAAATTCCACGATGAAAATATTCAACAATAATCTTCCACATATAATAAAGAACGAAAAGATTACTTTTGTAATTGACTGATTGTTTTTGCTAACTCCAAAATATTAATACAATTTTTTAAATCTGTAAAAACACGTGCTATTGGTTCGAGTAAAATTTATTGAAATACTACAGTAATTTTTTTGAGAAAACATGAAATAAAATTACTGAGATTGCAATTGCTGGAATTGCTTTTTTCCTGTCATAGAAACAAATTACTTTTAAGGAATAAACATGGTATGAGTCATTAGGATCATCTTTTGTTCTATAGATGTAATTAGTTGAATACAGTTAAATTCCACGAGAGAAAATATTCAACAATAATCTTCCACATATAATAAAGAATAAAAAGATTACTTTTGCAATTGATGGATTATTTATGCTAACTCCAAAATATTAATACAATTTTTTAAATCTTTAAAAAACAAGTGACTATTGGTTCGAGTAAAATTTATTGAAATACTACAGTAACTTTTTAGAGAAAACATGAAACAAAATTATTGAGATTGCAATTGCTAAAATTATTTTTTCCTGTCATAGAAACAAATTACTTTTAAGAAATAAACATGGTATTAGTCGTTAGAATCACTTTTTGTACTACAGAAGATATTAGGTGAACACAGTCAAATTCCACGAGAAAAAATATTCAACAATAACATTTCACATATAATAAAGAATGAAAAGATTACTTTCAAATAAAATGAGAAAATTAAATTTACCAAATCATATTAGAATTTCAAATTTTTATATTCCTAAAACTAGGGCACAAAAGTTTGAGCATCTGTGATGAGTACGTAAACAGTAAATAATATATGTAGATCTTTTCACCCTTATACTTAGGTGTCTCTAAAAAGAAACAAAAATCCTTTAAAAGTTATCTTTTCATGTTAAGTTGAAGTGACATGTCAAAAAATTTTCATTCCTATTTTTTGTTCGCATAAAAGGATATTACTGTATTTTCATATAAGAAAGTTTAATTCATCAATTATCAGCAGTATGATATAGTTGTTTGCAATATATTTAGTGTATCATTTTAAATTGTTGAGGCTATTGTTTAGCGACGGCAGTTCCGATAAAACACATGGGTACACGCGTCCACACATACACACACTCCCACTCAAAATGCACTGTAAGAGAAACATTCAAAACGTGGTGATTTTCTTTATATACTCATACATGCAAGCGATCGAAGTTTTTGAATTTGAGGAATAAAAGAATGATCTATCATTGTTTCTTGATAGTATTATCTAAAAATAGTTCAAAAACTACTATAATGATACACTATCCTAACCCAAATGAGGACTAAATGAAAGAGTGGTGGATATCGGTACCGGACACCAAGGGTTCGATGCCTGCTGCTTCCATCAAGGCTCATAGGTTTTGGAATAGACATTAAGCAGTAGGTCCCATCCTCACTGGCACCTCGTGAACCAATAGAGTAGACTTAGCTCTCCGGACCAATATCATACAATAAAAGTCCAATAACAGCATTTGCCATAAATTGTTAAATAAATTATCTAATTAATGTACATAAGTGAGATAAGTCTGTTTGTCTATACACGTATTCAAGTGATTGTGCTATAAAACTTTGAGTTACAATAGTATTATTTTTTAATTACAGCCCCAGATGCATCATTATCATCGACTGTACGTGCAACTAGAGCTTCAGAGACTGCAAGGACCATTCATAGGTGGCTCACAGAAAGGTTGCTAAGTTCATGACAACTCTCACGACGACGACCATTGACTTCTGTGCAACGACAAGCCCGTTTGTAGTGGTGCCATGACATTCAAACTGGAATATCACTGACTGGAGTAGAATAGTCTTCAGTGATGAGTCCCGTGTTGAACACAGCAGCGATGACCGGCACAGACGTGTCTGGAGATGCCCTGGACAGCGGTGGGTACCAACCTCCGCTTCCGGCATACAGGCGGACAACCAGCAGTGAAGCTCTGAGGAGGGGGCTATTTCATTTCATTAAAGAACCCTTTGGTTGCCATCCGTCGCACCCTTGCAACACAGCAGTACATCGACGGAGTTCTACGCCCTATTGTATTGCCCTTCATATCACGCTTTCTAGTCTTACATTTCAGCAAGATAATTCCAGGCTCCACACTTCACGTGTTTCTACTGCTTGTCTTCATACTTGCCAAATGGTACTTTAGCCAGCAAGGTCTCTGGATCTTCCTCCGTTTGGAGCATTATGGGCACCACCCTCCAACCAGCTCGGGATTTTGAAGATCTAATGAGACAGTTGGACATAATTTGGCACGATATTACTAAGGAAGGCATCCACCACCTGTATCAATCAGTGCCAAGCTCAATAACTGCTTGCATAAGGATCAGACCTGGTCAAACGCGTTATTCACTATTTCACTTTCTGAAGCTCTATCCCTTGAAGTCCTCCAATTTTTCTCAAACTAAATTCATTTCTTTTTCTGTACATGTACATCACATCTTCCGATTTTCGTCCCATTCGGATAAGTCTTTCTTTGTGTGTCTTTTCTTGTCTAAGAGAGTATGGATGTAGTAGTTCTATGAAAATACACGTAATCAAATCTAAAGTTATAAAATATTTCATTAAATAATCTTTCACAAAAGGTAAAACCTAATCGAGAATAAATCTTTACATAATTTTTTATAGTTCAGACAAGATTTCTGTTCGCTAAATATAACTTAGCAACACGTTATCCTTATGTATGTTTGTATTAAAGTACTTCAAGTAAAGAGAGCAATTTAGAATTTTTTTCTGAAAAGTTCTGCTTCTTTAGAAAGACATTTTACATAATTATGGTCCATTTAAATTCACAGATAAGCTCAACTTTTGAGCCATTTTGCTGCAACTTGTCAAAAATACTTTCTTACTTAAAAGGGAAAATGATTTTTCAAGAGATTTACTGCAGTTGTGCGTAAGTTTTGTCATTATTACTGAAGCTCTATGACAGTTTTTAGCCTGGCAAGAATCCAAATTCATTTTGCAGGTTTCATGACAGAGGCTTTGCTATTATAATGCCGGTATCTTCATAGGATTTCCGGGAAGAAAGAATTTCATTTTTTGAAAGTTTTGATACTCATTAATTTCTTCTTTACTTTACAGAAAAAATAAAAGTATGTGCTTGAGGTATACATAATTAATAATTAGGAAGCTGACATATGTCTCAAAATATATGAGAATGGAAGTTAGAGTTATTTATTTACGAGAAGTAACGAAAAAGTAACGGTACAAGATTGCAGTCAAACGTGTATACTTTGTCATCTTATTTAGGCAATTTTTGTTTCATGGAATGAATTTGATTATTATTTCCTGGTAAATATTGTTTTTTTTATGTTTAGCCCCTTGTCCCTCTTATCCTTTAGCCCCTAGCCCCTTATCTTTTTCTTTCGTTTTGTTTCTTTACCTCCTTATCTGAAAGGAACCTCAGACTTATACACAGTTCTCCAAGTAAGGAAAGATATAAAAGTGCTTGAAACAAAGTCATGAATATATATATATATATATATATATATATATATATATATATATATATAGATATATATATATATATATATATATATATATATCCATATATATATATACATATTTATATATACAGATATATATTTATATATACATATATATATATATATTTATATATATATATATATATATATATATAATATATATATATATATATATATATATAATATATATATATATATATATGTATATATGTGTATACATATATATATATATATGTAAGGAATTTGCACCCACGACTTTGTGTGCTCTGAATGACATTGGGAGAATCGCCCCATTTTGACCCCTTCCACGCGGCTTTTCTTAGGAGAAATAAGAAGCCGGTCGGCAAAGGGGGCTGATAACGTTTTTCGGAGGCACTGGTGGATGTTTTTGCAGGTTCTCGGAGGAGGAGTGTATGCCCTTTTCGGCAGGGCTCAAGTTTCCAGACACCCCCCCCCCCCCGAAGAAGGATGGGGGCTGTTGGAGTTCAGCAGAGAGGAGAGAGTCGAGATTGGGCCGCGAGCTGAGAACACATCTCTCTGCGCTGATGTGGAAAGAAAGGACAATGCTCGGTCACTTTAAAAATATTTAGCTGGGACTGGCTCTGAGACTCAATTATGATATGTCATTTTCTTTAATTGTTTTTTTTAATGTTGTGTAAATAAATCTTTGTTTCGTCTGTAAGAGGTTTCCGATGAATTATTTTAAAAGTAATGCATCCCAGCGACAGATTAAGAACGTACCGGCCCCAGTAAAGTAGGCGGGCAGGTCTCACGCTAAAACCGTAACGCACCGATAGAAAAGAGGGTGCGTTACATATCGTGGTGTCAGATAGCGGGGTCTGTCACCTGGATGCGGAAAAAGGAAACGTCGGAAATTTGGAAACAACGGCAAGAAACTGGGTGAATCGTCGGCAACGTCGCGGTAGTCCCCTAGATGCGGCAACTGGGACAGAGTTATCGGCTAAGGAGCGCCCAAGATGCAGGAGACAGCGCCCGGGGAACAGGAGAAGCAATCCCGCTGCGGAGCTGGAGCTGTGTGGAGTACTCCGGAAGCGTGCTGATGAAGGGAAATATGGTTCTACTAGTGTTGACCGTCAGAAAAGGTAGGCGCATGAACTGTGCTCGTTTTATTCCCTGTTTTTCTCATGCTAAGTTAATTCGGTGCAAAGGGTCGCGCGCGAATTAGGAAATGTTTTGTTTGGGATAGGCTTCGCGTTTCTATTGTTGTGTTTATTTTCGTTACTCAGTTCATTATTTCAGTGTGTTTTGCATGTATTTAGTGTTAATGCTATATATAAAATGCTAGGCTCTTCAATATCCTGTTTTGCTTGTGTATAATGTTTAATTCTGCTACAGAAGGTATTGTGTGATTTTTTTAAGGGTATTTGCTCGTGTTGAAGCTTTAGAATTATTCTCAAATAGCTGCGGGGTAGATAAGCATTTTTATTATTAAAATGGATGTTCTGATCAGGGCCAGAAAGGCAGATCTTGTGCAGCTGGCATTAAAGTTTGAAGTTGAAGCTTCTGGGGAGATGGGCAAATTACCGCTCATAAAAATCATAAGAGCAGCCCAGGATTTCGACGAGAAAACAGCCAAGGTTTTGCTCGAAGGAATCGTGGGAGAAAGGGAGGAGAAGGAACTAAGGATACGCAAAGAGCAGGAGAATTTAAGATTGCAGGAGTTAGAAGTACTGCGATTAAAGATTGCTTTGTCGCAAAGGGAGAATGTAAGGGAGCAGGAGGAACGCAAGATACACAGAGAGCAAATGAGAGAGCAGGAATTGGCATATTTACGCCAAAAGCTTGAAAGCTTGGAGGCCGAGAAAGATAGGCTGCGGAGGAACGTTGAGGGCGTAGGTCAGAGATCTCTGTTGGGCGACGCAGGACCAAATCACGGTAAAATAACCGATAAGGATTTGTGCGAAGAGGCCCGGTTGCCTTCTCAACAAGGGAAAACGTTGAGGGGGTGGTCAGCAGGCTATCAGGGAGAATCGGCGCTCTCAAGAAAAACTGAGGAAAGACAGCAAGCTAGGGTTTGTGCGAAGAAAACAGGAGAGAACGATGCAGTTTACAGAAAAACTCAACCCAGTAAGGGCAAGGAAACGAGGGAAGGAAAGGTTAATAGGGGTTTTCCTCGGGGGGAAGGGTGCGGAGGAACGGCTCATTCGAAGTCTCCCCCCTTCATATGCGAAGCGAGGCAGGAACCCGATACCCGGAGAATCGCGGAAAAGCAACCGAACAGGGATTTTTCTCAAGAAACGGGGAACAGCGAAAAGGCTATCCCAAGGGCTCGCCCCAGTGGGAGCAAGGATATCCGTAGGGATTTCTCGGAGGAGACGGGATTGGCAAGACCTAGTTTTTCCCTAACTAGTGAGCCGAGGGTCACTCCGAGGGGGGAGGAAAGCCTGGTTTCGCTCTCTGAGGGAGAAAAAATGCCCGGGGGTTGCACGGGGGAAAAGGCGCCGGTGAAAGGCGAACTCATCGCATCGGAGGAAAATTTCAAGGACCAAGAGAGGTGCGCGGAGCCGCCGAAATTTTGGAACTTGGGAGATTTTCGAAAGGGGAATTTTCTCTTTTCGGAAAGGTTTCGGTACCCTAAAGGGAAAGTGAAAGAGGACGTTGGTCAACTAGTTCATCTTGGTTCAATACAGATCGAAGTATTGGGACTCACACTTAAGTCCATATTCGGAGTACATGGGGAGTTGAAGAGAATATTGGCGAGGTCAGAGGTTTTGTATGAGCGGGAAAATGGCAATATTTTCAAACCCATTGATCTTCCTAACACTAGAGACCATAAATATATATTGTGGTTGGTGGACCAGCATACCAGATGGGCGCAAGAAATGCCTTTAGGAAGTTTAACGTTTAAGAACACCTGCGAGGCACCGTTAAATATCTTTTCAAGTAAGGGATATTCCACAGGTTTAAGGTGCAAAATGCATGGTCCGGAAGAGGTGTCGACAGAGGAGATAGCACGTATGAAACAACCATTGGTTTCAAAATTGAGTTGTTTTCCTATAGTGCAATTTGAAATCGAGGGGGAAAAGCGTGGAGAAATTCTTTCCCAAGTCGATCTGTTAATTAGGGAAAGAAAGGCGAGTAGGAGAAAGAGTAGCCAGATAATGCTGCTACTCGGTTCGGTCAGCGGGGGAAAAACCCACCCCCAGGTAACTGACTTACAGCCCTTAGAAGAAAAAGAACATCAAATTCCCTTTCGGATAGGCATCGCTCGCGAGAACGAACAAGTTGGGGGGCTAAGGGGGAAAATAGACCTCTTAGTGAACTTCGCGCCGAATGAGGAGGGGGAAGGAAGTTCCTTGGAGCGTCCGTTTCGTCGCGAGTGTAGCTCCGTAGTTATGGGGGTGACCCGAGAATTTGAGAGCAAAGAGGAGCGAGTTGAACGGAACAGGGCAGAAAAATGGAAAGGATTGGATTTGGAGTTGAACGGAGAAATGGTTGCGGGGTCCGAAGGCAGAAACAGAAATGTGAATCGGGATTGTTCGGAGGGCGGATTCTTCTTTGAAATTGAGGGATCTAAAGACTTTGCGTTTGAGGAAAAGGCGGGGGATACGGCAAGTGTAGCTTTTGGGAATTATCGGCTGATAAGGATGCTCATCAAGAGTCAAAGGGATCCTGTTTGCTTTTGCCAACGCAGGTCTAGAATTTTGAAAAGGGTTAAAGGTTTAGTAGTTTGGTACCCAGTGGATATTTGGATAAGGGACAACGTTTGGAACCAAACGTTGAATTTTAAGGAGATTTTGACATGGTGGGGGAAAGCCAA
>CM063509.1:107060520-107088020 GCA_032207245.1 Pardosa pseudoannulata
GTTTAAAGTGCCTTTTCTCTGGTTACGATATTTAATGTAAAATGGGCCGCAAAAATCTACTCCTGAGATAAGGAAAGGAAAATTTTTAGTTATACGTTCTTTGGGTAAATAACCCATTATTTGTTGTGCAGTCACTGGTTTTACTTTGTAACAGGTTATGCACTCGTGAACTACTTTACGACAAATGCTACGTCCATTTATGATCCAGAATTTATCTCTAATGTGATGTAACAAGTTTTGAGGGCCGACATGTAGATACTTATGATGATAATATTTAACAATTAAATATGTTAATTTATGTTTGGAAGGCAAAATAATGGGGAATTTTTTTGTTAACATTTAAGTCACTATGTCCTAGTCTACCATTTATTCGTAATAATCCATTCTCATCAAGAAAAGGGTTTAACAGTTTTACCTGACTCGTAGCAGGGATTTCACCTAAGGTTCTTAAACTTCTTACTTCTTTTGGGAATTGCTCATTCTGAACATATTTGATTAAGAACCGTTCGGAACTGGGGCCGGGGGGGGGTCCCCATTCAGTCCTCCTCACTTCCGGTGTGGTCCCACATCATGGGGGGGGTCCTGTGGGGCCACTTTTGATGTTTCCTTCCTACACTTCCTAAGGAATCTAAAAATAAAACTTAAAACTCTAATTAATTTAAGATAATTATTAGTGAGATTAAGAAAATCAGTTAAAAAGGTATTGGTTGTGACAGTTAATGATAAAATTTCATCAGAAGGATTCTTCATTTCACAGTCTATGTTCTTTTGATATGTCCTCAGTAGGTAAAGGTCTGGCTGGGAGCACACTGTCCGTATGGATAGAGGGACCATACCACCACATCTTGTTTCGAACCAGGTCCTTCGGGAAAAGTCCGCGGGATACACTATCAGCTGGGTTGTCACTCGACGAGATATGTCTCCACTGGTAGGAACCTGTTAGCTCTTGGATCTTGGAAACTCTGTTACCGACGAAACATTTTAATTTATGAGGTTCTGTCTTGATCCATTCCAAAGCTATTGTAGAGTCGGAATATAAAATTACTTCATCAATTGGTGTTTTCAAAGAAGCACACACCTTGGTTACAAGTTGTGAAAGCAATAGGCAAGCACAGAGTTCTAGCCTCGGTATTGAGATAACTTTAAGAGGAGAAACACGAGACTTACTAGCTATAAGATGAGATGCCACAGAGTTCTTAGTTTTGCTTTCTAAATACACAACTGCTCCATATGCAGATTCTGAAGCGTCTGAAAATCCTCGAAGTATGAATTTAACTGCATTGTCCAGCAAAACGTATCTGTTTATCTTAATTTCTTCCACATGTTTCAACTCGGATACAAATTGTAGCCATTCTGAAGAGAAATTTCCCAGGCAAGGGATCATCCCAATTTAATTTTGCTATCCATAATTTCTGAAGAAAAATCTTCGCTTTAGCTATAACTGGGCCAATGAAACCAAGAGGATCGTATAATCTAGCTATGGTGGATAAAACATCACGTTTTGTATAAATCGTCTTTTCAATTATTTCTACCTTGAAACAAAATTTATCTTCTTGAGACTTCCAAATTGTTCCTAACGTTTTAACAGTGTGATCTAAATCTGACGTGAAGTAATGTTCATGATGTTGGTTTGAAGAAGAATTTAAAAGTTCACAGGAATTAGAATGCCATTTATGAAGGTGCATTTTGCAGCTTTGCATCATCTCTATGAGCTGTGCTTGGAGTTCTTTAGCCGTTTTTAAATCCTTTGCTCCTGCTACTATATCGTCCATGTAAGAATTGTTTAATACGGCCTCAGCAGCTAATGGAAAAGTTTTCGAATTATCTTCCGCTAATTGTATCAATGTGCGTATGGCCAAAAATGGAGCACTCTTTGTACCGTAAGTAACAGTTTTGAGCCTAAATGTCACAGGAGGCTCATCTAGGCTAGTTTTCCACAAAATTCGTAGTAAATCTCTTTGAGATTCGTCAATTAATATCTGACGGTACATTTTTTTTATGTCCACAGAAAATGCGAATTTGAATTCTCGAAACCTGACCATTATTTCAAATATGTCTTCACGCACAGCACCTGTAAGGAGTAAATCATTTAAACTATTACCCAAGGTAGTAGCTGCACTAGCATTGAAGACTACACGAAGTTGAGTTGACGATTTGTCAGGTTTGTACACACCGTGATGTGGCATGTAGTATATCATTTTTTTATTTAATATGTCATTTCATTATCTATTTCATCATTAACCCTTTCCATATGGTCCAAATTTTCATATTCTGATATAAATTCATGATACAAATTTTTCATATTAGGGTCTTTATCCAGTCGCTTAGTTAATTGATTTAGCCTACGGTTTGCTAAAGATTTTGATTCGCCTAACTTTTCGTTATTTATCGGCATAGTAACAATAAATCTTCCATCTTGATTTCGTTTGTGAGTCTCTTTAAAATGTGACTCACAAAATGCTTCTTCTTTACTTAGAATAGGTTTGTTTTCATTAATATTTTCCATTATCCAAAACTTTTCTATTGCATTTTCAATATTTTCATATTGAGTAGCAAGCCCACAATAACTAGGTGAATTATGAGTGTTTTCCACACTCCCGCTTGCTATATAACCAAATACAGTGTTTTGGAATACAAGAGAATTTGACGAGCTACGAATTTGTTCTGTTCTTAAAATATCAAAATATTTTTCTGCGCCCAAGAGCATGTCGACTTTAGAAGGGCAGTCAAATGTTGGATCAGCAAGAATTCCACGGGGAGGTATTTCTAAATTATGTAAATCTAATTTTTTCGATGGAACCATATCCGTTATTCGAGGAACCACTAATAAGTTTATAGATGCAGAAAAGGAACCATTTCCATTAGAAATTATGGCGGAAGCCTGTGATTTTATTGTAGTAATCGTTCCACCTAAACCTGAAACTGGAACATTTATTTTTGTTTTTCTTAAACAAGCACGATTAATAAAATCGGTAGTGACAAAATGAGATTGGCTTCCAGAGTCCAGAACAGCTTTTGCTTTGACATACTGCCCATAAATATTTTGAACCCACACGATAGCGGTTGCTAGAATTGTTGTTTTGGTTTTCGAGAAGAGGCAGGCGGATGACTCACCGCTCTCTGCATCTCCCCCACTAGAGTTGCTTTGATACTGGACACTGAGGGGTGGCTCTTCAACACTTTTTTTATTTTCTTTTTCGAGCGGGAAATGTTTCGGTTATCTGGTCTATGCAGCAAATCATGATGTCTCAAGTGACAAAGGCTGCAGTTTCTGAAATGGCACATTGCAAGTTTGTGGCTTGGGGCTGAAACAGTTTTATACACAATGCATGTTTTTTGACCAGATCGTAACGTTCTAGAGGGTTTAATTTAATGAACTCATCACACTTCTGGATCGTATGAGATTTTTTGCACACAAAGCATAATGTAGATGTTTTAACCTTTGAAACTAATGCACGAGATTTATTGCTATGAAAATTAATTTTAGGATTTGCAAAATTGTTCTTGCTTTGTATATTTTCTAAAATTTGGCATCTTTTTTGGAGGAATGTAAGGAACGTCTCCCATTTTACTAGCTCATTTGAATCTAATGACATTTCAAATTGTTTTTGAGATTCCTTGTCCAATTTATTAAAAACAATATTTATCAAAAATACTTCGCTTAATTTATCCAAATCTAATTTCATTAATTTTAATGATCTCAAAATTTTCTCTATATTGTCAATTAGTAAGCGAAAGTCTTTTGCATTTTCATTATGTAATTTTTGAATATTAAGTAATTCGTTTACATGCGTATTTACTATTAGTCTTTTATTTTCAAATCTAGCTTCAAGAGCCTTAAACAGTGAATCAAAAGAATCATCAATATTTTGTAATTGCTTTGCATTTCCAATTAAACATGATTGTAAATAATGTAATTTTGTGAGCTTCTGACAGCTGATTATTACTTGCAACTAACAATGAAAATTGTTTTTTGAAAATACTCCATTCTTCAATTTTACCCGAAAATTTGGGTAGTGAAATTTCTGGCAACTTAATATTTACTTTAGTTACACCAGTAATATCATCAGTTTTATTTAAAGACTTAGAAAGCTTAATAAGACTTACTTCGATTTTCGAGCTTTCTGTTTCGATTTCTTCCAAACTGTCTTCTACGAAATCTATATCCTCATCTTTCACAAGTTTGTAATATTCTGTCCTTAAGTCATTCACACGAGCATTTATATCCTTCAGTTTATTAAACTTGACTTCTAATTCTGTAGGATCAACTTTACCAGTTTTCTCGACGTCAAGCACAAATCCTTCAATCTTTGTCAATTGTGCTTTGAGTCCACCACGCTTTCGATTCAAAACCGTAAGTTCAGCCATAATGAACAATGATTTCAAACAGTTCAAAAATCACTCCGGCAGTCGAGGAGACCAATGTTGGCGCCGAAGCTCAGTTCCAAAAACGAAAGTCAAAAAACATAACTAGCAAATGAAGAGAGCGGACTGTATCTTAATCATATTTATTGCAAAACCAACTAAACCAATACTTCAACGATAAGAAGCATAAATCCCAATGAGGGAGTTTTCACAAAAGCAGGATCGGATCCCCATAGAACCGAACGTCTGCTCTAGGTGACGACCAACTAGCGACTACACCTACTAGCGACAATTCTCGCCAGATGGCGCTCATAAATACAAACAAGAGCTTGCAACGCAGGGGCTCGAACAAATACTTTTGAAAAGAATTTTTGTTTTGATATGTATTAAACATTTTTCATAAGACTGGGCTTGTATTTAAGGACATATCTAAAATTACACGAGGAGTTTTTAAACATTTTAAAGTTATATCAATATAATGCTGCTTAACACCAAGATATTTTTACAAATGTCGAGGGAAGTAATTTTTGTTGCAGGTGATAGAGCATTGTTACAATTAACCACCAATTAAATTCAATTAAAATGTAAACACTATAATTAATTAGCTAATCAAGAAAATTCAATTTAAGGGTTAAAAGCTTTTTTGCACATTAAAATAAATAAAAGTGAGCACATTTTTATGTTATGTAATTCAGTATTCTGTAATGATTGTATAAGAAAAATTGTTTTTGTATTAGAGGGTTACTCTGAAATTTTTGAGATGCAACTCGGTTTTTAAAGTCATACATACTAAATTTTAGGTGTGTTCGAAGTAATCTCCTCCAGCATCAATGCACTTTTGTAGATGAATTTTTCACAGATTAAATGCCTCAAGTCATTCATTTCTTAATAGATGAAAAATTCATTTATAGTCCACATAATCTCTTCTTCTGAAAACGAGTATGTAGTTCTTTTTTGATTAAATAACCAAAAGATATAGCTGATCAGGTGAATACGGATGTTCAATCACTTTAATTTGTTTTTGTTTATCTCAAATTAATCCTTTATGTGAAGATTCATTGTCATGGTGAAGCATTATATAACATTATTTTGTAAATTTATGGAAATATAGTCATACCAGTTTGTTTTATCTCTGTCCTTCTAACTGGATGACTTTGACCAATCCAGTACTTCTGAAGAAAACGGCATACATTACTTTTTTTCAGTTTGCGTTGTCTTTTCACCATTGTCGGCTTGGGAACATTTTCAAAGGCCCATACTTTGTTTTCTTGACGTGTTGGAACGTCCAAAAACGGTAACCCTCCTATTTTATAGACATGAAATCGTCAAAAGTGTATTCTCTCTAAATTGTCTGTAAGTATTTTGCATCAAGTTTTTAATAATGACAGATGGTCTTTTACTTCGTTTTCCATTTTACAGATTTGTGAGGTCATTAAATGATTTAACCCATTTTAACAACACATTTCACTTATTTTCTAAAGAATTGCAACTAATATTAGAATTTACAATAAGGGTATAATAACAAAAAATTTCTATCGGTGGTATTATTTGCATTAATTCAGTATTTTAAGTACTGACAACCAGACGTAAACAGGGTTTAGTTATTATGTAATAATGTTTGTGACGTACTTTAAGTATGTAACTTTGCGTCAGATGCTTGTAGTAGGTAGTTAAGATGAAAATATCCAAAACGAAAACTGCAACTCTAGAGATGTGGAATTTCAAAATGATATTTAATTAAGATTTTAATGCCTGAATAATTTCTGCATATTACATATCGATGCATAACTTAAATCTATGTTATTATGGACTACACAGAATAAAAAAAAATAGAAGTTCTAACAGCATTAAATATTGCAGCACGTCACGTTAGTGATCAACTATCGTTTTAAACACCACAGGATGAAATTTATGAAAAAGTAAAATCGTGAAAATGATTTATTTGGTATTACAAGTAAACTAAATACTCTCAAATGGAGTTTTATAATACTTAAAGCAATTTGTCAAGATTTCAGATTATGTACCTGACAAAAGTGTAAATTTATGTAAACTGTTCGATAAATAATAAAGTGTCGATCCAAATGGAATTTTTTTTAAATAACAGAAATTACTTGAAAGTTTTATGAATTATTTGTAAAATTTCTGTACCTACTATCAAAAGGAAAACTTATTCTAAGAAAATATAAAAATTCTACAATCTATTTTTAGCGGTATCTCAAGAAAACACCAGTTATTCAAGGGTCTCGTATCACAAAATAAATTATCCTGTAAATAAAGAAAAACCGGTTCTCTTTTTAATATTTTACTATAGTCTAGACCAGGGGTGGCAGAACTGCTAAATAGTCCGAGCCATTTTTCAAAATTTAAAATTTTTCGCGAGCCGCAATTAAATACGTATTTAAAAGGTATGCAGAAAAGGTATTAAAAATATTTTCTATAGAAATTATATTTATTGAATGTCTTTTGGAAGTTCTTCGTCCTTTAATAATTCAAGGAAATTTTTGAATTGTCGATGATTTTTTGCTGTGGTGCGAATGTAATTTACAATGTGTTACACTGTTTTCATAACATCATTATATTTTAAATATTTTGTAACGAGATGTTCTCGGTGAATTATGCAGTGAATCGGTATGAATTATGGAATTTGAGAATCCTCTCTAAAAAATCCAATAAGACCGATTTTTTTACCCAGCATTGCTGCATCCATCAGTTAAAATATTTTTTTAAATATAATAACACAAAATTAAAAAGGGAAATTGGGTATATTTTTTGAGAACTACAAATAATCCTTCAAAGAGGCTCATGTAGCTCTCTATCTGCAAATTGGTCACCCCTGGTCTAGAAAAAACCCTGATTTCTAGAAATTAGTATGATCCACTTCTAATATATCAAGAAAAAAGTGAAATCTCTCCTCCTAAAAATACATAAAGTGATCCCTCCTTTTTTCGTGGTTAAGATTGATTAGAACCTTCCGCGAAAACTGAAAAACCGTGGAGCAGGATTTGCCCCAAGGAATTTTCGTGTATGCGGGTACACGAATGTGTTAAATATATTAACAGTAATTATATTTACACATTTAAGACAAAAATTACAACAATATACGTATTTAATTAAACATGTCAGTGCTAATTAATAAAGTTAATTACAAAACCTTATAGAGTGATAAATATTAATGAACATTGCTTTCTGAGAGAGGCAAAGAGTCTTGTGTTGGTGGCGGAGGAGAGACTCTCACTTCTCGTAGAAGTTTTAGACTTCCTCGGAGACTCTTTTGCCAGAGAATCTGACGGTAGAACCAGGGGGCTTTAGCTTGGATAGAAACATGATGATGGGTAGTTATTGTCTTTTATTTTTCCTTTTCCTTCAAAATTCTCCTGTACAAGGACATAACCCCTTCAACGCGATTGCGAAACTCGACAGATTGTTGTCCATATTGTTACCAACGTCTTGTGCAAATTCTTGCCATGTTGCACAATTGTTGCAAATTCTCTAGGGTAAGGACAAGATTTTCAGTTTCTTCTTCGCCTTCTTCTTCATTTTCTTCCTCATTTGCAGATTTTGTCATCTGAAGAACACGCGGTATATAATCTGAGTCAACTCATCTCAACTCTTCTTTGACATGCAGAGATCCTTCTCTCTCCGGCATCAACTTAAACAACGCTCATCTCCTCAATGCGGCTGCCGACATAGTTGTATTTTAACATTTTATTTTTTGATGAATATTTTGAAAAACCCACGAAGTACTGAAGCCGCAATAAATGAAGCGTGAAGTGGCGAGGGAACACTGTATACAGCCTATACAGTTTTATACACCTCCATGCAGATTTAGACTTTTTTTCTTTCCTTATTGGACTCTAGATGTGACAGGATTTAAAGTTTATTTCTTTTGTAATAGAAAAATTCTTGAGTCTCACAAATTTTCGCATGTTATTATTTCTCGTAATACAAAAAATAAACTATACATTAAACTATACATTAAACTACACAATCACAATAGTGTTTTAATCATAAATAAGACACGTTCAAAAAGTCCTTTAAGTTTTTATACTTCCTATTCGTCATTCTACAAAAATAAACCAACAAAAAGAAGCGTTTTTTTGGAGAAATTTGATTTACTGTCCTCAATTGTTGATGTCAAATGTCCATCACAAAATAGAGAATGCCTTTTCCCAAAAGGGTGTTTTTTTATTCAGTGAAAGATTAATTTCCCCTGTGACTAGAATATATTATATTATTCGTGTTAAAAGTTTTCGGGTGAATTGACAACGGAAATTTTGCAATACTTTTACCACTGTCTCCTTTTACCTAGTTTTTTAGTTTTCATCTTTAGTTGGACTTCATTAGGTAGCTAAACGAGGATTAATTCATCATACTCATTACACACACTAAAACTATATTATATATATATTTATATATTATATATGTTCATATATATATATATACTATATATAATAGTATATTTATATATGTATATATATATATAAAAACATATAAATTATATATATATATATATATAATATATATTTTTATATACATATATATATATATATATATATATATATATATATATATATATATATTTATATATATAATTATATTTATTGTTGTGTATGTGTGTTGTGTGTATATATTTATGTATATATACGCATATACGTACACACACAGATATATATATATTAATATTTATGTATATATATATATATATATTTATATATATATGTATATTTACATATATCGTACAATCATATATGTTTTTATATATGTATATATATTACGTAAAAAACAATACACATATATATATATATATATATATATATATATAATATATATATATATATATATATATATATATGATATATATATATATATATATATATATATAACATAATGCTATAATAGTTATAAAAATTACCTATGAAGTTAATATACCATCCTACATAATAAAAAATTATCTCTCTTTCATTTTCAAGGAGTCCTCTCATTTCTTCCTTTACCATGAAATTTCGGTTTTAGGGCAGATCCCCCCGCCCCTTTTTACTTCGTCCTTGGGGTAGCCGTAGAGCCCTTGGCATCTGGCAGACTAGGTCACACAAAGCATCTTTTCTTTCTTTGTCGGTGCATTCTCACATGCTTCTCTTGACACTTCAGAAATTCCGGGCTTCAAACAGACCATTACTGGTACAATGCTGTCATTTCCAATTGTTCGGTGTTTGTAGTGTTCGGTGTTCTACAATGCACAGTAGTTTGCTTTTACAAATGCTCGTTTTAAACACCGACAGAGACGGGAGCGATGATTACAAGTCCGTTGCACTGACCACTGAGCCACATATACGGCATATTTCCAGTTATAATAATCTCAATAAGCTCAATAAGAAAACATTTTCTTTCGCATGAAATTGTGCATCGGAATCATTCTCGAATCAACTTAATTGCATGCACAAAATTTCATCAAAATCAGTCCGTTTAGGAGAATTTTTGTTACAAACACACGGACAGAAGAATTATAGGAGGGTCGGAACTTTAATAGTGGCAACACTATTGTAAAAATGCTACTCAATAAAACCAAAGAATGTCGTTTTACCACACGGAATTTACATACCTACCTTACCACTCAGAAAAAAGACTCGTCCTTTAGACGTCATGCGAATGGGAGTGATGCAAAGAACTGATCCTAGTATTAGCTTGCGGTCTAAAGTAAGTGATGTTAGGATAATCTAAAAACATGAACAACGAAAATGGATAAAAATTCAGTGTAACAGAGGTCGTACAATGTCATCTAGGGTTTCAAGAGACTAGCGGAAAATCTGAATTGCTTACAGATCTGTAGCAAATTGTGTAAAATCATCAACTAAAAACGCCAAATTCTGGCAGACATGCATCGGCCAGGTCGTTCTAGTGTCAGTGATGCAGAAATGCATGCTGTTGCATCATTAATGGACTGTGATTGATGCCAAACGATTCGTGAGCTGGTCTGACAGACAGGAATTGTGCATACGACTGTGCTGAACATTCTGAAGGAATACCTGGACATGAGAAAAATTCTGCACTTTCTGCAGAACCACCCTATCATTCTGCCTGACAATGCTCGGCCACATACAGCACAAGCTGTCACTGATTTGTTCGATCAATGAGTCTGGGAAGTGCTTTACCATCTAACATACTCTCTAGATATAAGCCTTTGTGACTTAATTTGTATGATGAAGAAACCACTTCGTGGCATTCGCTTCAGAACAGTTCCAGATATTCTTGTGGTAATTGACCGGCCCATTCAAACTATCAACAGAACAGGCGCTGCTGCAGATGTTGTGGGACATCCACATCGTTGACAACCGGTTATACACAATGCTGACTACTATATAGAAAGACTGTAAAACATGTGACGTGAATCCCTTTTGTACTGCATGTAAATAAATAGTTGCCACTATTAAAGTTCCAACCCTTGTATATATAAAGATAACTAGACAGTTTCTGCTTCAATGTTTATAATAAGATAGCAATTCTTTCTAAGAATATAATGTTTGGTTTTTTTTTAATCCAGACATTTACGATAGACCTGCTTTTCAGGCTGCGACCTGTGGTGTAACATGTTTTCTCACTACTCCGTCTCTTTCTGTAGTCATACACCCCCAATTGGTTGGCTGAGGATAGGATACTTTTTACCGTAGACGCCGGGTCACGGAGGTTCCGCAGGGTGGGCCAATGTTCCGTCGCAATCAGTCTTTGAGTGATGGTCCTACGGCCCAGGGTTACGAGTGTCGCCTCTCAAAACCTCCTGTCTCTCCCATTCGGCCATGTCGGTTCCCCGTCAGGTTCAGTGCAACGAGCTAAATTCCCGGTTGTTCTTTCCTCTTCTCTTTGGTTAGCTCCACCCTCATTAATTACCGGCGTCAAGAGGTCAGCTAGGCAACCAGTAGTATTCCAAATTCTCTCCCCTCTTAAGCGCACCTCTACTGCGGTCACCCGTAATTGGCGCCTTCTGCGCGAATGGCGCGGGCCGAGTACATCGAAGGGTTTAGTGTGTAGTGGGGTGGCTCAATACTTGCGATCTGCCCACCGCCGCCGGGATACGCCGGGAAGGCCTCACGGCTAAATGGGCCCGGTCATTAGCCTTTGTGTCATTAGCCTTTGTAACAAAACAGTAGCCCATACTACTCCCCCAAACCAAACGTTCTGGACGGAATGTTCTTTAAAAACAAAATGGCAAATCCCATCTTGGCTCATATGTGAGCTAATGGTTTATAACAAATAATAAAGGAATATCCATCTAATCTAGACATACACTATATTTCATAATTATGTACTGACATAGCATCCTTTAAAAAGCATTGAATTAAACACATCGTAATACAATTTAACATTATTCGAAGAAATACGAATAAATCCTTTATTTTATTCCTGAAAACAGGTAAAACCTTGTCTATCAATTTGGAATTTTTATAATATACATGTAGGAAGATAAGAGTTTTTTTTATTGATTCAGAAACAACGGATTGTCAGTTGACATTTTACTTTATTTTCAGGATATTTTATGAAGAGATTCGATTTTTTTTCTGTTACGCTGAACACTGGGACAATTTCCAATTCTTGATACAATACATATATTTCAGAAATTGAAATAAAATGGTAGAACCGTATAAACAGAGAATAAGATCCGAATATTTTCACTTGGCTTGTTTTATTAAACAAAAATGAAAATATAAAAGATTTTGCTCTGCATGGAGATTTACTCTTCATTATTAGGGGATATAAAGAGCGAGATGACTGCAGAATATAATCTGGAGATTACGCTTCTTACTTTCAATGATTTTTCAACTGATAGTAAAGAATAAATTATTAAGTGGAACTAATATTTATATATTATCTTCTCAAATATGATAAATTATATAAATATATATACTGTAATAAATAACATTATTTTATATAATTATATTTATAATATATTTATTTCATATATATTAAAATATAAATATATATATAAAATATGATTATATTTTATGTTATTATATATATATATAATATATTTTATATATTATATATTATATTTTTTAAATATATATATATATAAATATATCAAAAATATATTTAAAAATATATTTCTAAATATATGATATATAAAATATATTTTTTTTATTTTTGTAAAAATATATATACATATATTACACACACACACACATATTATTTATATACTTTCCATATATAATATAAAAAATTATATATTGAAATATATATATACATACATATTTACATAATAATACATAATATATTTATTTATATATATTATTAAACATATATATTATAGTATATATATTTAATTTATATATAACATACATTTATAATATATATTTTTTTTATATATATAATATAAAACTATATATTATACATATTTACATACATATTATACATATTTTACAACAAATATATATATATATACACACACACACATATATTTTTACTTTTATTAACATACATATAAACATATATATATAATATTTTATTTATATTTATATATTTATATATTAAATATATTAACATAAAAATATATTTTTATAAATATATTTATATTTCTTATATTATACATATATATATTATATATACTATATTTTGTATATAAATATATATATATATATATATAAAAGACACTATATTTATACATACAAATATATATAATATATATATATATATATATATATATATATATATATATATAAAATATAAATATATATATATATATTATTATATATTTTCTATATATATATTTATATAAATATATATATATTTATATATATATATTTAAAAATATATTATTTATATATTTATATATATTTAAAGATATATAATATATATATAATTTATAATATATATATTAATATATAGATATATATATATATATATATATATATATATATATATCATATATATATATTTATTTTATATAATATACATATATACATATAATATATATACATATTATATATATTATTTTTATATATATATATATATATATATATATATATATATATTTATGTATATGTATGTATAGGCCATTCCATTGTTATGGGTGTGACATATCGTACGACTGTTATTTCTATGAAATATTTAAAGTTCAAAACATATATTTTTTTTTTCATGATGCTAATACACCACCCAAGGAAGCATTTTGTTAAAATTAAAGATTTCACTTTTCGTCTTTACATGTTTAAATAGTTATAAATGTGCTGTTACGAATGTGACATATATTTAACCAGGTGTTACACATAGGTTCACAGTTACCAATTATTTTCCGAATATATAATATCTAAAGTTAATTAATTTTTTTACGATAAAGAAGGTTAAATGTTTAATACTATGCATTACTTATAAATTTTCAATTACAAATATAATTATTAGATTTTTTTGAAAAAACATGTTACAGGTGTGACAGAATGTTGCGGGTGTGACAGATTTCAGAATTCTTTTAAAAAATATTATATTAAAAGTTCTGTTTTTACAGTAAATTAATAAACCAAGTGAGACATGTTTGCAATAGTTAAATCAATTTATTTGTTCTAACTTTTATCAATAAAAATTAGATTGACCTCTGTTGTTTATGAGAATTGATAGCGTTACTCTATGTATTTTTCCATGCTTTCACATGGCGATACTTTTACTTCTGGCCAGACCCCGTAAATTTCAATTTTTTTTCAACAACTCAATGTCATTTTTGACCTGATTCAGAAAATTCCAGTAATCTCAGCGAATTTTTTTTCTTTTAAATCCTATTTTGCCCATTCCATTGTTACGGGTACGGCACATCTATGCGATTGTTATCTCTTTTTCAATAAAGAATTTAATATATAGAATATATATTTTTAATAAAGAAAATACATCATGCAAGAAGCCTTTTACAAAAATTAAAGTATTTCCTTACTCTTTTACATGTTTAAAAAATTAGGAATATGTTGTGGCGGGAGTGAAAGTCATTTTACCAGGTGTTATATATAGATTCACAACTATTAATTTTTCAGCTGATAGATAATATTTAAGAGTCATTAAAATTTTATGAAAAAGACAGATGTTTAATACTGTGTGTTATTTTTAATTTTTTAACTACAAATATAATTACAACATTTTTTCTTCAAAAAACGTACTACTCGTGTGAACAAATATTACGGGTGTGACTCAGTTCTGAATATTTTTGAAAAATCTTATATTAAAAGTACGATTTTCAACAATGAATGAATAAACCAAGCCATACGTGTTTGTAAGTGTTAAATTAATTAATTTTTTTTTTAACTTTTATCAATAAAATTAAATTTGAATTCTGTTGTCTATGAGAATTTTGAAGCTTAACTTTAAGAATAGTTTCCATGCTTTCACGTGACGTTTCTTTATCTTCTAACTAGATTTATTATCCTCCAATTTTCTCATTTAACTCAGTGTTATTTCTGACCTTCCTGGGAAAAGGTAGCCCTCGTGTGCAAAACAGTAGACCTTACCACTCCAAACCAAACCAAACCAAACCAAGTCCTTAGAAACGAAAAAAAAGTCGTACATTATTTTTTTTATTCTACCACTTGGAAAAGGTACGAAATGAGAAGCACCAATTGAAAATCCCTGACTCTTATACGGTATTCTAGAGATATTGGGATTTATGTTCACATTCAGTTTTAACTTTCCTTAATGCTTTACTATATATGTTCGTTTATAACGATATTAACCAAATGAACAGTTTTATTGATTTGATTTGTGTTACTGATTTTATCGACTACTCTTCCAATGTTTCTTTCTTTCTTTCAACATAACACTTCATTTTTTTCTCAATAACTTCCTTCTATTAATATTTTATGCATTCTATAGTTTTAACTGTGTTTTTTTTCTATCACTCTTCCTTTTTAAAGATATTCATGCAATTTGATAGAATCACTTCTTTATCTTTTCCTATGTTTCGCAACTCTAGTTTTACACTCAAAAGCCAAAACATTATGACCACCTGTCAATAACGAGTTGACCCACCTTTGGCGCGCAACACAGCTTGAACCCGCAATGGCATGGATGCCTCAAGTCCTTGGTAGATGGCCGGAGACAGATTGTACCAGATATTTAAGCAAAGGTTAAGTAAATCAGAGGTATTGCGAATGGGTGGTGTTTGAACTCTGAGCTGCCGTTCCATGATATCCTAAATGTGTTCTATCGGATTGAGATCCGGTGAGATAGGTGGTCAGAACAATAACTGGAATTCAGTATCAAATTCCTGTAATCCCTCTAACACAATTTTAGCCTTATAACCCAAGACGTTGTCCTGTTGGAACATTCTATTTCCACCTGGAAAAAGAGAGGACGTGTAAGGGTGCAACTGGTCCCCAATGATGTTCAGATACCCTTCATGGTCTGCTCTAACACAACCTCGGGTCCCAAAAAAGCCCAAGAGAAGGTCCCCTAAAGCATAATACCGCCACCACCGGCCTGTGTATGGCCTACTGTACATTGATGGAGCAACTGTTAGCCTGAAAGACGGCGTATCCTGACACGGCCATCGGCGTGATCAGTTATAAACAGTGACTCATCTGACCAGACAATTTTCTCCCACTGATCCATGGACTAGTCGCGATGTTCAAGGGACCAGCGTAGGCGCAGTTGGCGATGACGCTTGGTCAACAAAGGCACACGAGTGGGACGTTTGCTGCGTAGCACCATATCCAACAGTGTCCCCTGAACAGAGTGCTCCTATACTATTCTACTTCTCCCTGTATTGCATTGGGTTGTCAGCTGAGCCACTGTCTGGCTCCGGCTTCACCATGCGAGACAGTCTCCGACGATCTTTTGATAGCTTGTGGACGTCCAAAACCATGTTGTCTACTGCTGGTTTCACTGTCCTTCATCCACTTTCCATAAGTACTAACAACTGTAGATCGCGAACAACCCACGAGTCGTGCATTTTCGAAAATACTTGTTTCGAGCCTTCGAGCCATTACAATCTGCCCTCTATCAAAATCGCTTAGGTCCGCAGCCTTTCCCAATCCTCACAGAAGTAAGTGAAAAAATGATTTTTCAGATTCTCCAGCAGCAGTTAAATACAACTTCCAGCTGATCAAAGTGCCTTGCAGGTCATCTAGGCGAGTTCATTGCAAAATGTAGGGGTGGTCATAAAATTTTGGCTCTCGAGTATAGGTACTTACATGACCTGAAAAAGAAAATTATTGGATTTAGTAAGACTGTATATAAAAGAAATCAAAATAAAAAATTTAAATCTTTCACAAATTTAAACTTGCATAACATAACAATATTTTCAATAATGCTTGAAAATAAAATTAATTATTAGATATGTTGAGAATAGAAAAAAAGTAGTTTATGTATACAGTGTCACAATATCTATATTAATTAATGCAATTTAAAATATTTATTTATTAGAAGGAGAAATTATTAGGAGGAGTGAGGGAGAAAGAGAGGGAGAAAGGGAGGAAGAAATGAAGTGGAATGGGGTAAAGAAAAAAGAGAGTAGGAGGAAAGAGAAAGGGAATAGAAGGAAGGAGGGAACAAAGAGAGCCACCCATCATAACATTATGGATGGTTTTAGTATTAACATAAGCATTAAACTATATAATAATAGAATGTGTTTAATGCGTTGCACAATATACAACAGATGTTCACGGATGTGATGACAACTGGCTCACTTGATGAAAGATTAAAGAATTTTTTTTTATTGTAACGAAAATTTTATGCAGAGAAAATATTTATACACTAAACATTTAGAAATTCCTTTGTGAATTTTGATTTATTTTTAAGAGTGTTATTTCATACACGCTATCATAGTAGTTTTCCAATTATATATATATATATATATATATATGACTATATATATAATATATAAATATATTTTATTTATATATATATAAATATATATACTTTATGATAGTATTATATCATAACTATATCTTCATAATGCTTGAAAATAAAATTAATTATTAGATATATTGAGAATAGAAGTAGTTTATGTGTACAGTGTCTAATTTCTATATTAATTAATGCAATTTAAAATATATATTTATTAGAAGGATAAATTAGTAGGAGGAGTGAGGAGAAAGAGAGGGAGTAAGAAGTGAAGTGGAAGGGAGTAAAGAGAAAAGAGAGTAGGAGGAAAGAGAGAAAGGAATAGAAGGAAGGAGGGAGCAAAGAGAACTACTCATCATTACATTATGGGTGATTTTAGTATTAAAATAAACATTAAACTATATAATAATAGAATGCGTTTAACATGTTGTACAATATACAACGGATGTTCACGCAGATGACGACAACTAGATCACCTGATGTAAGATTAAAGCATTTTTTAAATTGTAACGAAAATTTGATGCACTGAAAATATTTATAAGCTAAATATTTAGAACTTCCCTTATGAATTTTGATTTATTTTTAAGAGTGTTATTTCGTACACGCTATCATAGGTGGATTATAAAAATGACGGAATTTGATGGACTTGATAACGTTTCCAAAAATTTACTTCTATCGAGTATTAATAAATATAATGGCAAGGAATTCAGAAAGTGCATTACAAGTCTTTGCGACACTGGTAGAGAAAAAAGAAAAAGGAAGAATATGAAAAATGGCCGAAAGAATTGCACTTAATCCTTTATCATCACAGTACTAAACCACTGATAAAGAAAAAAAGGAGAATTCATAGTTTATATTGTTTAATTCCTCTGGGAGATAGTTCATTTGTAACGCAATCTTCGGTTTTTCTTTCAAGATGTCATCGCTTATTAAAAAAATTGACTTACAGATAAAAGAATTTCGAGAAATAGTTTGATTAGTTTTCCAGTAAAACTGCTTTTTTCCTATTTTATAAATGCTGTATTCTATTTTAAAAGTGATGTACTCATTAGTATAATATTATAAAAATATTTTTAAAGTAGTGAGAATTATGTATATAAAAACAAGAAGATGTGGAAATGATACTAGTGTCAATTTAATTCATTCTAAAAGCATAATTGTAATACATATATTTTATAATGGAATTCAAAAGGTGTTTTTAGTTTATGACAGGTAAATGTATTACATATATACACACACATATATATATATATATATATATATATATATATATATATATATATATATATTATATATATATATATATATATATATATGTATATTATATATATATATATATATATTATATATATATATATATTATTATATATATATTATATATTATATATATATATATATATATATATATATATATATATATATATATATACAATATATATATATATCATATAATATATATATATATATATATATAATGTATATATATATATATAATATATATATATATATATATATATACATATATATATATATATATATATATATATATATATATATATATATATATATATATATAATATATATATATATATATATATATATATATATATATATATATATGAAAGAGAGAAAGGAAGAGAAGAGAGAGAGAGAGAGAGAGAAATACCCATCTTACCATAATGGGTGAATTTCATATCAAAATATGCATTAAAGTATATAATAATAGATTCCGTTTAATGTGTTGTACTATGTGTTGCGGATGTTCACGCAGGTGATGACAACTAACTCACTTGATGAAAGATTAAAGAATTTTATTAAATTTCAGCGAAAATATTCATTTGTTAAACATTTAAATCTTCTCTTGGGATTTTGATTTATGTTTAAGAGTGTTCTTTCGAACACGATATCATAGGTGGATTATAAAAATGACGGAATTTGATGGACTTGATAAAGTTTCCAAATATTTTCTTCTCTCAGATATTACTAAATGTAATGCCATGAATTCGGAAAGTACATTACAATTCTTTACGGCACTGGTAGAGAAAAAAAAGGAAGAATATGACAAATGGTCGAAAGAATTGCACTTAATCCTTTATCATCACAGTACTAAACCACTGAGCAAGAAATAAAGGAGAATTCATCATTTATATTGTTTAATTCCTCTGGGAGATAGTTCATTTGTAACGCAATCTTCGGTTTTTCTTTCAAGATGTCATCGCTTATTAAAAAAATTGATTTACAGATAAAAGAATTTCGAGAAATAGTTACTCGCGTTAGATTTCTTTTCCAGCAAAACTGCTTTTATCCTTTTTTATAAATGCTATGTTCTATTTTAAAAGTTATGTACTACTTATTCATTAGTATAATATTATAAAAATATTTTTAATGTAGTGATAATTATGTTTATAAAAACATGGTGATTTGAAAATTATAGTAGAGTGAATTTAATTCATGCTAAAAGCTTAATTATAATACATATTTTATGACGGAATTCAGAAGGTGTTTTTAGTTTATGACAGGTAAATGTACCATATACATATACAGGGTGTTTAAAAAATAAACGGTATATTTGAAAAATCAATAAAAACTAAAGTAACAGTGATAGAAAAACACAGTTTATTGCAATGTGCTTGGGAAGATATTAAATTTTTAGGCAGACAAACTTTCAAAATCAATATTAATAAATAATATGAGGTATTATCAGAACGAAATTATCAAAAACCCGTGTAAACGTCTCAGGCAGAATGGCTTCACACGCTGAACAGATGTACTGATCCAGTTATTCAATTGTTTCTGGATAGCTGGGGTACACCTGCTCTTTTAAGAGTCCCCACAGACAAATATCGTAGTTTAGATTTTTCCAGACTGCAGCACCATCTAATGTGGAACATTGTAACTAATTTTAAAGTTTGTCTGCCTGAAAATTTATTATTATCCCAAGCATATTGCAATAAACTGAGAATTTCTATCACTGTCCGTTTAGTTTTTATTGATTTTTCAAATATACCGGTCATTTTTGAAACACCCTGTATATATATATATATATATATATATATATATATATATATATATATATATATATATATATATATATATATATATATATATATATATGTATATATATATATATATATATATATATATATATATATATATATATATATATATATATATATATATATATATATATACAAATATATATATATGTATATATATGTATATATATATGTATATATATGTGTATATATATGTATATATATATATATATATATATACATATATATATATATATATATATATATATATATATATATATATATATATATATATATATATATATATATATATAATATATATCATAAATGCTTCAATTGGGAGCTTCTGTAGGCCTTTTCCTTACATAGGAGTTTTTTGGTAACTCGCCAAATTTACAAGATATTGACTCCTTCATGATGTTTCTGGTGACATATTTTTGTCACCAAATCTATCGCTAAATCCGCCTATTTTGCGAGAATCGTCATGACGTATAAATTGATTGAAAATTAGATTAAAATAGTCTTCTGAAAAGAAATTATTTTTTAATATTGAGTAACGTGTTCATATTATATTAAGGAATGTTCGGTGATAATAAGTATGAGACTGCTGTTTTACCAGTAGTTACTCACGTTAGATTAGATTTCCAGTAAAACTGCTTTTTTTCCTGTTTCAAAAATGCTGTGTTGTATTTTAAAACCGATATACTACTTGTTTATTAGTATAGTATTATAAAAATATTTTAAAGCAGTGATAATTATGTATATAAAAACATGAAGATTTGAAAATGATAGTAGAGTGAATTTAATTCATTCTAAAATCCTAATTATAATGCATATTTTTATAACGGAATTCAGAACGTGTTTTTAGTTTATGTCAGGTAAATATAGCATAAGATATATTGAATTTTAAAAACCGAGTTATGAAAAAACATTTATTCATATATGGTAGTAAGCATGGAATTACGTTGCTAGGAAAAAATGAGCGTTATGTTTAGCAACCTATTCATCATCCTAGGCAAAAGTACTGGAATGTTGAATATGTAATGTGGGCGTAAGATTTTTTTCTCAACGTTTGTAGAGCTGTCATTATTTTCATTTTAATCTAATTCAATTTTTTACTGGGAATGGTGATATTAACCCCTTCCTGCGGAATATATTTGAGAAAAACGTGCCAAAAATAGAAAGATATTTCTTTTTAATTTTGTTTGTTATTATCATTAAAATGTTAACATGGTTTATTTTTGAAATAAAACATTAAACGAAATAACTACTATTTTTAATATTTTTGTATGTATGGGAAATGGTAATAGATTATAGTAATTTTTGCTCGATTGACAGCAAAATAAATGAAATAAAATAATGTTCGGGATAAATATTCCCTATATAATAACAGCCTAAATTATGTGTCCGTATGTTGTGGAATTTATGAATCTGTTGGACCTGGAATAGATAAAAGCATCCATATAGGATTCTTGATGAGGTAGGTTTAGCAAAATCCAAAACGAGTTCGAAAACCTTCGAAATCCACCTCTTCCCTTTTTGATCATTTAGTGCCATTATTTCAAGCCAATTTTCCCCGGTTAGAGCAGGCGATTAAAATTATCACATTATAAATAGATGAAAGTATCATTTTTTCTAGCATTATGAAGTCCTTTAAACATCTCATATAATCATTTCTTATTTGAAATTATTTAAATATCGTCTGCATTATTTTCATACGTTTTGTCATTGAATTGAGATATTACGTAAATAATTTTCTTTTATATTTGGCATAAAAAAGAGATTAGGTACATATATGATAATTTTAAATATAATTATCGGTTTATTGTTTGATTGCAATGAAAATTTTATCACCGGTATTAACAAAATTTTTTTATAAAAGACTAAGAGTCTATTTCACGGAATAATACATATAGCGTTTAATTATATATGTTTGAAAATTATGAAGTGTGTTCGTTTCTGTGTTTGATTTTATACATAACAAAACGGTTTGCAATCGATTCGCTAAATTTTGGAAATCTTCCATATATACCGCCAAATAATCACTTTCATTATTCAAACTTAAATTAAAATTGGCAACTAGCATATGGTCAGTATAAATAAACAAATTATTGAGCATGAACCAGAGAATTCTCAGACAAAAAGCAAACTATTTATACCTACCTCATAGCGTACTTTACAATCCTGGAAAGTTCTGGAAAAACATTTTACAGTTCCCGTCATATGACGGGCTAATTGCTAGTAATAAATTAATACAAAAATACTATATATCAACTGTCATACATTCCACGTCCCCCAGATTCCTTCAGAATGTCCTTTACAATATCAGAGAAATAGCGACAAATGGCTTGAAACTGCCGAACTGTTGCGGGAAAGTATCTCTTTCTATTGGGGAAATAGTAAATTAAATTTTATGTATTGAATGAACCGATTTCGTATTTCAAAATTGAAATACCATTTTTCTCTTTCCCGAACTCAGAACAGGCATTCCAAAACTGGCTCATTTCCGTAGCCCAAATTGAGTTCGGACGTCACAGTTATAAGTTATTTGTTTCGTTTTAAAGGAGTAACCGATGAACATTTTGTGTTAGCTTGAAATCTTGCTGAATATTTTAAACACATTCTTTTGTTCTGAAGATTGTAAGCATATGTTCTAAGTTCCTTTAAGATAGTCTAGGTTCCTTCTTGTTTTTTTTTTTTATTTTGTTACGAATATTGGAAGTAATGCTTTCTTGGAAATTTTGTGATTTATTTAATCATTTAGTAGCTAAATAGGTACTTTTGTTAGATTTATATATCTTTATATATATATATATATATATATATATATATATATATATATAAATATATATATATATATATATATATATATATATATATATATATATATATATATGACAAGTCGTAATCCAGAGTAAAGGCGAATGGAAAATATTTTTTTTTATAATAATAAGTTTTATTAACTCATCGTTCTTAAGGAAAACAACATGCGCCTTTTTCATTGTTCGTGGTGGAGCTATGCGTAAAGGTGTTGACCGCTCTATATCCACACGCCAAATCAAACTTATCTGTTTGCAAGCTTATCAAATAGCTCAAAAATGCTTCCGCCTGACCAGATTATCTTGAAAGATTACGCGAGCGTGGGTCTTTTTCATTTATTTTATTATTATAAACGAGCTCTCTTTTTAAAATCGTTTTTAAGTTACATAATTTCCAACTACCCGTTTTGTAGACCTGACACACACACACACACACACACACATATATATATATATATATATATATATATATATATATATATATATATATATATATATATATATATATATATATATATATATATATATATATATATATATATATATATATATATATATATATATATATATATATATATATATATATAGCTTAATACAGGTATGTAATTAATCTGTAAGCCTAATATTAAAACCTCATTTAAGCCTCAAGTATTATAAAACCTATCTCTTTTAGGAAAGGATGTGTTTGTTTCTCTAAAATGAAAAATATGAGAAAGACTGTAATACGTCAAATATAGATGTTGATTTTGAAAAAATGAAAAAATCTTTGATTCACGAAGATATTTAAATTACGTTATGAAATATGAACTTAAAGGAAGAAATACTTAAGTTAAAATGAAAAACTATTCCCATCTGTTATTAGTTTAGTCGATTTATATTTAAAAATCTTTCTTGCATATTATTCAAATTTTAAAAATTCATTTTTAATTTACATATGCTCTGCTTATAGCAGTGCATATTCAAAATACAGAGAAAGTTGTTGTGATTATGAATTTCTTTTCCTTTTACTGGTTAATTTTCTATTTTTTATTTAACTTTAGATCTTTTTTATGTTTTATTTTCCTTCCGTTCTGTAATGGAAAAAAATTGTGTGGTATCGTTTCGTAATTCAGATAATTTTCTGCTCTTAAATTTCTAATCATTCAACAATCATAATTCTCAACGGATCATAGTTAAACGCCACTGGTGAAACTTAAAAAATATTTTAAATTCTTTTGTGTATTTTATGTCATTATAAAAAATTTTAAGTTTCTGCCTAATTTATTATAAAGCTACATCCTTATTATAGAGATCTATTTATACATAAAATATAAGTTATGTTCTTCATAAAATATGAAGTGTATGTGTCTAATCGTTTGAAAGCAGAATAATGAATTAATAAATGGTTGCAAATATTTCCATAATTGAAAATATTTACACTTTTTCTTTTTAAGTTCAATGCGTGAGTAGCCTTCGGGTGTTTGAGTTACTATCCTATTTTTTCAATTCACCAGTAAAATTGCAAAATTTTTCATGAGTTAATGCAAGTGTATTCGCTGCTTTAAATATGAATGTCATTTATCGATTTATGGGGAGGTAAGTTAATGAAAAATAAGGTAATGATTATTAATACTTATACGTATCTTTTTAAAAGGCATACATTTGAAACACTACATAAAGCTTTCTAGATGCATAAAGAAAGTTTATGTAGAATTATTATTTGTATTTATTATATAATTATCTAAGATAATATTTGTTAAAATCACATCCCATAATTTTCATAAATTATTCCGGTATTGTAAACTAACAACTGTTACGTAAACAAAGTTTATGTAGAATGATTGGTCGTATTTATTATTTAATTATCTAAGACAATATTTCTTAAAATCAGATCACATAATTTACATAATTTATTCCGTTACTGTAAATTAACTACTGTTACATAAACAAAGTTTATGTAGAATGATATGTCGTATTTATTATTTAATTATCTAAGACAATATTTCTTAAAATCAGATCACATAATTTTCACCATTTATTCCGGTATTGTAAATTAACTACTGTTACATAAACAAAGTTTATGTAGAATTATAGGTCATATGTATTATTTAATTATCTAAGACAATATTTTTTAAAATCAGATCGCATAATTTTCACGATTTATTTCGGCATTGTAAATTAACAATTGTTACATAAACAAAGTTTATGTAGAAAGATTGATCGTATTTATTATTTAATTATCTAAGACAATATTTCTTAAAATCAGATCACATTTTCACGATTTATTCCGTTATTGTAAATTAACTAATGTTACATAAACAAAGTTTATGCAGAATGATAGGTCGTATTTATTATTTAAGACAATATTTCTTAAAATCAGATCACATAATTTTTACGATTTATTCCGGTATTGTAAATTAACAACTGTTACATAAACAAAGTTTATGTAGAATGATTGGTCGTATTTATTATTTAATTATCTAAGACAATATTTCTTAAAATCAGATCACATAATTTTCACTATTTATTCCGGTATTGTAAATTAACAATCGTTACATAAAAAAAGTTTATGTAGAATGATAGGTCGTATTTATTATTTAAGACAATATTTCTTAAAATCCGATCACACAATTTTCGTGATTTATTACGGTATTGTAAATTAACAACTGTTACATATAAAAAATTTATGTTGAATGAGTGGTCGTATTTATTATTTAATTATCTAAGGCAATATTTCTCAATAACAGATCACATAATTTTCACTATTTATTTCGGTATTGTAAATTAACAACTGTTACATAAACAAGGTTTATGTAGAATGATTGGTCGTATTTATTATGTAATTATCTAAGACAATATTTCTTAAAATCAGAACACATAATTTTCCCGATTTATTCCGGTATTGTAAATTAACAACTGTTACATAGACAAAGTTTATGTAGATGATTGATCGTATTTATTATTTAATTATCTAAGACAATATATCTTTAATTCAGATAACATAATTTTCACGATTTATTCCGGTATTGTAAATTAACAATTGTTACATAAACAAAGTTTATGTAGAATGATAGATCGTATTTATTATTTAAAACATTATTTCTTAAGATCAGATCACATAATTGTGACTATTTATTCCGGTATTGTAAATTAACAACTGTTACATAAACAAAGTTCATGTAGAATGATTGGTCGTATTTATTATTTGATTATCTAAGAGAACAGTTCTCAATATCAGGCCACATAATTTTCACTATTTATTTCGGTATTGTAAATTAACAACTGTTTCATAAACAAATTTATGTATAATGATTGGTCGTATTTATTATTTAATTATCTAAGACAATATTTCTTAAAATCAGGTGACATAATTTTCACGATTTATTCCGATATTGTAAATTAACAACTGTTACATATAAAAAGTTTATGTTGAATGAGTGGTCGTATTTTCTATTTAATTATCTAAGGCAATATTTCTCAATAACAAATCACATAATTTTCACTATTTATTTCGGTATTGTAAATTAACAACTGTTTCATAAACAAAGTTCATGTAGAATGATTGGTCGTATTTATTATTTAATTATCTAAGACAATATTTCTTAAAATCAGATCACATAATTTACACAATTTATTCCGGTATTGTAATTTAACAACTGTTACATATAAAAAAATTATGTTGAATGAGTGGTCGTATTTATTATTTAATTTTCTAAGGCAATATTTCTCATTAACAGATCACATAATTTTCACGATTTATTCCGGTATTGTAAATTAACAACTGTTACATATAAAAAATTTATGTTGAATGAGTGGTCGTATTTATTATTTAATTTTCTAAGGCAATATTTCTCATTAACAGATCACATAATTTTCACGATTTATTCCGCTATTGTAACAACTGTTTAATCAGGCGGACGCTGAATCTATTTTGCATATCACTAAACAGTAATTTAAACACATCTTGGTAAGGACTAAAACGACTGTTTATCCAGATTAGACTTTAAAGTAATGAATAGTAATTAATATGAATTTGAATGCATCAAGATTCACCGATAAGGAAATGAATGATTTCAGTTATCTGAGGTCTTTTGTTAATTCCAAGCTGAGATACAGAATAAAGAATGCACGTAAGGCAATTAAATACTAAGGAATGCTTATCTGATTTGAATAAGAATAATACTGATTTAGATTAAATAGTTATATCATGCATGAGATTGTGGTGAATACACAATAACAACTAAAGTCGTTGCCTCGTTTTGAATCGCCGAAGACTGGCGTCATACGCGTCATTTCTAACTAAGGACGTTGACGTAATGTTCAGTCTTCGTAAATAGTGTTTTATATATATTATAAATATTGTAATGTATTTTCACATATTATTGTAACATGAATTCATTGATATGAATGGATATTTGTTATGAGTAAAGTGTTATAATTATCGCTTTTTGTTTATGGCAACACAGCATCATTTCAAATACTTGTAATGTATGTA
>CM063509.1:107093020-107095520 GCA_032207245.1 Pardosa pseudoannulata
TAATTAGCTTCAATATTCCTGTATTGACAATATTTGGGGAAATAATCCATATATATTTATGTTGGCATTTTCTTTAAAAACGGTATTATTAATTTGTTGTTATATTGCTAAAGGAATCAGGCATATGCAAGTGTGTTTGGTTTGAAAATAACTTCCTAAAATTCAAAATAATTATAGAATTTAAATTTTTAAATAAATAAATTTTAATAACAATTGTTTATATAATTAATTACCCAAAGAATACATCGATATATATTGTTAACTACACAAATATATTTATATAGTTAATAATATACATATTTATTTTTCATTCATATTTTATATTAATGTTTCTTATATATTTAAATTTTTATAATTATATTTATAATTATTACTATAATTTTATTATTTTTATAATATTTTTAATTTAAATTTTATTATTTTTATTAAGTATTTAATTATTCATATTATTTATAACCATATTTATTTTAATAATTTTTAAATAATTCTAAAATATTAATCTCATAAAATTCTTATTGTTTAAAAAATTATAAAAAAAAATTTTGTAGTCATTTAAAACGCCATCCATTGTCATAAACATATGAAATTATTCCTGTATACACACTTCGTATACGCATACAGAATATGATCATCTAAGTAGCCATATCATTAACACTTGGCATGCGAGTGCCGCCAACTTTCGCGTGCAGCAAGCTATTTTTCGTAAATCGCGAGGAAAGTTTAGTTATTCAGGAAAATCGTAATAATTCGAAAAACTACTTTGTTTTTATGAACGAAACTTTATTTATTTTACACTTTAATATATACTGTATGATTATTTAACAAAAAAAAATATTTTTACGAAATCACAAAAATAAACAATTTTTAAAATTAAAGTCCGATAATCTGTCAGCGCATATTTCTTCATCACTATCTTTGTCACAACAGTTCATTTTATCAGTTTGGTATTCAACAACAAAACACAAAAGCTTCAAATTGACAAAACACGACTTGGACGTTCTGGTGCTAGGAATTCGATTGAAGACGAAATAACGCAACAAAAGACCCAGTAACTCGACAATCATAACTTGTGAAAAGAAAAAAAGCAAAGCGTTGCACAACAACGCAAAAGACACACATATAATGTCACACATACATATAATTATACTTATTTAGTAGATTTATGGTGGTAAGCGGGTATTCGTCACAAATCTACTAAATACATATTTTTACGTGACCCGCGCTCCAGTGACAGACTGCAAAAAACGTAAAAATACGTTGCCCGCACGAAGTGTGAAATGGATGATTGCAGACATGAAAGTTAGTATAATTAAAAACTTTTAGAGAATTCGTGTCATTATGTGCTTTAATAAAAATTCCTTTTGAAACCACATGACATAGCAGAACAACCATTAAATTATGCAATGCTTATTTTGCACTTCATTACAACTTCTGTCTTTCTAACCTACGGGAGTATATTCCGATTCTTTTATAAATTAAACAGTTCTATAATTTAAAAAATATAAGTTGTTATAAAATCAAATGTTTATATTAATTACAAAGGATGTTGTTTATAAAAACGAAGAATAAGAGTTTAAAAAGTATTCAGAAATACATACATATCCAAAGACAAAATAATTGGTTAAAACTCAAACAACACGCATATAATGTCACACATGCATATAATTATACGTATTTAGTAGATTTGTGGTGGTTAGCGGGTATCCAACAGAAATCTACTAAATACGTATTTTTAATCCTTTAAAGGTCACCAAAATAAATTCATTGGAATTTAGTGTAATTAATTTATAAATGTTATCTATGAACCTTGTAAGTGTAAAATATATGATAAGTTTTCTTTACATTCCTTAGGAGGGTTTGCCTTAGAGGATACCTAAGAAGGGTTTGGTTTGGAGTGCTACGATCTACTCTTTTGCAACACTAGGGCTAATGAGACCGGGACCTACTGCTTAAAGCCGATTCCGGACGGCTACGAACATCCATGCCCCAGTGGGATTCGAACCCACGAACTCCGGTCCCGAAGGCCAGCACCCTAACCAATCGACCATCGTTAGGCAAGGAGGTTTTGAGGAGTTGTTTAACTGACTAACCCCTCCCCTTGTACAGCTTGAACATTATACTTTTTAAAAGTTTAACTATACTAGAAGAACAATACAATAAATATTAATCCTTAAAATGATATAATAAATAAATAGGTTAACAATTTATAAGTGGGGTTTCTATAGATACTTTTATTTTGGGTAATAAGAAGGATAAATTAAATTACTGACTTCTCAGGTACAGCAAGTTTAAATACATATATTTCGAAAGAAAATATAAATTAAATGTAGAGCTATCATCTGCTGTAAATTTAAAATGTCAAAAACATAAAAAAAATCGAAAAATCATCCATGTCTCTACAGTTTTTTAATTGCAGAAGCTCTTGATTCTACATTATTGGCTTCCATACATCACAGATGTATGGAATTGGAGCTGTAAATAATTATGCAAAGATAAAGTA
>CM063509.1:107100520-107105520 GCA_032207245.1 Pardosa pseudoannulata
TAATCTCAAAAGTAAAAAAGGTGTCATAATGATTATCACTCATTATGTGGCAAAAGTAAGAAAAAAACAATATAGTGTTTACAATAGTGTATACATTTTTGTTTAAAACAGGTGTGTGATTCTTGTTTGTGTCTGTTTGTGTAGGGGTTTTGTCTTCCCCAGCAGAAGACGTGCTGTTGGTGGGTGACATTCCATGTCAACACACACCAGTCGCAAATTGAATCATGACAAGGACAAAATCCTGTCATGTGTGATGAGTGGCACTTAGGGTACACACTCCTAGGCGGGACGTAGGGCTGTGTAAAGGGAAAAAACCTGGACGTTTTCTGGCTGGGAACCTTCATCCAGGCCAAGTCGGTTACAAAGTCATAAATCTTAATGTCATTAGGTTTATTTTCCTAATGGAAAAAGTAGTATGGTTTTTTGGGATGTTTTTCTTCCTGGGCAAATTAAATTTAGAACAGAAAACTCCCTGGGCAATTAAAATTAATCATCAAAAATATAATAATAGCAAAAATCAACTTAACTAATTATAAAAACAGCAACATCAAAAACCTTCCTTAATTAATTAAAATACAACAAAATTCAAAACATTATGACATCATCAGTTCTTATGTCAAAATCAGCAATAAAATTGACTCCATAGATGAACAAAAATTTGTTATACATCTTCATGGTGCATCAAAACATCTTCAGTTAAAAAAAAACAATTTATGTAATACTAATATCATAATTAAATCAAAACACAATTTCAAAAATTTCAACAACATTCTATAAATCCCCAGTATATTCCCCCCCTCACAATGAGAAAAATTTTCAGTTGTCTCATCACATTATTGTTTCAATTGAAATTTGGTTTCTGGGTGAAAATGTCTCAGCCTTGTAGAATGAACTATATCATTTTGTTTACCTGTATATTGATTTGGCTTTGTAATTTCAAAATTCACATTTGATAATTTTTTAACAATAGTATATGGGCCTGAATAGGGTGGATCTAATTTTTTTGAATTTGGATATTTAAATTCTTCAAAAATTACTAAATCTCCAATTTTAAAATTTGTGTCAACATAGTGTCTATCATACCTAGCCTTATTAATTTTATGGTGCTGAATTGTCCTTTGGACTGCAATTTGTCTAGCTCTATCAACTGAAGGATAATTTAAAGTTACTCGATTAGGTAATGGTGATTTATAAGGCAATGTTCCAAACATCAGGTAAGCAGGTGGAAAACCAGTTACTGAATGAGGTTGATTATTATATTCGAAAGTTACTTCTTCTAAAATTTTAGTCCATGGAATTTTTCTGGATGATGAATTTACCTTACATTTTAATTTGGCTACTATTGTACCATTACATCTTTCATTTTTTCCATTGCATTGAGGTCTATGTGCAGAAGTTAAAAGTTGTTTAATATTATTATGTTGCAAAAATTTCCTAAATCTATTGGATGTGAATGCTGCATTTCTGTCGCTTAATATTTGTTTTGGGGTCTGAATATTAAAAATCTGTTTTAAACAGTTTGCATAGGTTTCACTGGTTACACTTTTTGAAGGAAAGGTCCAAATATACCTCGTGGCATGATCAATTACAAGGTGAAGATATTTCTTTGTTGAATTATAGTAATTAAACCCACCAATTGTGTCAATAGAAATCAGATCAAATGGTTCATTTGCAATGGGTACACTTTCCATTAGTCCAAATTTCTTTTGTGTTGACTTTTTGTTCATTTGACAGGTTGTACAACATTTTACATAATTTGAAATGTCTATGATTATGTCTTGCCAAAAATAAATAGGAGAGATTAGACTTAACATTTTCTTCACACCTGGGTGACCAAATTTTTCATGGGCTAACTTAATCAATTTTGTTCTTAGTGAGGGTGGTACCACAATTTTTACCAAATTTTTCTTTTTTACAGTTAATACACCATCATATTCTTTAAAGTGTTTACCATTAACATTATCAGATTTTTGAAAATCAATAATTTCATCAGTGCTTAAAAAATAACAGTATGGTGATACAAAATGACTTATTGGGTTTCTCGATAACATATCAGCTTCGTGATTGCTAGTACCTTTTATATAAACTACTTCATAATCATACATTGAAAGTTTTAATGACCATCTGAACAGTCTCCCAGTTAAATTTTTAACACTCTTAAGATATTGTAATGCAGAATGATCCGAATAAATTGTGAATTTTTTCCCATGTAAATAACAATGAAATTTATCAATGGCATCAATTATTGCAAGGCATTCTAATTCTGTAATTGCATAGTTTTTTTCATGTGGTTTAAGCTGTCTACTGTGAAAAGCAATTGGATGTAATGTTCCATCAGGATGTTTTTGTTTTAATACTCCAGCGACAGACTCTTGACTGGCATCAACATAGAGTTGGCAAGGATAATTTGGATTATATAATGTTAACACAGGTCTAGAAATTAGTATATCTTTTAGTTTCTGAAAGGAATTTTGACATTCATCTGACCAAAACCATTTTGTGTCTTTTTTAAGTAATTTATTTAATGGGATTCTAAGTTTTGCATAGTCTTTTATAAATTTCTGATAAACATTAATTGACCCTAAAAATCTTTGTAAGTCCTTAACATTCCTTGGCGGTAGCAATTTCTTAATTGTTTCAATGTTTGTGTTGTGGGGTGTGTATTTCCCATGTGATATTTCATAACCTAAAAATTTTATCTCTTTTTGAGCAAACTGACATTTTGATTTCTTTAACTTTATGTTCTCTTGTTTACAAATTTCAAAAATTTCTTCTAAGTGTTTCATGTGTTCATCAAAATTGTCTGAAAATATTATAATGTCATCGAAGTAATTCAGAGCATATTTAATTTGGTATTTGTTGAGAATTTGCCTGATTGCTCTTTGAAAAACACTTGGAGCATTTCTCCAACCAAAAGGTAGTCTAACCCACTCATAAAGTCCACAGTTTGTTGTAAATGCTAATTTTTCTGTATCTTTCTCATGAATAGTCAAATGCCAATAACCTGATGTTAAATCTAGAGTAGTGAAAAATTTTGCATGTGTTAGTTGGTCCAAAAGGTCATCAATTCGTGGAATTGGTTCAGAGTCAATACGACTAATACTGTTGAGTTTCCTGAAATCAATACAAAGTCTGGTTTTTCCCTCCCCCTTTTTATAAGCAAGAGTCACTGGTGCCGCATATGGGCTGCTTGATGGTTTTATAAATCCTGCTGCTAATAACTCATCAATTTGTTTTTTAATTTCAATATTGTCTGCATGTGATGCTCTGTATGGTCTTAAGGTCACAGGTAAATCTGAAGTCAAGTGTATTCGTTGGGGTTCACATCTTAATTGTCCTACATCATACTTATTACTCGAGAAAATATTATTGTGTTTGTTCAAAATTTCTGTTAATTTGTGCCAATCCTCAGATGTTGGATCTGGTGTCAATTGGTCCAAAACCTCACTGGGTTGGGTAAACATAGTTTTAAGCAAATCATCACAAAGTTGAACTTCACCCCCCTCATCAAAATTTTTACATTTAGTTTCTTGTGTACTCTTTTTAATTTCTTGTGCATATTTATTCTCATAGAATTTATCCATGGCTTTACTGCCTGTCAGATGCTCATCAAAACCTTTATTTACACATTGTTTACTTATGTTATTTCTCTTAGAATTGTTATACACATTTTCATGCACATGGTTAGAGGTTACTTTATAAAATTTAGAATTATTGCATAAAGGAATTTCATAACCAAATTGTAACACTGTCATCTTTTGGAAATTAATGCTTAGTTTAAATAATCTAATATGTGGTAAACTTAACAATATATATGGTAAACAAGTATCAACAACATATAATTCTACATTTTTAACTAATTTTCCAATTCTTAACATTACTGAAATTATATGTGACACTTGTATGTCACCTTTTGTCTGTTTTATTACTTTATTTTTTGTTTTTAGAAATTTAAAATTTTTAATTTTTTGAAAAAGATTTTGTGAAATGATTGACACACTTGATCCAGTGTCAATAAGGGTGAAAAATGTGGAATGTGATACCTGAGACCTTACAACCATTTGTCAGCTTTGGTTTTGTCCGTCTGAGTGTGTTGAATGTCCGTAATGTCCCATATTTTCTTGTCTACCAGGCTGTTGTCTCCAGGGTCTGGTATTTCGATGTGCTCCAGAGTACGAGCCGCTCTGCTGAAGGTCAGCGCCGTTCACTGGTCGCCTGTTTCGAATTGCTCCTCCGTACCAAGGCCGTTCAGCACTGAAGTTGTTTCCCTGACTCGGTGAATTTGAGAGGTTTTGTAGTTGACGCACTATGCTTATCCACTCAGTTGGCGATGAAATGTCTTTCATGAGCATAAATCGTTGATAATGTTTTGGGAGTGCAAGAGTTAAATATTCGATAGTTGTAGGGTCATCAAAACCCAGTCGTTTTGCCAAAGACAGTTTCTTAGTAAAGAATTGTATCAAATCATCTCCCTGACGGAATTGTAGTGAATGAAAAATTTGTATTTCCTCCTTCCTTGTGATATCAAAAACTTCAATCAGGAATTTCGAAGCGCGATCAAAGGATAGTTCGTAAAGTCGATTATCATAGTAAAACTTGAAATTGTCACCAGTCAGACATTGGGGAAGAATTTTCTTTTTCTCGGTATCATTTAATTTCTCATCGTCACAAAATCTTTTTAAATTATCTAAGAATATCGTCATTGAACTAAATTTTGAGTCCACAAAGGGTGGTAAAAGAGTCCGCTGAATTGAGTTGGCCTGCGCTGTTTCCGACATGGAGTCGTTGGGATCTGAATTTTGCATTTTCGAAAAAAAAATTTATTTCCTTTTTAAAAAGTCACAGAAAAATTGAATGTAGTAGGATAAACTGCTGAGAGTTAGGATGCTATTATATCGAAAATCATACCTTGATAATATTGTTCACGCTTGATGTTATGCATAGTTCTTGAGAATGCTCGGCTGTTGTTGTACATCTTCAAAAAAACAAAAACTTTTTCC
>CM063509.1:107110520-107120520 GCA_032207245.1 Pardosa pseudoannulata
ATAACATATATATGTATATTTATATTTGTGTGTGTGTGAATAAAAGAGGTTTTATTGAAAATTTTTCAAACTGAAAATTAATTACTATAAAAACCGTAATTATTATAAAAACCATTCACTGATATTTTATTTTATTTTAAATAATTTGCATTAAAATGTTTTTAATGTAGAATACCGAAGAGAAAAAAATTATAATCCGGATCTGTTACCTCAAATCAGAATTACAAATAAAATTATTTTATGTAATTGCAAAGTAAAAACAAATTATCATCATGTAGAGTTTTAAGTGATTTCATTACTTTAATTTCCATTTCCTTTATTCAGAATTTGAATTTTTTCAATTAAATAGAACTTCATTCATCTTTTTCTCGTTGTTCACTAGGAAGCCGTAAAGTAAATAATAAATTCTAATCTGGGGTTATTGTATAAAGGAAACCAATAATTCAAAAACAATTCTAGACTATTATTTTATTAGTTTGTTTCATTTTAAATAACATCCTAATCTTTCAAATGTAAATCTCTATAATCTCGATCCTTTGTTTTAAATCAATAACACATACAAAATTGCAATGTTTTGTTTAAATAGTCTCTAGTTTTTTAAAAGCGAGAAAAATGGTTACTGACTTAATTCTCATCAGAGCATGATAAAAACCTTTAATAACAATATTAAAAGTGTAATTAAATTAGGAAACAATAGATTTATCAAGAAGAACTGTGATTCAAGAGATCGATTCAAACTCTGGTAAATATAAGGTGTTTTAAAAGTAAAATGAGAAAAAAATGGCAAAATGATATACATGTTTAATTCTAGACTATTATATTTAGTAGTTAATTTCATTTTTAAATAATGCACTTATCTTTTAAATGTAAATTTCGATAATCTCGATCCTTTCCTTTAAATCAATAACAGATACAAAATGGCATTGTTTTGTTTAAATAGTCCTGAATTTTTTAAATGCGAGAAAAATGGTTACTGACTTAATTCTCATCAGAGCATGATAAAAACATTTAATATTAATATTAAAAGTGTAATTCAATTGGGAAACAATAGTTTTATCAAGATGAACTGTAATTCAAGAGATCGATTCAAACTGATAAATATAAGGTGTTTTAAAAGTAAAATATGAGAAAAAATATGGCAAAATGATATACATGTTTAATTCTAGACTATTATATTTAGTAGTTTGTTTCATTTTTAAATAATACCATTATCTTTTACATGTACATCTCGGTAATCTGAATCCTTTGCTTTAAATCAATAACACAAACAAAATTGCATTGTTTTGTATAAATAGTCCCTAATTTTTTAAATGCGAGAAAAATGGTTACTTACTTAATTCTCATCAGATCATGATAAAAACCTTTAATAACACTATTAAAAGTGTAATTCAATTGTGAAACAATAGTTTTTTGAAGAAGAAATGTGGATTTAAGAGAAGTTCTTTTAATAGTAAAATATGAGAAAAAATGGCAAAATGATATACATGTTTAATGCTAGACTATTATATTTATTAGTTTATATCATTTTTAAATAATACCCTTATCTTTTGTACGTAAATCTCGATAATCTCAATCTTTTGATTTAAATCAATAACACAAACAAAATTGCATTTTTTTGTTTAAATAGTCCCTAATTTTTTAAATGCGAGAAAAATGGTTACTGACTTAATTCTCATCAGAACATGATAAAAGCCTTTAATAACAATATTAAAAGTGTAATTCAATTAGGAAACAATAGTTTTATTAAGAAGTGTGGATTCAAGAGATCGATTCAAACTCTGATAAATATAAAGTGTTTTAAAAGTAAAATATGAGAAAAAATGGCAAAATGATATACATGTTTAATTCTAGACTATTATATTTAGTAGTTTGTTTCATTTTTAAATAATACCATTATCTTTTACATGTACATTTGGATAATCTCGATATTTTGCTTTAAATCAGTAACACATACAAAATTGCATTGTTTTGTTTACATAGTCCCTAATTTTTTAAATGCCAGAAAAATGGTTACTGACTTAATTCTCATCAGAGACTGATAAAAGCCTTTAATAACAATATTAAAAGTGTAATTCAATTAGGAAACAATAGTTTTATTAAGAAGTGTGGATTCAAGAGAAGTTCTTTTAATAGTAAAATATGAGAAAAAATGGCAAAATTATATGCATGTTTAATTCTAGACTATTATATTTAGTAGTTAATTTCATTTTTTAAGTAATACCCTTATCTAGATTATCTCAATCTTTTGATATTAATCAATAACACAAACAAAATTGCATTGTTTTGTTTAAATAGTCCTGAATTTTTTAAATGCGAGAAAAATGGTTACTGATTTAATTCTCATCAGAGCATGATAAAAACCTTTGATAACAATATTAAAAGTCTAATTCAATTGGGAAACAATAGATTTATCAAGAAGTGTGGATTCAAGAGTTCGATTCAAACTCTGATAAGTATAAAGTGTTTTAAAAGTAAAGTATGAGAGAAAATGGCAAAATGATATACATGTTTAATTCTAGACTATTATATTTAGTTGTCTGTCTTATTTTTAAATACCACCCTACTCTTTTAAATGTAAATCTCGATAATCTCGATCCTTTGCTTTAAATCAATATCACATACAAAAATGCTTTGTTTTGCTTCTTTTTAAATAGTTAATAAAAGTTAATTAAGTTAATAAAAGTAAAATATGAGAAGAAACACAAAATTATATACGAAAGCTTAGAAAGAAAAAATTGATTAAAAGTAGGAAATCAGTTTTATTAAAGTCAAGCTTTTAGTACATTTTTAATCCCTTTAACGTTTTAAACTATTTTTTATAAAATTGTCTGAGCTCGAGGAAAGATTTTAATCAAGTTTGTTAAATATTTTACCCCTGAAGTTTTGGTTTGGTACTTGCTGTTATTCTCAATTCAATATTAATAGACTAAAAATTGTTTTTTGTTCATTAAACCAGTAATTCATTGAATGTTTGTTTTTAAAAAATCAAAGTATGTTTACAAATAATGATATGATTCTTTTGTATTTCATTGAGGCTTTCAGTGTACTACTGGAGCAGTACGTTTTCTCACATACTTTTATTTGTGATTTTGCTTATGAAAATATTTTTCAGAGGCCGGTTTCTCACATTCTTTTATGTATGATATTGTTTATGAAATTATTTTTCAGAGACCCTTTTCTCACATTTAATTATTTATGCTATAGTTTATGAAAATATTTTTCAGAGGCCGGTTTCTCACATTCTTTTATGTATGATATTGTTTATGAAATTATTTTTCAGAGACCCTTTTCTCACATTTAATTATTTATGCTATAGTTTATGAAAATATTTTTCAGAGACCGATTTCTCACATTCTTGTATTTATGATACTGTTTATGAAAATATTTTTCAGAGACCCTTTTCTCACATTTAATTATTTATGCTATAGTTTATGAAAATATTTTTCAGAGACCGTTTTCTCATGATATTTTATTTAAGATATTGTTTATGAAAATATTTTTCAGAGTTTCTTTTCTCCCATTCTTTTATTTCTGCTATTGTTTATGAAAATATTTTTCAGAGACCGTTTCCTCACGTTCGTTTATTTATGATATTATTTATGAAATTATTTTTCAGAGACCGTTTTCTCACATTCTTATTTATAATTTATAATATTATTTATGAAAACATTTTTCAGACACCGTTTTCTCACATTCTTTTACTTATGATATTGTTTATGAAAATACTTATCAGAGACCGTTTTCTCATATTCTTTTATTTATGATATTGTTTATAAAAATATTTTTCAAAGACCGTTTTCTCACATTCTTTTATTTATGGCATTGTTTATGAAAATATTTTACAGAGACCATTTTTTCACATTCTTTTATTTATGATATTGTTTATAAAAATATTTATCAGAGACCGGTTTCTCACTTTCTTTTATTTATGATATTTGTGAAAATATTGTAAAAATCAAAGACCTCAATATATTTTGAAAACATTAGAAGATTCATTTATAAAATTCAATGGTGAGGTAATAATCGAAAAAAAAATGAAACGTGTTATAATTAATTTAAATATTTGTTATATATAAATTATATTTAGCGCAAGAATATTTAGCATAGAAATTTTATGCTAAGTACTACATCTAAGCCGAACATATGCTACAACAATTTAAGTTGATTAACATACCATGCTATGTAACAATACAGCTTTTTTGTGTATCTCAATATTTATTAATTTTTTTCTGCATTGATACTGTTTTATCATAGATTTTTAAGGGGTATTTTTTAATCAATTATCTGATATGGTATCATGTTCTCATTATTTGAAATTAAAGGCTCTTTTAAGGTTAACAATTTAAAAGTTTTAAAGCTTTATTTCAATATTAATTTTTATGGTTTTTCTTCTTTTTTTTCTATGGTTTGCGATATTATTTCCGTTCAAAGAAATGAAAAAAAAAATCATGTAACATTGTAAACTGTATTTTAAAGAAATATTCCTCGTGCAGGTTTTTAAGTAGTTCGAGTTCAGATCAGGACATTTTTAAATTATTTATATCATATATTTATAAATATATATATATATATATAAGGATTTCCCTTTACATATCTTTACACAAATCCATAATTATTGATCAATTATCATCAACCATAGTATACTTAGATTTTAGAAAATTAATGGCTAGTCTTATTTAAAGGTCACATGTTTTGAATCACATAATTATTTTTTATCTGTACATTCACAAAAATTTTGCAAATGTGAAAGCAAATATATTATATGTTATTATTTCACATGCAGTTTAATCTATAAACACTCTGTATGCTTTATATTATAATTTATCTAAAAATAGAATACCTACTTATTCAATATACTATTTAAATAACTTATTGTTTACTAATTAAAAATTGCCTGCATCTGTTTATCGAGTAATCCAGAGCGTTATTATATATTGTTTATAATTATGAAAGTATTTTAGAATATCCTGTTGCTTAACTATATAGATTGTGTTAAATTCATATTAAATATTCAATTAATTTTTAATTAGAAAATGTGTTACGTCATTACTAATAACATCAATTAATAGCAGATACATCATAATTTATTTTAAAATTTATTCATGTCTTCATATATTAAAAGTCCTTTTGACTTTAGTACTGAGCTAAAATTTTGATTTTAATTTATTTTTGAAAAGTAAAGCAGACAAGTTAATCGGGAAATGAATCACACCGGTCAATAGATTATCTGGAATTTTCAAATTTTTGTAAATGGTTATGAATATTTTTAAACAAAGAATCAGCAACTAATTAGCTAACTATATATTTATTTCGATACACACACTCATATATATATATATATACATATATATACATGCATATATATATACATATATATATATATATATATATATATATATATATATATATATATATATATATATATATATATATATATATATATATATATATATATATATATATATATATATATATATATATATACATATATATATATTATATATATATATATATATATATATATATATATATATATATATGTATATATATATATATATATATATGTATATATATGTATATATATGATATATGTATATATATGTATATATATATATATATATATGTATATATATATATTATATATGTGTATATATATGCGCCCGTCGCTGCGGTGCTCATCCGGATGCTCACTGGTGCCGAGAAACCGAACGTCTATTCCACGTGCTGAGGATTTGACTGCACATTGGCACAATAGAGCGAACTGTTTCTTGTTCTGTCAGTGGATTAAATTACATTTATTAATTGTTTTAATATTTCAAATTCATATATTCTGCGAAAAACGTCTTGAGTATTTTTAAAATCAAAACCAGGGATATTGTGTTACAGATATAACTTATATACTGTAAGACACAATGAATATTAAAATTTGGACTGTTCTGTTAAAATTCGTTTCTCTATTGTCTAACAAAACAATAATGTTTTTCAGCGAATTATTTCAATAAATATAATATATCACCGAAATTAATTTATCACACTAAAACATTTCACTTTATATTGATGAAATACTTCTTTTATATTTCCATGGAAACAAAATCTTACAATATATAAATTTAAACATTAACCGTCTGCAAAATCGTATGGCCAGTTAATCAGTTAAAAAACCAAAAGCGTTTCAGCACGTAAGTCAATACAACGTTTAATAAACTGTACCTTAGGATGATTCTGAATGCTAAGTGCAGGAAAAATAGCCGCACTTGCTAAGTGCCATAGTATGTTGTTCTTCTCCAGTAGCCCATACAAATAAAACGTGATTTTCAATTTAGTGCGCAGTGCGTACACATCAGAACTTCCTATGTTCGTTTGCGCACTACGTGGTGCAACATCTAGTACCGCACACACTGCGGGGAGACAAGCAATCAAATCAACATATTTGAATATATTATAAATAATATTTATTATATACCATATAAAGATAGGTAGACATAGGTGCAGAAAATTACTGTCCCTCATAATATTGCCAGGGTGTGCAGTGCACACCCTGCTCATATGGACCGCACGCCCTGATATATATATATATATATATATATATATATATATATATATATATATATATATATATATATATATATATATATATATATATATATATGTATATATATATATATATATATATATATATATATATATATATATATATTATATATATATATATATATATATATATATATATATATATATATATATATATATATGTATATATATATATATATATATATATGTATATATATATATATATATATATATATATATATATATATATATATATATATATATATATATATATATATATATATATATATATATATATATATATATATATATATATACATACGAAAGAGTAAATATATGAATATAGAATAAATAAGTCTAATTATTTCAATAAATAACAAACTAATATTTCTTATTAGTTGCAGAATAGTAAATAAAACTTAGCATTTTTTTTTATTATTCTAAAGAAATACTTATGTAACGGGGCAAATAATGTAAAAGAATTTATACATTTCAAAATCAAAAGCTGTTGAGAAAGTAGTTTCGGTAAAGTATTTATATTTCAGAAAGTTCTTTATTTTCAGATTCGAATTGAATTAGGATTTTTACTCTCTTAGAAAGAAAGAACGAAATGTAAAAGTTTAATTTGCACCGGGAGTACAGACAAAAGTTTTGAAAACTTTATTTAACTAGAAAATATTTCAGAAAGACATATAAAAAAAGGAAAGAATTTGGTTTTCCTTTGCAAATTGTTTGTAAGTTCCATAATTATTTGTGTGTTTCAACCGTCATTTGGAAAAAGCACTGGGATTTTACAGGAAAAATTCTATTTTCTGAACCGTAAAATTTTAATTTTGAATCAAGTTTTTTTTAGCTGCAGGTATCGTGGTATAAATTCAGTATGTTCTGTAGAATGGATTTTGTTCGGAGAATTGCAGTTTCAAGAAATTTACCTTTTGTACTTTACAGTTTAAGGAAACAAATTTAATCGGTTTTCCTTCTTAGAGATACTACAGTGGATTTCGCTTAATGTGATCGCGGTTAATGTTATCAATCGTTTATTGTTATCGAAATCACTTGGTCCCGATTTTCTCTATTCACGTGAATATTAAATTATCGTTTTATGTGATCATTACATCGTTTAATGTTATCAGTTGTCGAACCTCATTTTAACTGCCAAAAGAATATTCAGTTGTATTCAATGTATTCAGGAGGAACTCATCCTTTCTTTTCCTTCGATGTTGTTTGAATTTTTAACAATACTCCCTTTTCCAACTACGGAAATGGGGAATGAACAAATTAGTGGGGTATTACACGTGCCTGAAATTTTTCAGAAATACGCACACTCTGCTGGTGGTCAGTGGTTGTCAGGTAGTCAGAAAGCAACGCTTTCTTATCAGAAATGAGAAGGAGCGTTTTCACATTCTATACCTTTCTCGCTTACGTTCAGCTTGTCGATATGGAAAGTAGAAAGCGAAATGATTTCACGTTAAAACAAAAGATCGAAATTTTGAATCGTTATGACAGGTTGATTATGATTACGAACAATTTATGAATGAGTTCTTAGAAAAAAATGTAGACAGTGAACAATTGATCAATTTTTCTAATTATGCATACAAATCTTATGTTTTAAAGGAAAATATACATAAATATAGGATAATATAAAGTGTGTTTTTTCATTTTGTTTTGAAATTTAATAACTGGGTATTAAAGGGAGGGGGTTTATGTATCTAATTTTGCACATCACTTATTGTTACTAATCGGTTATTGTTATCAAAATCACGGTGTCCCAAACTGATCATATTATGCGGAGTCCATTGTATTTGTTTAAAGTTTTATTTATATATGTATATTCATGCATATGTATGCATATATAGAAATGTGTGTATGAGTATATTATTTATTTATATATGTAAACACACAGTCCAGTCTCATTAATGTAAAGTACCTGTCAAAATCAAGAATAACCACATTTCGGAGAGCAGACCACTGTAAGACGTGCAGAAATACAGTCAATTATGCTCCTGAAGGTGTCCACTGGGATGTTGAGCCAAGCATACTCCAGTGTCATGGCCAGCTGCGCTAGGTTACAGGGGTCAGTATCCATGGTACAAAAAACCCTGCTTGGACACTTCCGGTGATGTTGAGCCATGCCAACTCCAGTGCCAGCTGGGCTAGGTTAAGCACGTGAGGATCCATGGTGCAAACAACCTGATCGAGGTTGTTCCACAGATTTTCCAAGTCCGGGATCAAGTCCGGGGATTTTGCTGGCCAAGGGAGTACGGTAAACTCACCATCTTCCAACAACGCAAGTACACTGCGAACTTTATGACACATTGCGATGCCTTGATCATTGATGCCATCATCCTGAGGAAAAACAATTCACATGTACGGGTGAACATGGTCCAAAAGAATAGATTCGTACTTTTGTTTATCCATCGTGCCTACCACAATGAAACCTAGAGAATACCACGAATGCATTCTCCAGACCATAATGTTCCCTCCTCCAGCTTGGACACTTCCGGGGGTGTTGAGCCATGTCGACTCCAATGCCAGCTGGGCTAGATTTTGCACGTGAGGATCCATTCTGTGAACAACCCGATTCAAATGATCTCACAGATTCTATACTGAGTTCTAGTTCGGGGTACTTTCTAGACAAAGGAGTATGGTAAGACTTATCCTCGTGCACTTCGAACCACGAACGTACACTACGAGCTTTGTGACGCTTCGCATTGTTCTGCTGGTAAATGCCATCACCTTGTGGAAAATAATATGCATGTAGGGGTGAACTTGGATGGATAGGATGATAATAGGTGAATAGAGATGCATACTTGTGTTGATCCATCTTACCGTCCACAATGATGAGTGAATCTAGAGAATACCATGAAAACACTCCACAGACCAGAGTGCGCCCTCCTCCATATTCGAACCTTCGTGGAATTGTTGCAGGGTGTTTACTTTTAGACGTTTCAAGCGTATGCTCCAACGTACATGTACCCGATGCAGCATTAAACGTAATTCATCGGGAAAAAGCATCTGTGTTTGTCGAATTTTCGAGGTTGGTTTTTTGGAGAGCCTTTCTCCAACTCTGTGTGGGACTCAAGGAGTCCCAGTTGTACCCCTGTACAACAGTATATCTGTCGGCACCTGACCACAGATTGTTATTTAGTTTAGTCTCGAACCTGGGACTTTTACGTCCGTACCAGCTCACCTGAGCCCTGGTTTGGTTTGGTTTGGAGCGCTACGGTCTACTGTTTTGCACACGAGGGCTAATGAGACCGGGACCTACAGTTTAAAGCCGATTCCGAACGGCTACAAACATTCATGCCAGCAACGGGATTCGAACCCGCGAACTCCGGTTCCGAAGAGCAGCGCTCTACCATTCGGCCACCGTTCGGCCACCTGAGCCCTGTAATTTCCATTTGAAAAATGTGCAAATAGCTTGTATTTA
>CM063509.1:107133020-107158020 GCA_032207245.1 Pardosa pseudoannulata
CTTTTAATTAAATTATATAATTTTTGTACATGTTTTCCAAAGTATTGTCTTCAAAAAGAAATTGATTTTACTTTTTCAGGTTATTCCAGTTGAAAAGAAAATTAAAAATACACAAAAATAATTATATTTCAATGTTTTATTATAATATTGCCAAAAGATAGTGCTAGCTCATGATTTAGAGATTAAAGCCTATGCTGACGTTAAAAAATGTATATTTAAATTTTTTATACAAATGATAATTATTTATAATCAATCTCTAACATATAACGCCCGTTGAAAAATTTAATTAACACTCTATTTAAATATTCTCTGTTTTAATGTACATATTCAATCATTACATGTATTAAAACTTAGAAAATCGATCTTAGATTAAAAAAAAAATAGAAAATGTAAAATATATTAGAATTGATTTTATTTATGAAATTAAAAAAAAAATCAAATGAAACTCTCTTGTTAATAAATTGTATTATTTAAAACAAAAAGCAAATTAGTATTATTATGATCAAATAACAATAAATTAACTCTAATACCATATATTTCCTTTAAACATTAAATTTCCTCATCACTTTATTTACTAAATTTTGAAATCATCCTGTTAACAGTATTATAATAGTGGGGAAAATGTATCAAATTTTCAACTAAACTGTGAATATTAAAAGTTTATTAGTATATTGCAGCCTCAGATTTAAAATTTTTATACTAGCGATGATAATTTATAATCAAGCTATAACATATAGAGCAAGTTGAAAAAAATTAATTAACTCTCTATTTAAATATTCTTTCTTTTAATGAACATATTCATTTATACATGTATAAAAATTTAGAAAATCATTAGACCTGGAAAAAGAAATAGCAAATGTAAAAAATATTAGAATTGATTTTATTTATTAAATTGTAAACAATCAAATAAAATTTTTTGTTAATAAATTGTATTATTTAAAACAAAAAGAAAATTAGTATTATTATGATCAAATAATAACTATAAATTAACTCTTATACCACATATTTCCCTTAAACTTTAAATTTCCTCATCACTTTATTTAATAAATTTTCAAATCATCCTGTTATCAGTATTATTATAGTGGGGAATATTGTATAAAATTTTCAACTAAATTGTTTAATTAAAAAAATTCTCAAAGCATTATTTGATCATCACGCATTGTCACCAGAAAAAAATTAATTTTTCAGGTTACTCAAGTTGAAAAAAATTAAAAATACATGGAAATAAAAATAGTTCAAACTTGTATCATAATTTTATAAAAAAATAATGGCAACGCTTGATTTCTTTCAAATCCGATGCTCACGTTAAATAACAAATCTGAAATTTAAATTTTCCATTTTTATTCTGTATCACAGCTTCAGATTTGAAAATTTTATACTGACGACAATACTTTATAATCAAAATATGACAAAAAAGCAACCTGGCTGCGAAGAAATACCAAAAAGCAGTTTGAGTTTTGCTGCGTTCAGCTAAATCTGTTCAGACAGAGAACACTTTTGAGATAATTGATAATTTTATCAAAAAATAATGCTTATGATTGGTTTTAAAACCAATGCAGCCGTTAAATAATAGATACTCAATTACTCAATGTGAATATTCAATTTTTATTATATATTCCAGCCTCAGATTTAAAGTTTTTATACTAGCGATGATAATGTATAATCAAACTATAACATATAATGCAAGTTAAAAATTAATTAACTCTCTACTTAAATATTCTCTCTTTTATTGCACATATTTAATTATTACATGTATTAAAACTTAAAAAATCTGTCTTAGATTTGGAAAAAGAAAATAGCAATTGTAAAAAAAATATTAGTATCGGTTTTATTTATTAAATTTTAAAACATGAAATGAAACTATTTTGTGAATAAAATTTATTATTTAAAATAAAAAATTAGTATAATTATGATCAAATAATAATTACAAATTAACTCTAATATCATATATATCCCTTAAACTTTAAATTTCTTCATCATTTTATTTCATAAATTTTCAAATCATACTGTTAACAGTATTATAATAGTGGGGAAAAGGTATAAAATTTTCAAATAAATTGTGATTATTCAATTATTAATATATTGCAGCTTCAGATTTAAAATTTTTATGCTAGCTATGGTAATTTCTAATCAACATATAACATATAACGCATGTTGAAAAGTTTAGTTAATTCTCTATTTAAATAATCTCTCTTTGAATGCACATATTCAATTATTACATGTATTAAAACTTAGAAAATCGTTCTTAGATTTGGAAAAAGAAATAGCAAATGTAAAATATATTAGAACTGATTTTATTTGTTAAATTTTAAAACATCAAATGAAACCCTTTTGTTTATAAATTGTATTATTTAAAACAAAAAGAAAATTAGTATTATTATGATCAAATAATAATTATAAATTAACGCTAATTCTATATATTTCCTCTAATTTTAAAATTTGCTCATCACTTTATTTCCTAAATTTTCAAATCATCCTGTTAACAATATTATTATAGTGGAGAATAATATATACGGTGAATATAATATATATTGGAGTATAAATAATGAATAAATAATATAAATAATATTGTGGAGTATAAATAATATAAATAATATATATAGAGAAGAATAATATAAATGGAGAATAATACATAAAACTTTTAATTAAATTATATAATTTTTGTACATGTTTTCTAAAGCATTGTCTTCAAAAAGAAATTGATTTTACTTTTTCAGGTTATTCCAGTTAAAAAGAAAATTAAAAATACACAAAAATAATTATATTTCAATGTTTTATTATAATATTGCCAAAATATAGTGCTAGCTCATGATTTAAAGATTAAAGCCAATGCTGACGTTAAAAAATGTATATTTAAATTTTTTATACAAATGATAATTATTTATAATCAATCTCTAACATATAACGCCCGTTGAAAAATTTAATTAACACTCTATTTAAATATTCTCTGTTTTAATGTACATATTCAATCATTACATGTATTAAAACTTAGAAAATCGATCTTAGATTAAAAAAAAATAGAAAATGTAAAATATATTAGAATTGATTTTATTTATGAAATTTAAAAAAAAAAATCAAATGAAACTCTCTTGTTAATAAATTGTATTATTTAAAACAAAAAGCAAATTAGTATTATTATGATCAAATAACAATAAATTAACTCTAATACCATATATTTCCTTTAAACATTAAATTTCCTCATCACTTTATTTACTAAATTTTGAAACCATCCTGTTAACAGTATTATAATAGTGGGGGAAAATGTACCAAATTTTCAACTAAATTGTGAATATTCAATTTTTATTTGTATATTGCAGCCTCAGATTTGAAATTTTTACACTAGCGATGATAATTTATAATTAAGCTATAACATATAGAGCAAGTTGAAAAAATTTAATTAACTCTCTATTTAAATATTCTTTCTTTTAATGAACATATTCATTTATACATGTATAAAAATTTAGAAAATCATTAGACCTGGAAAAAGAAATAGCAAATGTAAAATATATTAGAATTGGTTTTATTTATTAAATTAAAAAAAAAATCAAATGAAACTCTTTTGTTAATAAATTGTATTATTTGAAACAACAAGAAAAATTAGTATTATTATGATCAAATAATAACTATAAATTAACTCTAATACCATATATTTCCCTTAAATTTTAAATTTCCTCATCACTTTATTTCAGAAATGTTTAAATCATACTGTTAACAGTATTATTATAGTTGGGAATAATGTATAAAATTTGAAATAAATTGTTTAATTTTAAAAAAAAATTCTCAAAGCATTATTTGATCATCAAGCGTTGTCACCAGAAATAAATTAATTTTTCAGTTTACAGTTGAAAAAAAATAAAAATACATGGAAATAAAAATAGTTCAATCTTGTGTCATAATTTTATAAAAAAATAATGGCAACGCTTGATTTCTTTCAAATCCAATGCTCACGTTAAATAACAAATCTGAAATTTAAATTTTCCATTTTTATTCTGTATCACAGCTTCAGATTTGAAAATTTTATACTGACGACAATACTTTATAATCAAAATATGACAAAAAAGCAACCTGGCTGCGAAGAAATACCAAAAAGCAGTTTGAGGTTGATTCTTGCTGCGTTCAGCTAAATCTGTTCAGACAGAGAACACTTTTGAGATAATTGATAATTTTATCAAAAAATAATGCTTATGATTGGTTTTAAAACCAATGCAGCCGTTAAATAATAGATACTCAATTACTCAATGTGAATATTCAATTTTTATTATATATTCCAGCCTCAGATTTAAAGTTTTTATACTAGCGATGATAATGTATAATCAAGCTATAACATATAATGCAAGTTAAAAATTAATTAACTCTCTACTTAAATATTCTCTCTTTTATTGCACATATTCAATTATTACATGTATTAAAACTTAGAAAATCGTCCTTAGATTTGGTAAAAAAAAATTGCAAATGTAAAAAATAATAGAATTGGTTTTATTTATTACATTTTAAAAAATCAAATGAAACTAATTTGTTAATAAATTGTATTATTTAAAATAAAAAATTAGTATAATTATGATAAAATAATAATTACAAATTAACTCTAATACCATATATATCCCTTAAACTTTAAATTTCTTCATCATTTTATTTCCTAAATTTTCAAATCATACTGTTAACAGTATTATTATAGTGGGGAAAATGTATAAAATTTTCAAATAAATTGTGAATATTCAATTATTAATATATTGCAGCTTCAGATTTAAAATTTTTATGCCAGCTATGATAATTTCTAATCAATATATAACATATAACGCATGTTGAAAACTTTAGTTAATTCTCTATTTAAATATTCTCTCTTTTAATACACATATTTAATCATTACATGTATTAAAACTTAGGAAATCGTTGTTAGATTTGGAAAAATAATAGCAAATGTAAAATATATTAGAATTGATTTCCTGTATTAAATTTTAAAACATCAAATGAAACTATTTTGTTCATAAATTGCATTATTTAAAATAAAAAGAAAATTAGTATTATTATTATCAAATAATAACTATAAATTAACTCTAATACTATTTATTTCCCTTAAATTTTAAATTTCCTCATCACTTTATTTAATAAATTCTCAAATCATCCTGTTAACAGTATTATAATAGTTGGGAATAAAACGTATAAAATTTTCAGGTAAATTGTTTAACATTTAAAAAAAATTCAAATCATTATTTGATTATCACTCATTGGTATCAGAGAGAAATTAATTTTTCAGTTTACAGTTGAAAAAAAATAAAAATACATGGAAATAAAAATAGTTCAATCTTGTGTCATAATTTTATAAAAAAAAATAATGACAGCGCATGATTTCTTTCACATCCAATCCTCACGTTAAATAACAAATCTGAAATCTAAATTTTCCATTTTTATTCTCTATTACAGCTTCAGATTTGAAAATTTTTATACTGACGACAATACTTTATAATCAAAATATGACAAAAAAGCAACCTGGCTGCAAAGAAATGCCAAAAAGCAGTTTGAGGTTTCTTCTTGCTTCGTTCAGCTAAATCTGTTCAGACAGAAAACACTTTTGAGAAAAGTGGAAAATTGCTAGATTTTGTCATTTATTTTGCGTTTGGTCACAAAATATATCGGGGGAAACGTCTGCTGTCAAGAGTATGCGATTTGTATTGGGTAAAATGCATTAGAAAAAGTTTTGAAACTGCTTTTTTGACGAATATTTTGTTCAGCAATTATTTGAAAAAAGATTAGGTAAGACAGGAATAAAAAGAAAGTGTAATGCATATTTTTTCATTTTTTCTCTTCGAAATGTAACAATGAAAGATAAAATAAGCCGTATATGCCACGAATAAAAATATGATAAAACATATGATAGAGAATAGAATATTTTCCTGTGCATTTCTGTAAGGGAAAGTGGACTTAAAAAATTTATTTTTTGTCTGCAACTTATCTGTGTAAAAATTTCATGTATTATTAGCAATATATTAAGGATGAAGGAGTTTACATTTTCAAGGTAAAATCTTTAAAATTCTAAAAATTATTAATTATTAATTGTTTGAAATGAAGCATTGTTTTAAATATTCTGTATGCATACCATCTACGTATAATCTGAAATTTTTTAATTATACTAAAATAAAACTGTGTTATCAGAAAAATTCGATGACAATATAGTTAAAAAACAAAATAATAGTTGAAATTCCAATTTTTTTAAGTGCAAAATATTCTTGCAAAATCTTTAAATTTAAAAATAGATAGCTTTTTTTAAATATCGAAAGAGTTTAATTTTCCACAGCTCCGAAGTTCGATCCCTTGATTGGGCAAGGTTGACTCAGCCTTTTCTTCCTTCAGTGGGTCGACAAACTGAGGTTCAAGCATGCTTGAGAACTAAACACTGGGGGTTCTGCGTAAGGTCGACTACCAAACCGGAACATATGTTTTGCACCCCAGGGTCCTTGGTATCGGAAACGGAGATTTGCATTGTAGTACTTGGCCCGCTAGGGGATTTTCCGCCAAGGAGTTTAGTTTAGTTTAATTTTCCTAACAATTATTTGAAACTGTACAATCTGAAGTATCTTTTTTTTTAAAAAATAATAATTTTTGATTTTTAAAATTATAAATTTTTTTCCTTTTATGTATTTTAAATATTTTCTATAATGTTTAATAATAAAATATTTAAAATATAGTATTATTTTGTAAATATATAATAGATAGTTATTTTATTTTTCGATGATAAAAGAAACAGTATCATTTTTGTATTTTTAATTAAAAAACCTGAAAAAAATGTGAAAAAAATAGAAAGAAAATTAATAAAAACAACTATCATTTTAATGTATATATTATTCTATTTAAATAAATAAATATATGGTAAAAATTAAATTTTTATAACTATTTTATTAGCTTAATATTTCTTTTTTAAATTACTATAGAACAATATTAAAAAATATAGATTTTTGTAAATGAAGCATAGTTATAAATTTAAAAATGTACATGCTATATTATATTCTTAGTTTTAGCTAAAAGATTTATAAATATTATTTAATAATTATTGCTTTTTGTTTGTCACAATTTTAAAAATGAAAAAAACATCAATAATTTACATTTTAATCATTAAAAATTTAAATTTTTTTTAAAAATGTCCATGTTTATAAAATTATTTTTATTAATAAATTTGATAAAAATTGTATTTTTTACAGATCTAAATTACATGCTTAATTAAAATTATTTGAGTAATATTAGAGATATATAAAATGTGATTTGTTTTATTTACTATAGTATTTTATTGATTTGTATTTGCTCAATTAGATTTTACTATAATTTATGTACTATTTATTACAAAAAAAAAAACTTAAATTTATCATGTTTGTTTAATTTTTGTAAAACTAATGTATACAAATCATTATATAATATGTATAATTTTATTAAATTTGTTAAAAAAAATTCTTGTTCCATCGAAATCAATTATCCTTAACCTTAAAATTTTTTTTACTTTTGTTTAATAAATCATTTTCTTTCTGATATTTGTCATTTCAGCATCCTGTTCGTTCTTTGTCTTTCTCTAATAGTATTCTGAAAATTAAAATTCTTAAATAAACTATCTTTTTAATAAAAAAAATTCTTTGTAGATTGAATTAAAACGATAAATTGTAAAGCAAATAATAAAGTGTTCAAAAAATCCAATATTCTTAATATTTCTATTAAAATTTTAAATCATTACAACGATTTGATAATAACTATAATAATGATAGAAATATTTGAATGTAATCACACAAATATTAACTAATTATAATTTTCACAAATATTAAATACGAAAAAAGAAAAAAATAATATATCGAAAAACAGAAAGAATCTAGATAACAAATTGAGTGAAGATATATTATTTTTTACTATTTAAAATAAGAAATATAAAATTAAATACAATATAGCTTAAAATTACATAAAAAATACAACTATTTTAGTTAATTATCTATTTTAAAAAAATTTCATTGTAAACTAGAACAATTTCAACTGATTAAAAATTTTTGAATAAATGAAAATGAAAAATTATTTTATTACTGAACTATATATTTCATAGTAGCTTAAAAGCTTTATTAAACTCTATTTAATTAAAGCATTCTGTTAAAGGAAAAATTTAAAATAAACATGCAATCACATTTTTTTTGTTTGATTAACAATTTTTTATAATTAACTCTTTTTCACTGTATTAATAGATTAAAAATTAAAGAATAATTTATTCTATATATAATTTTTTAAAGTATAAAATATATTTTTTTATCATTTTTTTAAAAAATTTCTTTTTAATAATAAAAATTGAAAAAAAAATGAGTAATATTAAAGAAGCTGAAAAATATATGCTTATAAGATTAAATAATACTCCGCTAATTGATATTTAATGTAATTTGTTAACAATAAGCGATATAAAATTAGATAAATTATTATTAATTCACACTACTAAATTTCAAAACAAAATGAAAAAAATTATAGTATGACTGTATAATATTTAAAAAAAGAATTGTACATAATTAAAAAAATGATTAATTGTTGACTGTCTACAATTTTTTCAAGAAGCTCATTGATAAATTGTTTGTAATCATACAACTGTTACGATTTAAAATTTTGTTCTTTAATGTTAAAATTTACTGGCTTATAACAAGCTGCATATAAGCGAGCAAGGCATAAAATAATACGCTTTGTTCCGAAAAGAATGTATTGTTTCTGCTTACTGACAAATAATGAATAGCATAAATTTCTGAAAAATTCCAGGATTGTAATATATATTTTTTAATTTAGTTTGAAGAGGAAATTTCCAAAAAAAAAAACAGCGAAGTAAGAAAAAGAATGTTTTTCTTAATTGTGAATATTTTTAGTAAAATATTTAAAACTCTATTAACCGATGTAACGATAATAAAGCGATAATTAAACATACAAATGATAAAAAAATGGGATCAAGTGATTTTAAATAAGATTGATATCATAAATAATAAGCGAAATATATCACAAAAAAGTGCGAAAAGAAAAATAAAATAAATTATGGGAATGGGCGAAACTTTTTATTTCATTGGTTATTAGGATTTAAATAACGAAAGCGTACTCTGGAATTGACTTTAAACGACCTCAAACAAAAAGCATTTCCTATTTATTCAAATACTGGCATTTAAATATACGATTATAAATCAATTTGTGTCTCAAATTATACATAAAAGAAGATTTAAATCTCAATATTTATCATTCTTCTGCATCGTAAGCCATTTATGACTTCTCAAATGTAATTTAACTTTGAAAACAAAAACTTTTTAGTTCCTCTTTTGATTTTGCTTTTTATTATTATAAGTTTTGTTCATGCTCTGCAGAGCATTAGGTCCGGTAATTACTTTGCTCACTTTTAAAAGATTAGGAAACTGTTTAAAAAGGGAACTTCTAAAAATAATAGCCTGCGAAGGTTTTTTTCTCGGGTTATTCTTGCAATATCAGATTATATTTTAGCAGCATTAACTCTTTCTATCAAGTAGTAAAATAAATGAAGTTATATTTAATTGAACAATTCGTTGTGAAACTCTGATTGAAAGAAATGGAAATTAAAGTAAGGAAATTCGTGATGATAATGTATTGTTTTTCTTTGTAACTACACAGAAGAAAATCTCTTTCTGGTATTGAATTGAGATATTTCGAAGAGAATGAAACTTATTTCTGTAGCTGAGACATATAACTAACACAAAGAGATAATTTATATCAAATTAAATATATGAAAATGAGGAGATAAAAATAACAACGGAATGACTAAAATTAAGCAATTCTTGTATTGAAAAAATATTTAAATAATATAAATGTTCCCCTAATATACATTTAACCCTTAATTATATATTTAAATAGGTGAAAATAAAGAAAAAATAAGGTAACGAAATATAGAAGAGAATCCAGATAACTAATTGAGTGAATCACTATATTAATTTTACTACTATAAAATTTGAAGCTATTAAATGGAAATACAAATTAAGTTAAAATTCACTTAATAAATACAAATATTTTAGTCAAATTAGCGAATTATAAAAATTCCACTGTAAACTAGCACAATTTTAACCACACAAGTTCAATTTAAAAATATTTTAAACGGATAATATTTTTGAATAAATATGAAACGTTGAGATAGTGTATTATTTTAAATTACCTAAACTATATATTTCATAGTAGTATAAAGAGATTTACTAACTCTACTTAATAATGGAAAAAAATTGAAAGAAAATGAGTAATATTAAACAAGCTGAAAAAATATGAATGCTTAATAAAATGAAATATACGAAACAAAAAAAGTACGAAAATAAATACAAAAATTATGGGAATCGGTGAAACTTATTTCATTGCTTATTAGGACTTAAATAATGAAAGTGTACTCTGGAATTGACTGTAAACGACCTCAAACAAATAGCATTTCCTATTTATTCAAATACTGGCATTTAAATATACTCATAAAAATTAATTTGTGTCTCAAATTATACATAAAAGAAGATTTAAATCTCAGTATTTATTATTGTTTTACATTGTGAGCCCTTTATGACTTCTCAAATGTAATTTAACTTTGAAAACAATAACTTTTTAGTTCTTCTTTGGATTTTACTTTTATTATTATAAGTGTTTTCATGTTCTGCAGAGCATTATGTCCGGTAATTACTTTGCTCACTTTTAAAAGATTACGAAACTGTTTAAAAAGTAGACGAACTCCTGAAAATAATAGTCTGCGAAGGGTTTTTTTTTCTCGGGTTATTCTTCCTATAATATCATAATATATTTTAGCATTAACTCTTTCTATCGAGTAGTAAAATAAGTGAAGTTATATTTAATTGAACAATTCTTAGTCAAAGTCTGATTGAAAGAAATTGAAATTAAAGTTTGGAAATGTCTTTTAATTGTTCGTGATGATAATTTGTTTTTCTTCGTAACTACACAAAAGAAAATTTCTTTATGGTATTCATTTGAGATATTCTGAAGAGAATGAGAATTATTTCAGTAGCTGAGACATATAACTAACCCAAATATATAAATTATATCAAATTAAATATATGAAAAGAAGGAGATAAAAATAACAACGGAATGACTAAAGTTAAACAATACTTGGATTAAAAAAATATTTTTTAAATAATGTAAATTTTCCCAAATATACGTTTAACCCCTCGCCTGTAGAATACATTTGACAAAAAGGTTCCAAACATGGAAAAAATTTCTGTTTAACACACTGTACGCTGGGCATATACTAGTACGTTTTCTAACGATTGCTACTTGAGCGCGGGACACGTACTAGTACGTTTTCTAACGATTGATACTTAAACGCGGTTCACGTAGTAGTACTGGTTAGTGTAACAAAAGGATTTGTTTATAGGTACAAAAATAACGGTATATACAAGAAAACGAAGCCAAATTTTCTTGTCTACTTCAGAGATTCTGGAAAAATATAGACAAAAAAACTAGTTTTCACATTATTAGTTTTATGATTGTTCTTTAAATTTTTTAAAAATTATTTTTTAAAATGTTTTTGAAGTAAGATGAAATTTTGAGCTAGTATATTAGTTTAAATTACCTAAACTATATATTTGATAGTAGGACAAAGAGCTTTATTAAACTCTGTTTAATAATGGACAAACATTTGAAAAAAATAAGAAATATTAAAGAAGTTGAATATGAAGGCTTAATAAAATGAAATATATCAAAGAAAAAAGTACGAAAAAAATAAATAAATTATGGGAATGGGTGAAACTTATTATTTCATTGCTTATTAAGACTTAAATAATGAAATTGTACTCTGGAATTGACTGTAAACGACCTCAAACAAAAAGCATTTCCTATTTATTCAAATACTGGCATTTAAATATACTCATATAAATCAATTTGTGTCTCAAATTATACATAAAAGAAGTTTAAATCTCAATATTTATCATTCTGCATCGTATGCCATTTCTGACTTCTCAAATGCAATTTAACTTTGAAAACAAAAACTTTTTAGTTCTCTTTTGATTTTACGTCTATTATCATAAGTTTTGTTCATGCTCTGCAGAGCATTAGGTCCGGTAATTACTTTGCTCACTTTTAAAAGATTAGGAAACCGTTTAAAAAGGAAACGAATTCCTGAAAATAATAGCCTGCGAAAGTTTTTTTTCTCAGGTTATTCTTGAAATAATATCAGATTATATTTCAGCTTTATCTCTTTCTATCGAGTAGTAAAATAAATGAAGTTATATTTAATTGAACAATTCGTAGTCAAAGTCTGATTGAAAGAAATAGAAATTAAAGTGAGGAAATGTCTTTTAATTGTTCGTGATGATAATTTGTTTTTCTTCGTAACTACACAGAAGAAAATCACTTTCTGGTATTCAATTGAGATATTTCGAAGAGAATGAAAATTATTTCAATAGCTTTGTCATATAACTAACCCAAAGAGATAATTTATATCAAATTAAATATATAAAAAGAAGGAGATAAAAATAACAACGGAATGACTAAAGTTAAACAATTCTTGTATTGAAAAAAAATTTAAATAATGTAAATGTTCCCCTAATATACATTTAACCCTTAATTATATATTTAAATACGATGAAAATAAAGAAAAAATAAAGTATCGAAACATAGAAGAGAATCCAGATAACAAATTGAGTGAATCACTATATTAATTTTACTATTATAAAATTTGAAGCTATTAAATGGAAATACAAATTTAGTTAAAATTCACCTAATAAATGCAACTATTTTAGTTAAATTAGCTAATTAAAATCATTCCACTGTAAACTAGCACAATTTCATTTTAAAAATATTTTAAACGGATAATATTTTTAAATTAAGAGGAATTGTTGACATAGTGTATTATATTAAATTACCTAAACTATATATTTCATAGTAGCATAAAACTATTTATTAAACTGTAATAATAATGGAAAAAAATTTGAAAAAAATGAGTAATATTAAAGAAGCTGAAAAATGTTTATTCTTAATAAGATGAAATATATCAAACAAAAAAAGTACGAAAAAGAAAAAAATATAAAACTTATGGGAACTGGTGAAACTTATTATTTCATTGGTTATTAGGACTTAAATAATGAAAGTGTACTGTGGAATTGACTGTAAACGACCTCAAACAAAAAGCATTTCCTATTTATTCAAATACTGGCATTTAAATATACGAATATAAATCAATTTGTGTCTCAAATTATACATAAAAGAAGATTTAAGTCACCATATTTATCATTCTTTTTCATCGAAAGCCTTTTATGACTTCTCAAATGTAATTTAACTTTAAAAACAAAAACTTTTAATTCCTCTTTTGATTTTACTTTTATTATTATAAGTTTTGTTCATGCTCTGCAGAGCATTTGGTCCGGTAATTACTTTGCTCACTTTTAAAAGATTAGGAAACTGTTTAAAAAGGAAATGAATTCTGAAAATAATAGCCTGCGAAGGTTTTTTTCTCAGGTTATTCTTGCAATAATATCAGATTATATTTTAGCATTAACTCTTTCTATCGAGTAGTAAAATAAATGAAGTTATATTTAATTGAACAATTCGTTGTCAAAGTGTGATTGAAAGAAATAGAAATTAAAGTGAAAAAATGTCTTTTAATTGTTCGTGATAATAATTTTTTACTTCGTAACTACAGAGAATAAATTTTTTTTGTGGTATTCATTTGAGATAGCTCGAAGAGAATGGAAATTATTTCAATAGCTAAGACATATAAAAAACGCAAAAAGATAAATTTTATGAAATTAAATATATGAAAAGAAGGACATATAAATAACAACGGAATGACTAAAATTAAACAACCCTTGGATAGGAAAATTATTATTTAAATAGTGTAAATGCTTACCGAATATACATTTAAAACTTGCCTGTTGAATATATTTGACAAAAACGTGCCAAACATGGAAAACATTTCTCTTTAACACATTGTATGCGGTACACGTGCACTTATTTTATTGCTTTATTATACTTTAAAAATATAAAGTTTGGAAGTTGAAGAAAAAATCCTAAATATAATTTTGTATGTATATTTGTCCTGTGTTCTTAATGGGAATATACTACCTAAGAAAGACATGCGAGTGCATTACGGTATAAACTAAATCAAGAATCGTCATTAATGTTTATGTATCCTGTAGATATAAAACAGGATATTGCAAGTAAATTACTAATATAAAATTATTAATATGAAATGTAAGAAGAGAATTTTAGATTGTAGTGGAATCTATGAATATATATGTAACATTGATTAGAATGATACAGAATAGGAACGAATAACTAAATCTTACCTTATTCTTACCTTACCTCTAAATATACCTTATAGCCAACGAGTGTTGATCGATTACCTGCCGTTTTTAAAAAAATACTGAAAATTTCCTTTTATGATTTTATTTTATTTTTTTTAATTATATATGGAAGTTTTCTATTTTTTTATATTTTCTGTTTCTTATAAAATCTAAATCGTCATTTTTATCGTTTTTTTTTTTGTATATTAATATTTTTTTATAAAATTATAAGTGTCTATTTTATTCTTGATTTAATATTCCTATTCTTATTTCTTTTATCCTATTAACGAGTTTCTTACCTTTTTTCTTAAGCATACTTCTGCAAATTTCCTCCCTTTAAACTTGATAAAAATCCTAGTAAACGACCTTATAACTTATTCCTATTCACAAGCGAGATTCTAAGATCCATTCCTTTCCTTATTAGCTACTGCTTCTAAAACTTAAAATTGGTCTTTTCGACAGCGGTTTCGTTTACTAAGTGAGCAAGTTTTTTTAAAAATTATAAGTGCTCTTATCGTTATAACAATCTTCAACTTCATAGGAATCCCAGTAACTGATCTCATCCCTATCCACATGTGAGATTCTAAGATTCACTCCTATTTTCCTTATAAGCTATTGATTCTAAAATTCAAATTGTTCATTTTGATAGCGGTTTTGACTACAAAGTGAGAAGGTTTTTGCAAACACTGCACGTCCTCTTATCGTTACAAAAGTGTTTCCTTATTTTATTGCATTATATACTTTAAAAATATAAAGTTTGGAAATTCAATAAAAATTCCTAAATATAATTTTGTATGTATATTTGTCCTCTATTCTTAATGGGGATATACAAACTAAGGAAGACACGCGAATGCATTTAGGCATAAACTAAATCAAGAGTCGGCATTAATATTTATGTTTAATGTACATATAAAACAAGATAATGCAAATATTAAAATATATCTCTGTCATTTCAAGAAAAAAATAAAAATAAACCTTGTATCAATCTTTTATGTGGAACTTTAAATTTTAAATGTCCATTTTGAATTTCCCGATTCAGAACTTTGACTAGATCTGACATTACGTCTTTGCTTATATAAGTTCGTATGTCACATAATTCAAGAAACGACAATTTTGACATTTTTTAGGAATTTTGTTGCATCTAGTGAGTTTAAATTTTTCTTTTCAGTCTGTTTTGTATATAACACAAACATATAAGATAAAATAGATCTCTACTGGACAGCTCCAACATGATAAAACATATAAAGTTAATATTTTGTATTTAGTACTGTTCTAATATCTAGATATTTACATTTACCTTTGATTGCAACCAGTACTCTATATAACGTAACAAATTTAACGCATTGTATGCGGGACACGTACCAGTACATTTTCTGACGATTGCTACTTACGCACGGGTCACGTACTAGTACGGCTTAGTGTAACAACATGGTTTGTTGTGGGTACAAAAATAACGGTTTATACAGGAAAACGAAACCGAATGTACTCATCTACTACATAGATTTTGGAAATATTGAGACAAATAAAAACTAGTTTTTATATTATTATTTTATGATTGCTCTTTTCATTTTTTTATAATGTAAAAGTATTTATATATAACATAGTTCGAAAAACTTAAAACTATATACTATTTTTTCAATTTCATTTTTCATATTTACGATACTAAATTTAGCCACTAAAATATATTTTTTGTTTACAAAAATCTTATAGTTGTTATTTATTCATTGATATTTATATACTTGCTTATATATTTCCATATAAAATTCGTAAAGTTGGTTAGATAATTTTCGATCTATTGCTATTTAACTGCGTAACTAAATTTACTCTCAACATGCCCGGTCCCAGTACAATTCCGCTGCAAAATGTATCCGCACACAACATGTTAATTTTATTCGTTATTATTATCAAAATGTTTGAAATAGGTAATTTTTTTAAAAAAGATTTTAAAGTGAATATTTTCAAGTATAAGTATTATTTTCAATATGTTCACATGTTTGAGACATGTTAAAGGTTTACAGTACTTTTTGCTCAAATTAGAGGAAAATGACCTAATTTTCTTGATAAATATAAAAACCTAATACAACAATAGTATGATCTATATCAACTATCATGAATTTCATGCCCGTCAGATTCTTTTGAATTTCTCAAATCCCTTACAATCGCCGAGAAACAGCGACAAATAATGCGAAGCTGCCGAACTTTTCGCGGAAAAGTACCTGTAACAATCTCTTGGAAAAAGGGCAAATAATATATTACGCATTGGACGAATCGAATTTGGGCTTCATGGATTTGAAATGCCTTTTTTTTCTTTCCCGAACTCAGGTCAGGAATTCCAAAATTGGCTCATTTGTGTTGTCCGAACTGAATTCGGGAGGCAAGGGGTTAACCTTTTCAGAGGGGCAGGGACAGCATATGTCCCTCAGATGAATTAGGTCTTCAGAGAACCCGTCAAAATACAAAAAAAAAAAGGTATACAAAAGAACTATTGAACTTTTGACCAAAAGAAAGATTTTCCAAAATATAAGAAACCTACAGATTGGATTTAAAAAAACTTCAACAATTTATTATAAACGGAAAATTTCTTTGTGTAATTTGATAGAGATATAAATCAATTTCTTATACACTCAAGAGTCAAAACATTATGACCATCTGTCAATAACGAATTAGCCCACCTTTGGCACGCAACACAGCTTCAACCCGCCTTGGCATGGATGTCCCAAATCCTTGGTAGATGGCCGGAGACAGATTGTACCAGATGTTTAACCCATCCACCGACCACCCTCCCCACCTTTTTTCCCTTTCAAAACAGTCACCCTTTTCGTAAATTCCAGACAGAACTTACTAGAGTTGCTGGTTTAAAAGTTGTCAGGCTACTTTTAAGTTATTTTCCCTGCAAGGTAAAGGAGTTCCGTTACGCAAAATTAGTTTCTTTCATTTATTATCGCTTTGCAATATTTTTTTTCCTCAAAAGTGTGTTATACGAGTGCGAACGAGAAGGGGTCGACAGGTCCGTTTTTGAACAGGAATTGGCTGTCGAACCCCCGTCGACGCGTCCGTTCAGTGGGTTAAGCAACGGTTACTCAAATCCGAGATATTACGAATTGGTTGTCTTTGAACTCTGAGCTGCCGTCCCATGACATCCCAAATATGTTCTGTGGGATTGAGATCCGGTTAGTTAGGCGGTCAGGACATTAACTGGAATTCAGAATTATGTTCCTGGAACCACTCCAGCACAATTTTAGCCTTGTGACACGTTGCGTTGTCCTGTTCGAACATTCCATTTCCAGCTGGAAAAACAGAGGACATGTAATGGTGCATTTGGTCCTCAATGATGCTCAGACACCCTGTTGCATTCATGGTCTGCTCTATCACAACCACGGCTCCCAGAGACGCCCAAGAGAACGTCCCCCAAATTATAATACCGCCACCACTGGCCTGTGTAAGATCTACTATACATTGAGGGAGCAACTGTTTGCCTGGAAGACGGCGTATCCTGACACGGCCATCGGCGTGATGAATGACAAACCGTGATTCATCTGACCAGGCAACTCTCTCCCATTGATCCATGGACCAGTCGCGATGTTCCCGGACCTAGCGTAGGCGCAGTTGGAGATGACGCTAGGTCATCAAAGCACACGAGTGGGACGCTTGGTGCGTAGCTACATAGTATTCATAATATTTTGGCTCTTGAGTGTATACTTGTATTTGGATAGAAATATTTGAAAGAAAAACGAAATGAGTTTCGTTTTAACACGTTTAAAGCCATATTCTTGGAACATTTACATTATTTAAATCATAATCTTGCAATCCAAAATTGTTTAACCCCTTGTCTGTGAAATATATTTAGAAAAACGTGTCTAAAATGGAAAAGCAGATTTTACTTTAAATTTGTTTATTATTATCATCAATATGTTAGAGTGAGTATATTTTTGAAAAAAATGAAATTTTAAACGAAATTACTACTTACAATATTTTCACATATATAATAAATATAAAAGGATTACAGTCATTTTTGCTCAACTAACAGCAAAATAAATGAAATGACATAATTTTCAGGATAAATATAATAAACTAATACAATAATATTATTATCTATATCAACTGTCATGAATTCCGTGTCCCTCAGATTCATTTGAATTTCACAAATCCTTTACAGACTGCGACAAATAGCGACAAATGGCGCGAAACCGTCTATATATTAAGAAAATGGCAAATTAAATATTATGCATTGCACGAACAATTTCGGGCTTCACGGAATTGAAATGCCGTTTGTTCTTTTACCCGAACTGAGATTGGGAATTTGTATAGGAGTGTTTCAAGCAAGAGGTTAATTTCAACCATTCCGGTTTTGTTTTCATTTCTTTTTTTCCATACATTTTTATTTTATATGCTTTATTTTTGGGTATTTATATATCTCAGCTACTGTAAAATTCCTTATTCTCTTTCAAATATTTTAAATGAAAACTAGAAAATTTTCTTTTTTGTAGTTACGATAAACCAGTTTTAATCAGGAACAATTTAAAGGGATTTTTTTTATTTTAATTTCTCTTTCTATCTTGACTGACGATTTTCAATTACATAAAATTTCATTTATCTTACTCCTTGATAGAAAGAGTTAATGTTAAAATCTAATTTGATATTACTACAATTGAAACTCGAAGAAAAACTTCCACAGGCTATTAAGGTGGAGTTTTCTATAATGGAGTAGGTTTCTGTCATTGAGTAAATTCACGGAACCATTCTATAGGGGTAGTTTCTATGAGGAATTTTGCTTCGAGCAAAATGTACGGTTCAGTACCTGGAAAAGAAACCCACAGAAAAGACAATAAAAAGTATATTATGTGATGAGTGGTGATGTATAGTGAAGTTCACGTTATGACCATAACCTCATTTTTAATATTTAAATTAAATTTCGCTTTTCGCCAACTTATGTGTTAAGTCTTAAAGTTAAAAATAGGAAGGAGAAGTTATTATTGGATTACTTGAATTTATTCAAACATATATTAAATTGACATTAAAAATTAATTAACTAATTAACCATTAGTTGAGCATGTGAAATTATAAAAATTAAATTAAAAAATGAAAGGAAAAAAATAAAAAAAATGTCAGAGTGATTGCAAAGCGAAACTACGGAGGACGTAGCTCCGGGTTCCTATTTTCTCCGTTGGTAGTAGGTGTCTCCTCTACCTCTATCTTACCTGGTGGACATCAAGTGTGCAAGTGTCCTGTATAGACTGTGGCTGATGGGCTGATAACGGAAACTGGGTCTTTCTCATCAACATTCCATTTGCCTGGCGGCACAGTGGATCACCGCCAAGGGCAGTACTAAAATCTTACCAATGTGTGGAGTGGGGAATATGTCATATCATTAAAAGGGAGAACTATTGCATCGTGGCGTTCGCCAAGGAAAAGGCCAAGTGACGCTCTTGGTACGCGAGATGTCATCTTGGACATGTGTGATTGAAAATCCAGAGTGGTTTATGTGGTAAAAACTTTTCGTCTCACCAACATGATATTTGGGATCTTGGCAGGGAAGGTACAAACAGGGTGTTTTGGTTCAGGGAAATTCATAGAATTAAAATAAACTAAATGGAAAGGAATTAAAAGAAATTAAATGGAACGTTATGACAGCTATTATTTTCTGTTGCTCATTTCCTTTTAAAATAGCTTCCTACTCTTTTGAAGGTAAGCAAAGTGATTACGGACCCTAAAGAGCATGAGAAATATCTTGTATTAATAGAAGGAAGTTAATAACAGGAAAGATCAAATTTTTTATTTGAAAGTTAAATTACTTTTAAAAATAAGAAGAAGTTTAGTATGCAAAATAATGAAAAAATAATCTGATTTATAAGTTCTATAATATAAGTGTATAATTTGGGACACAAATAAATTTATTATGTACGTGAATTTAAATGTAAATATTTGACTAAAAATAGAATTTTTTTTATTTCAATTTCTTTAACACCTTGCCTGTGAAGTCCGAATTCAGTTCGGACAACGCCAATATGTCATTTTTGGAATGCATTACGTACCAATGATTTATACCAGGCCTGTTGAGATAACACAAAGAATTAAGACACCAGATACAAGTGAGAGAAGACTTACCCTTTTGCAGTCTTTTTTATATACAAATCTATTTTTGAACAATCTGGTGACGCAAATAAAACATATTCAATATCAATATGGAGACGCCGTAAACTGCTGGAATGTTGTAGCAACTCCCGCTGATGACGCTGTCTTCAGATGAACAAAATGGTTGAACATTTCCTGCCTCTGCTGAAGTTCTACGTTCGCTACGTCTTGGACTGCTTTTCCTCTAAAGGGGCCGTCAAATCTGCAGAGCATTATCCGAAGATTCCTGTTACCAGGGCCAAAACGACTGACCCGCGTTAGCAAACCCCTGTTGTCCAAATGGGGTCGACGGGGGATTTTTGGCACTGACATCGATCTTTGTGCCTCAGTCTCCCTCCAGGGCTGGAGTTGTCCAGCATTGTAACTCACTGGTACAGAATGCCTGACTAGAGTTCGAGGGAGAGAAAAAACACCATTTCAATTTCATGAAACACAAATTCCGTTCGTCTACAGCATAATGTTTTATATACCGTTTTAAAATCATTGAAGATACCTTTAAAAGCTCGGCAGTTTCGCGTTATTTGTAACTGTTTCTCGGAGACTGTAAAGGTTTTACATCTGTAATCCTTTACAGTCATTACTGTTACCATTTACTGTAAAGGTTCAGTATACCTCAATGCATAACGTCATTTTTTCAAACATTTAATTTTTAATAATGATTGGCAAAAATTATACGAACAATGTAAAATATTGATAAATTTATTAACATATCAAGTAAATAAAAATCATATGACTATCGCAAATATTACTGAATTAATTTCAACTAAATTGTTGAATTTATTAACAATAATTTTTATAACAAAATAGTTTATGGTTAAGTAATTTCAATAAATTATTCATTTGTTTTAATCTAAGACTTTATTTAAATCTCTGGTGAAATGCTCTTATGCGTAAGATAATGAAAATGTAAAATTGTATTATTTTTAATTATAAATTTAATATTTCAAAAGATTTTCTTTTGGATTCTAATCATATGGCTGTAGAATACTCGATGCAGTGACAATAGCTGAGCTTGATAAGAAAATATCACTGGAAGGCAAAGTGAAGTTTAACTAAATATAGTTTATTAATATGCACATAAAGTAATAAATCATTAAATAACTATTCTCTTTGAATCTTAACTATTACTGAATCACAAGTACTTCGACTTAAAAATTTTCACTTAGATGTTATACTGTATCAATTGAAGTATGTACAATTTTTTGATTTTTTCAGCATAATAATGTCATTCATTCCAGGTAAAAAAGATTGAATAAGTAAAGTAAAATATAGCATACTTCCTATAAATATTAAAATTATTCTTACAGCATAATAGTGTTATGAAATTGTTGTCAAGAAAACGTAAATGAAAAAAAATATTACATATTTCCTATAAATATTTAAAATATTGTTTTACAAAAATTGTCTTACTAAAATAAATTTTAATGTACTTTAGTGAACATGCTATTTTTACAGAGGTTGTTCGCACATTTTTAGAGATTTGGGTAAACGGCATTAAAATTCTTTTGTTGCAAAATAAATAACTGCAATTGTACTATGTTTTTAAATGTCATAATAATGGTCTGCGTCTTGAAATGTTTCTTTTTATTCTAAATGGTTGTTTTTAACGAAGCAGTAATTCAAGGCTATATTTGTGCACTTTCAGAAGAGAAGTATTCATATTCTATTATCCGAAAAGTATATGAGAGTCATGGTTTTGTGATATCTAAAGCGTCGATAGGTAATATCATGAAAAAGATAGGAAGAAACATCAAATTGGAGACTCACGTGGAAAAAAAATTCCATCTTTTCAAAGTGTTTTAGACTTTTTCCAGTGTAATGTGGGGCACTCCTCTTATTAGTGATGTTTTACACTCCCCAATTTGTGACCGTTTGTTTATTCGTTGGTGACTTTTTGGTCACCAGCGACAAATGACGGGTATGCTGAACAATTTTATACAACTTGAAATATTATATAGCAGTATATTTAACATTTTTAAACAACTTGGAACAAACTAAGGCACAATTTGTAGAAGTTTTCAAAAATAAAATGTGATTTGAAATTTTATTGAAATTTTAGAGGTTACAATTGATCTAAAATGAAAATATATGTTATCTAGAAATTCCGAATTCTTGTGCTTAGTGCAGTTCTTGAAGAAAGGTTTTGCAGGAACTCCAATTAGATTCATTAGAAAGAGATATCTCCCCTAAAAATATAGCCTATTTTTAAACATAGAAATAAATTTAGTCTGTACTTCACATGTGGAATTTCCAGTTGATCTTAAAGGTGTTTGTACTTAACTCTTTTCGTTTAAAATTATTATATTGTGATAAAACACAAACAATTTGTTATTTTAACTTAACAGGAGAGAAAATGTTATCTCAAATTAATACATAACTAATTTAAGAAAAGAAGAACACAACAAAAAAATGTACGGAAATCATGTCATAATTACTGAAAGTATTTAAATAAGGAAAGTTTGCCAAAAGGGCAATTAATACATCTGTACTTCTAGGTCTGATTATCTATCACCGTACTATATAGATTGCTATATAGATTTGGTGTTGTTTTAGAGCACCAACTCATTTGGATCTTTTTCTTTTTAACTAAACTCATAACATAGATCCACTTATTTCGTTTCTCCAGTCAACAAATCTGGAAAAATGTTTTCTTTCCTCATCATAACGAGTCTGCCTTTATAATAGGCTTATTTGTGAGAGAAGAGAATGTAATCTATATTCTGAACACTTTTAGTGTTTATATTTTATTCTGGCGATATTCCGAAACTCAGTCAAAAAAGAGCAAATGTAGTTCCATTTTTTTTTCCAAATTTTCTTTCTTTTTTTCAATCTTTTGCGATATGTTTAACTGCAACCATGAAAGCTGAAGAAACGAAATATATTGTAAAGTAATATTACACACATAAAATATTTTTAAACCTTTTTAACTTTTGAAAGTACAATAACAATTATATGCGTTTATAAACGTTACATTTCGTAAAATATTTTATTTGTAAACAAGATAAAATTAATCTTCTTGCTTTTTTCGTATTGACAATGAAATACGATTATACGAATAAACATTTTTTGCATTATCATCTTCTATATTATTATTGATTCTATAATTTTTTTATACTTCTAAATAGGCTTTGATAAAAACTTTGCTGCAGTCTTTGCTGCTTTTTTTAAATCACAAGAAAAGTACTACATTCCCCTGTGTGTAAAACAAAATTGAATTTATAAATCTTTCATTAGCATAGCGGAAAAATATAACACAGAAGAATATTTCTTCGACCTGAAAACGAAATTACTAAACTAATATACTACGTACTGTTTATGAACGGCACATAAGTTACACGAAATGTAAGTAAGAAAATTTATGTATATTTTTCAAGCACACGTGGATTAGAAGATAAAAACAAAATTAAAATATTTTTAAAGCAAAAAGACATTACACGTTTTAACACAAAGACATTAAATATTAAACTACAAAAGAAATAATTAGGGTAAATTTATATCTAGATATAAATAAGAATAAATAATATGCATAACACTAATAAATAATTGATAGAACTAAAAATATAGATATAGTATGACGGACTTCACTGCGAGCAGTTGTACTGATGGCCATTTAGAGGAAGGGAGCTGCATGTAGGTTAAGGGATGAAGAGTCGGAGGTTTTATTTTAAGAGTCACCTCAGGTAGATAAAAATCAGGAGCTGACTTGATGGAGAGATATCCTTTTATTTAGTATTCGATCAAATAATTTTTCATTTTATAATCTACAACTAACATAGTCCACTTCTGCCTTGATATAATAGTGGGTCACTGAGATTCATTCAATTGCGTAGTTTAAAAGTATTATGGAGATTAAATTGTTGCTCTATATAAAAATACGATGGAGACTAATTTTGTTGCGTTATATAAAATATGATGGAGATTATATCATTGCTCTAAATAAAAATAAATCCAGGAACGTCGCATTAAAACAGAACAAGGAAAGAGTGCTTAGGCTAACCAAAGATCGAGGTGGCTCCAACGGAAACATTTTTCCGACCAAAAAAAAACAACATGTCAGCAAGGGTGTTAAAATTTCATCTCATTGTCTCTCCGTCTAGAAAAATTATCAAAAACTTCTAGGCTGCGCTCACGCCAAAAGTGCCAAAACACAGCCAGCAAGAGGGTTGCCAGGCGCCAAGAAAACCCCGCTCTTACCAGGAGAGTAGGAATCTCGCGGCTCTGACCAATGAAACGTCGAGACAAGGAGCGCGGAAAACAAAAACCCAATCGCAGTTAGGCGCAACTCCGGTTGTGAAAATTCGCCAAAAACGATGCGGAGCGGAGCTTAGCAACACCAAGCAGCTCGACACTTTGCAAAAGAGCTTCTGTCAACTCAAAGCGAAACTTATGACTTCAGAAACTGTCAGGATATGAGGCGATGTGCTCCAATTATGGTCGAAAGGTTTAAGGGCAGTGGATGCAGGTGGCCAGAATTGGACGTTCGGTCCGAAACATAATCCCAGATCGAGGGCGGCTCTGTTTGAAAAGATAGGCTGCTATCGTGAGAACACAGCTAGAACTGCATGTGCAAGGGACAATATGCAAAATAATAG
>CM063509.1:107168020-107170520 GCA_032207245.1 Pardosa pseudoannulata
TCATTAGCTTGATTTACAATCCCTTTAATTGAAAAACTAGTATTCAATAAATTTCCCAAATATTTCGTTTCCGTAACACATTTACGGTAATGTGTCATTACGACAAAGTAATTTAAAAACTAGGTTGCTTCCCAACCTAGAATTGTAATGAAAAAATGCATGTGAAGGGGATTATATACCTTTCTTCTTCTTTTGACACTTCAACCCTTGGTGGGTCAAAGGGTTTCTCCATTTCAATTTTCTCTTATGAATAGTGCTCCAATTGGTTACTTTCAACTTCTTGAAATCTTCCCCATAGTCTGTCTATGTGAATATAAGTTATCCCTAATTAATGTTTCAATAGGTGTATGGTTGAAAATCCTCAATATCAAGGAAGTTTAAATGGCAAATGTGGTCCGAAAATCCCTGGTGACTTATTTTGATGAATTCAATTATCTCCTCCCTAATATCCGTGGTTTCTTCAAAATATCTGTTTAAAGTATTCTTCAATTAATCTTTCAGTTCAAAATTATCTTCTTCTGTTGTACTACAGCCCTATATATGCAAAGGACGTCTCTAAAAGTTTCTTCCATCTGGAACCATCCGCCCTCACAATTCTCCACTGGTTGATTCCATTTTCATGCATTTTCTTCTCAACCACATGAATCCACCTGGTTTTGAGTATACATCTTTTCCTTTTTTCCACCAACTTTTTAAAATGTAATTTTTTGGTTGGGTTTATATCATTGAATCTATAAATGTGTCCCAACCACCTTAATTGACAGATCTTTATAGTTTTCACAATATTTGGTTACCCGAATTTAGAGTATAGTTCACGATGATAACGGATTCTCCATACATTATTTTCTTTAACAGCTCCATATATATTTCATGATATTTTTCCTTCAAATATTAATAGCTTATTTTCTTCAAATTTGTTCATAGTCCAACACTCGCTTCCATACATAATTATTGGTTTTACTAAAGTTTTATAAAGATTAATTTTGGTTTTTATGCCTAAGTGTTTCGATTTAAAGTGATTCTCAGTCCGTAATAACATTTATTTGCCATATTTAATCTGTTCCTAATTTCAATTTTAATATCATTATTTTGTTATAATTGACCCTAGATGTTTGAACTGTTCAACATTTTCAAAGGTGCATACAAAATTATGACATTAAATGAGCTAAACAGGGTATCATACATTTTCAGAAAAAATAGTGAAGGAAGACTGTTAAATTAAGGGAAATAATGGTTATGTCATATATGGCACGAGCATTCCCGGATTACATTGAAAATTTAATAAATGTAGGGGAATAACATTTACATATGAAAGTGAAATTAATTTATTATTTACAATATGCTAGTCCAATATTATATTAGTTTAAGAAAGAGGATGCACTTTTATATTTAATAATATTCATAATCTTCTACCGTCTATTATCAATGAAATATCCCGTTGTTTATCACAAAAATAAATCAAACACTTTTAGTATACTAATGAAGGAGGATTTACATAATATATTTCATACTAAGGATCTTACTTAAGACTTTATATGCTAATGCTATTAGGTATTTTGCGAAAACACGATGTTTAGAAGAGATTCTTGGCGGAAATATTACGGATTATTAATCTAAAGATAGTTCTCTATCATTGAATTTTGAAGGAAATCTTAATCTCTTAAAATACTTTTCTTAAAAGACTAACAGGAATGAAAAGGTGTGTAAAAGTAGTTAAGAATTTATTTCAAACAAAATATTAAAATTTCTGTACGCTGATAATTAAAATCTATTTGTACACTACTAGGAGTTAAGAAAAAGTAAAGCTAGTAGGTTATTATTAATTGAATTTTCTCTGTTGTAAAGAAATTAAAAATATGCGACAATTCTAATACTTGAAATTTGTCACTGTATCGAAGCGTTAAAAAACTAACAGAACTGACAAAACCTTTAGAAAATTCGAAACATGGAGAAATTCACTCAACTAGGATCTTTCTATTTTTATTGTCATAACGTTCCATTTACTTTCTTTTAACTCCATTTCATTTAGTTTATTTAATTTTCTATAAAGCTTACCTTAAACAAAAATACCCTGTTTGTACCTTCCCTGCCAATCTCCCAATTATCACGTTGGTGAGACGAAAAGCTACTTTTTTATACTGCATAAGCCGCTCTGGAATTTCATTCCCTCATACCAAGAGCATCACTTGGCATTCTCCATGGTGAGTGCCGAGATGCAATGGTTCCATAAATTCGAACTTTTTACTATATGACATATCCCCACTCCACACACTGGTAAGTTTTGTTGCGGCAGTTGGCGATATTCCACCGTACCACCAGGCCAATGGAATGTTGATGAGAAAGATACAGTTTCCGTTATCAGCCCATGAGCCACAGTTTATAAACTTGACTTGCAGACTTGATGACCAGCAGCTAGGATGGTAGAAGTGGAGAACTTTCGACTCCCTGAAAAGAAGAGGGACCCGGACAGCGTCCTCCATAATTTCGTTTCGCATTCCTA
>CM063509.1:107176441-107178941 GCA_032207245.1 Pardosa pseudoannulata
GTTAATACCAAAAACGTCATAAAATTTGATAAACAACAATTGCCGTCAAACACTATCAAAAGCCAATGTCCAACAGGACAGAAGCCTTATATATATATATATATATATATATATATATATAATATATATATATATATATATATATATATATATATATATATATATATATATATATATATAATATATATATATATATGTATATGTATATATATATATGTATTATGATATATATATATATATGTATGATATATATATATATATATATATTTATAATATATATATATATATATATATATTATATATATATATATATATATATATATATATATATATAATGCTGTATGTTGGACATTGGCTTTTGATATATTGACGGCAATTGATGATTATCAAATTTGATGACGTTTTTTATATATATATATATATATATATATATATATATATATATATATATATATATATATATATATATGTATATATATATATATGTATATATACACATATGATCACAGATTCTTTACAAATATACTGATAGGAATAAAATATGTTTATTATTTACAAATTGCATGTTTAAGAACTTGTAAGAAAAGCGGATTTCCTATCAAATTTTAATGAAATTTTTAATCCGCTTTATATATTTATCAAAGCAATATCCCAGTATTTCTCATCTGCAAATTACAAACACCTTGAAAATAGTAGATATGAAGTATTTACTTAGTATATTAGTAGTTAGATAATTTTACTTAAGATTTAATACCTTCATGTATTAAGCCAGAAAATAGTGATCTAAAGGAAATTCTTTAGAGTAGTAGTATAAAGGATTATCGTTCTAAAGATAGTTCGAAAGCACTGAATCTCGCGGAAAAGTTCAAACTTTTAAAATGCATTTGTTAAAAGATTAAACCGAACGAAATGAGACGTGAAGGAATTTTCCCGTTAAATAGGCGTAAAGTAGTTTCTTAAGAATATTTTTTAGATAGCTAGGATAAATAATAAAATTTATATTATATTACATCTCATTTTCTAGTTTTGCAGTAGTTTTGGAAGGTACAACAACAAAATGTTCATATATTCTGGAAAAAATTACATCAATATAAGATAACATTAAATAATAAAAATAATAACCTTTTCTGAACAATATTTCTCTCATTTTAAGAATTCAATATATACATATATATATATATATAAATATATATATATATATATATACATATATATACATATATATATATATTTATATACACATATATATATATATATATATATATACATATATACACATATATACATATATATATTCATATATATATAAATATATACACATATATACATATATATATATTCATATATATGTTTATAATATATATTATTCATATAATGTTTATCATATATATAATATTTTTTGTATTGAAAATTTTTTTATATAAGTTCTTCTGAATAAATAGCATTTTTAAAATAGTAATCATTTTATATAAGCTTAAATACACACATAATTACGAAGTGAAGATATATATATATATATATATATATATATATATATATATATATATATATATATATATATATATATATATATATATATATATATATATATATATATATATATATATATGTATATATATATGTATATATACATGTATATATATATACGTCAGGTGACACTAGAGTCCTGAGTACATTTCCATAGCTTTATTCAAATCTCAGAGCACACTTATCAGCAATCATCTTTAATGGCGTCGCACATTGGCGCCGAACTTTTAACAAAAGCATTCTTAGTTGCCTCGGGTAGCCACAGCTCTGTCTGCGGAATGTGCACACTGTTCTCTGCCCAGATCACTGCGCGTGAGCCGTATTTATGTGGCTAACTCCTCACTCCGCGTCACTCTCAGTAAAGAATCCCTAATTAAAAATCTTTTAAAATTAATCTACAGTTTAAATCTTGACATATATATAAATCCAAAAATAGCTATTAAGAACAATAAAGCATTACAAACTTAGAAGTTAAAACTTATGGTAAGTAGTTATCAAAATTTATGGTAAGTAGATTTTACCATATACAAAAAATCCAATTCGTCTAACATATTTGTTTAAATGTTAAAGTTTAATTAATCACTAGGAGCCTAGTCTTATGATTGTTTAACCCCAAGAATCTTAAATAAAAGTTAAATTTTTTTTTGAATGTTCTTTTATTTTTTAGATTATATAACATTAACAATATAAGAAATTTTGAAATAATAATTATGTAAAATTTATTACACAAATTAAATGTTTCATACAATACTTATGAAATATATTCTAAAAAATAATTGGATTTAGCAATATTTAGAAATTTATCCTTGGGTTGACTAATTTTTTGCCAGATCATTGAAAAATTGAAACTATCTTCAACTAAATATTTTACTTATGTTACATAAATATTAAATACTTCAAACTGTATTAAATTTGCTACAAATGTTTCATACACATGTATTTTCACTATTTAATGTGATGGAATTATTCAATA
>CM063509.1:107183941-107199441 GCA_032207245.1 Pardosa pseudoannulata
AAATAGTAAACGCATGTTAAAAAATGTAAAAAAAAATAAATTTTATATAAGGAGTTATGATCGTAAAGAAAATTCAAAGCTAACCTGAACCATTGATTTTCTCAACATACAAAATATGAAATAGTTATCGAAGTTTGCCCACATTGAGTTAAATAACACTTAGAAATTAAGATGAAATCTATCGCTGCTTTCAGATACGGTTAAATTGAAAAACTATTTAAAAGAACATAACAAAAACCTAGTTGAAAACTCGCTATTCCGAGCCTGTTTTATATACTGTATTATACTTACTATATATAATACAGTATATAAAACAGGCTGGAGGTTATTTATTGCATCCATTACCTCCAACGTCATTATTTAATCTGTTGCATCTAACTAAAAATTTATATTTTAAGTTACGTTTAATATTACGTTATAAACATATATTCCAATAAGCAACCATTTAATTTTAAACAAAAAGGTATCATGTTTAGCAAATAAATTATATTGAACTTTAACATTAAAAATATTTACGCTTACATCTAAAACATTTAAACTACGAGAATCATTTTTATTTCTTTCAAGTTTTTCCAAACAATCAGGAAGAAACTCAAGTGATAATCTCTCATGAGTGAAAAAAACGATCAAAATATAATCAACATATCTAAAAAATAATAATTAATTTAATAGTTGGGTGCCCATTTCCAAAGTATTGAGGTATAAATCGGCTTAAATTAATGAGCAAAACACTATCCATAGGAATACTGTGCATTTGTCTAAAAAACGTCGTACCATTCTAGAAATAAGTTTCATTTAACACCAAATTCAACAATGTTTTACATTTGACAAACCAAAGAACTCTAAAAGATCATATCTTTCAGTCAAACTTCAAAAGTAATATCGAATAAATCCCGATGTTAATAAAATTAAAAAAGCCTGTAAAAGCAAAACTGCCAAAATTAAAAAGTTTATCATAATGTGTTAGATTGTTAACAACTTTAAAACTATTTTCTACTATGTAACAAATATCTTTTATAATTTTTTTTATAAGCATGATTCAAAATACTTAAAAGTCTTTCATGAGCTTGCTTAAGATAAGTGTTGTATCCTATTGTAACAGAACGAAATTTCAAAGGACTTGTAGGAAATTTGTGTATTATAACTAAATAAGGAGACTTCATATGTTTGATTACAAGACCTGCGAGTTTATGAAAAGTTATAATTCTCTTTTTAAAATGTAGCTGAGAATGATTATTTTGATAATAAATGTCTATGTTATCTCTGTTATCTATCTAAACACTTTAGGGAATCCCAATAAAACTTTGTACACATTATAGCATGGTTTTGAGCCACTTTATCTAAATAGGATATAACAAAATTATTTCCCATTTCAAACTAAAGAGGGTTTTAACTTAGAAAAAGAACAAAACTAGATAACATTGCCACTTACAAAATAATAATGCTTAAAATATTCAATGAATGAATGTTTCCGCTGTTAAAACACGAATGTAGGAAAACTATATTTAATAGCCATTTTATTTATGAAGGAATGTAAATCCAATTTTAAACCTTTATAAGTATAAACCTTTATAAGTACGGAAACTAGTTACTTGTTACATAACAAGACGCAAATCGGGGTTATTAACGAAATTCAAGTCGACTGTAATGGCATGATTAAAATTAGATTTATAAATGTTATATAACTCATTACAACTACACGTATCCCTTAGTTCTTTAAATATATTTTGTGAAACACTATTAGAACTAAAAATCGTAAATTCAATAGATGGGGTAAAATAGATAGTGGGGTAAAATGGGTATTTTTTATAATTTACTTAAAACACATAACTTTTAGCAATTATATTTTAAGTTTGTAATATATTTTTAACATTTGTTGGCAACATTTATTTTCCTTTAAAATTTTATATTTTACTTGTCTCATCATAGGTTGCCTTGGTTGCAAATCAGGAAAAATTTTTCTTTAATAAGGTCTTAAAAACGTTCAAAAAAGTAATATTTTATTTCTTTTACGGTCAATATTTTTTCAGTTATCGACTACAAGTGTTTCTAAATAACAGTTTTTCAAAAACAGGCAAAAAATATTTTCAACATTTTATGTTTAATGATTATTTTTGTACCATGAGGGAAAATGGGTATTGGTTAGGCATAACAATTTATTATGAAATTCTAAATTTTATTTTACCCCACCTCGGGGGTAAAATAAGTATAAGAAAGAAGTAAAAATTTTACATTTGCATTTTAAGAAAATGTATAAAACTATTTAACAATAATGGTAATGAATCCATTGCATGAATACATGCAAAATATTGCTTCTTTATAGTTTTTGAGTGAAAAAGAGTACTGAATGATAAATCACGCTTTTTCTACCCATTTTACCCCACTTTACCCAATATTATATAAAAAAGTAGTAACAGTGTGAATGTTATTTACAGGTAGAAGGTACATGATATATATCAATATTTTTGAAAAATGTACATTAACAAAGTACTTATTTCGAATATTCATTATACAATACTCTTTAATTTAAAAGTTAATTATTATCTTGGTGTTTGAGTTGATTTTATATTCAAGCATCTATCCTTAATAATACCAAAAAATAGAAGAGTAACTTGAATCTTTATTGAATTTAAGTTCTAAATCCTTATTATCGTCGGGTGTACGGTTCTGTCCCCGGCGAAGACAAAAATTCTAAAACTTATTCAAAATTAATAAAAATTGTTTTTTACGTTTATTTATCATTATTTAGGCCCTTTTCGGATTTTTAGTGCAATTCATTTATTTTTAAAACATATATTTTTATTTTTTCAAAATTTTTAACTTTATCGTTTCTGATCATTATTATTCAATAAACAAAAATTTATAAAACCTAATCTAAGTTAATAAAAATTATTTTTATGTTTAAAAATTATTATTTAGGCCCTTTTTGGATTTTTAATACAACTTATTTATTTTTAAAACATATATTTTTATTTTTTCCAAAAATTTTTAAATTTTTAGATTTTATTCAATATTATTCTAACTTTTTTCGTACGGATGTCACTGGCCACAAAAATATTTTATGTTTTTCTATCCCTAAACTCTCTACTCTCTAGTTTTGTGTTATGAACTCACGAATCCACCCTTCTATCTCTTTGCTCTTTTATGCGTTTATTTTTCGCTCGTTGTTATTTTTGTGCTTACTGACAGAAGTCTCTGGATTGACGGGCTCGACCCATATGGTCCAGTTGCATCACCACCTTTGATGCCTTTTGATGCCTTTGATGAAATCCTGATTATTGTAGTATTCCCAAATTTTACTAATTCATCTTACTTTAACATCGTAAACATAATTTAAAATCCAATTAAACTGTGTAAACTTATGATTCTTTAAAATATTTGCAAAGGTTTTTAAGTATTATCAAACTAACCTTGTATTTTATACGTTTACAATCATCAGCTCTTAGTTTTCTTTTAAGTTTAATATATTACCTTGAGTAATGAATGAACCGGCAAAGCATGGAGATGATTTACATCCTACAGTATCTTGGTTGAAAGTTTTGCTAGAAAATACTGTAAAAGGTTTTAAACTGCTGCATATGGCAATTCTCCAACTACGTTTTTTATAATTAGGGAACAATATCAATTATAGTACTAATAATATTATCAACACCATGTAAACTAAAATGATTTATTTCTAAAAAAAATTGTTCTTCATTTTTAGTGTTAGTATTACTTTTATAATTATAAAGGTTGCTTAATGTTGCTATGATTTCAAATAATTTTTAAGTTTAATGTATTTAAAGTTTGACCAATATATGAAATGCTACAAACTTTGCAAATCATGATATAAATGGAATTATAACTTTCATATATATATATATATATATATATATATATATATATATATATATATATATATATGTGTGTGTGTGTGTGTGTGTGTGTGTGTGTGTGTGTGTGTGTGTGTGTGTGCTTGTGTGTGTATTAACAGCACCAGAAAATTTATATGTTTCTAATTTAATAACTAGTATCTTAGTGCAGGAAAATTCTAAAATACTTTGCACAAAAATTCACATTTCCTGATTTTTTTCTCTTTTTAGCAAAGATATATAGAGATATTATTATAAACAATCCTTGAAATTTTTAGGTCTTTGCTGTTATTTATGGATTTTTCATTTATATTCACTGTTATCATTTCACGTTCTGCACATCGATCGTACTAAATCTAAATAAATAGCTGTTATAAAATTCCACTTTACCCTACTGCATTTAAATTTCATATTAAATAAACTTTGATCACAAATTTGGTTTTATAAATGGAATCTTATAAATGGCATTTGATCACTAATGTAGATTTTTCTCTATTCGAAGTTACTTAAGTTTCATAATTAATTTAGTCTCGGGATTGTTTAAAGTATATTAAATACATTCATGGATATACATTTGTGAGAAATATTTCGAGTATTACCTTGTTTATGTGCATTTTTAGTAAGAAATTTACGTTTGCCTTCATAAATGTGCATTTTTGTAGATGTTTCACGTATTCCAGTATATTTATTTCGTTCATATTATTTTTGTTTATACACAAAAAACGTTTATTAAACCTTACATCTTAGAAATAGCTGAAATGTTAAATAGAAAATGTGTGTTGTGCAGTTTTTTAGTAATTATCAGGTTTGTTAAATATATAATACACGCACATATATCTATCTATCTATCTATCTATCTATCTATCTATCTATCTATCTATATATATATATATATATATATATATATATATATATATATATATATATATATATATATATATATATATATATATATATATATATATATATATATATATATATATATATATATATGTATATATATATATCTATATATATATATATATATATATATATATATATATATATATATATATATATATATATATATATATATATATATATATATATATATATATATATATATATATATATATATATATATATATATATACATATATATATATATATATATATATATATATATATATATACATATATATACATATATATATATATATATACATACATATATATACATATATATATATACATACATATATATACATATATACTACCTATATATACATATATATATATATATATATATATATATATATATATATATATATATATATATATATATATATATATATATATATATATATATATATATATATATATATATACAATATAACCAATAATACAAATAATTAAGATTAGCTATTTAATCATTAATTAGATATCAGCTTTTAAAGAAAAAATAAAATAGTAGTATTATGTAACCTTCCAATTCTGCATTCCCTTTACAGTGCAGTGATTAAAAACAAAACTCATTCTGACATTATTCTTTATTTATGGCAAAACATGTCATCTCAATTACTAGAGTATCTCCCGAAAAATGTTAATAACATGCAATAGCTTTTTTATCTTCAAAAATGAGTACTTTAGTCTACCGTAGCTAAAACACCTCTTTTTTATCTCCCGTCTCTATTCCCATTACGATTTGCATAAAGCATTCGGAGAAACTGACATTTATGAAGCATAAATAAAGCTTAATGTTTTAAGCAATTTTTTTGGTTTGACCTTTTTTCCCTGTTCAGTCATTAACAAACAAAATAAAAATGTATGTGTCGTTTTAATCAGTGCAAAGTATTTTCCCTCTGGAGTTTTTAATCTCGCTTTTTCTTGTCAATTACCCTATCGTAATAAAGCTGCATTTTGTTTTATGCATACCAAACATGCTCTGCTTTATTTTATATCTTTGACAGAGATAGCTTCTTGTACCTTTCGATTTTTATATACAGTGGACTCCGCTCAATGTGATCAGTTTTGGACAAAGTAATTTTGATAACATTAACGGGTTGGTAACAATAAGCGATATGCACAATTAGATAAATGTATCCTCCCCCCTTTAAATCACATGTACTAAATTTCAGAATAAAATGCAAAAATTCACCTTATATTTATGTACTGTATATTATCCTTTAAAACACAAGAACTGTATATATAATTAAAAAAATTGATCAATTGTCGGCTGTCTACAATTGTTTCTAAGAAGCTTTTTCAAAGATAAATTGCTTGTAATCATAAAGTTTTATAAAGTCATTGGAGCAGTGTTGTACTCCATGTTTCAACACATTCAATGCATTTCTCACTTCAGCAGTTGTAACAGGTGGCTCAGTATCAAGAGAATTTTCATCTGATTCATCAGTTCCATCATTCGTCTTATTTTCTAGGACAATGTGACAGACTTCAGTCAAATTTCGTCAATTTCACGTCTAAAGCTTTTGAGCGAATATGAAAACGCTGATTAAAGAGTCTCTTAACATTTAATCATACCCAAGGCCGTAGGCAGGGCCCCCCCCCCCCGAAACTTTGAAAGACCATTTTGTTGATAGACAATGTCCCACATTTGTGTATTTATGGGCTATCTGCCTAGCTGTTAATGAACAAGGACAATTATTCTCTTACAAAAAAGACCGCTTAGACCATAAAAGTTTTGCTAGGCCGCTGGACGGAAATATAACACTGTATTTTCGGTATTGTATTCTGAAAATGTAGTGCTTTTCCTTACATTAATTGAAGTATAATTCACAAATAAATATGTCTTTCTCCCTTGGTCCCAATCCGAAAATAATTTCTGGCTACGGCCCTGATCATACTTACATCATATACTTAACTATCTCTTTAAACGGTACAAAGTGCTCAATCATATTTGAAAGTAAAAACTCAAAGCAGATTGAAAATACTTGTACACAAGTACACAGGAATGAGACTAACAAAATGATGAGAAATAAATATTTGTTTAATTACATTTTTTCAGCGAAGAAAAGCTAGAGAAAAGAGAGGACCCATCTTGATATAAAGCACACAGACCGAACAACATTTACCGAGAGAATTTTTCAATATTCAGTAAAATATTTCTAAATTCAGAGTAGCATTATCGGAGTTCCTGTAACACACGACTACGATAAACCGAATGGGCTACGATTACAAAAATCTTCACCCAAGATATTTGTCACATGTCATATATATTGTCGTTTGTCACTAGAGCATACAATTAGTATCAAAGTGGCTCCCGTATTAATATACTTAACATAAGGTATACAATCAGTATCAAAGTAGCTTATGGCTTAGTACACTTAATATAAGGAACAAAAGTTTAGTGTTGTAATCCAAACATTCAAGAAATTTCTGACTGTAAAAACCAGGATAAAAAGTACCTTTGCAAAGTTGCTGTACAAAAGACAGGATATAACATAATAAGAGAATTAGATTTAATCCCCATATACGTTTTCCAAGCGCCCACTGATAACCTCATATTAATTAACGTCATATTGTGGAAAACAAGCAACCCAGACACCGTTCACCATGAATAAAGTTGCTGGGCTGTCATCGTACCTGTGAGACATAGCCACTCCAAGACTTATGTGCAATACCTAACGTAGTAAATACTGGCCATACCGCAGTGTCCCATAGAGACTCTGGGTGTAGGAACCGATAGGGTTATGCACGAAAGGGAGACGAAACGTCATAGCGATAGAACTATTCCGTGCAGAACAGAAAGGGTGTGCAGTGAAAGCTGTTTCTTGCACCAGAATATCATCAATCGGTTGGGAGATTGAAAATCATGAACGACAATTAAAGAATCGGTCCTGAATTTTTCTTGCAATTCACTGACATGTCCAAAGTGAATGACCAAGTGGGGGATGGCCTCCTGTTCATTAACAAATGGACATAGATTTCTTTCTCCGAACAACAGCATAATAAGGTAACGTGATCTAAAATAGTTAAGGCTTTTTTTAAAAAAAAGAAAGAATCCTATGAAAGAAAAAAATGATATACACATTTATAAGCATTATATATATATCGATACAGCTCCAAGCAAAATTTAAGAAGTAATCCTTCAATATACAAAAGCCCTGTTTGCAGTTCTTGTTCCCATTATCCAAGTTTCTATAAGAAGTCCCATTTCAAACTCTGTCGCCTTTAACCATGACTCGAGAGTATTATTTCACTCTACAAATGTCTATCCATATTATCGTATCCATAACTTCCCTGCAGCAATATGCCAAAGAATATAAAATTCAAAATCTCAGATACGGCCTTATGAGAAAATATGTATCGTTCATAAAAGTTTTATATTTCTTACATTATATGTTTTTATAGAACTGTCGATTTAAATTTATCCATTTTATACGATTAACAGAAATGTCTTATTCTTCGTCATGAATTCAGATACCTAAAAAATATTTAAGTGGATTTGTATAGTTATATTTTGTTATTATTTTTCATAATTGCTGAGATCATTTGGGGGGGGGGGTCTCCTGAAGAATTGAGTTCTCCCTCCTATTTTTGGATATTTTTTAATGGCGCCATTCGCATCAACCCCTTCCAGTGGAGTTACCGGAAGGCTGACGTTTTGAGTGGGATTTTCGGCGTGACTAAAATACCTGACTTAATGGCAATAAATGCACTTAATGACATACTTAATGACTTAATGGCAAAAAAAGTTTTAAATTGTGTAAAATCATATTTATATTAATACAAACTTTTGTTTATTCACATTATTTTTTTAATATTAATTTCTTGTTAATTTTAAAACATTAAAAATTCATTATTTTTGTTTTTTAATATTCTTAAAATACTTTCTGATTTTAAACACACAAAACAATTAAAAATTTCATCTTAAAAGATAAAACTGAAATAAAAAGTAAATAAAACATCCGCAGAGATTTATTTTAAATTTTCAAAGAACGCTAAAAATTTAGTACTTTTTAATTTTTTAAATAAATTTTTGAGTTATCAAAAAAAATTTTAACCAAAGGGGGCTCAGCCCCCTTGCCCCCTCCTAAATTTTATTACAAATAATATAAAAATTTTATTAAAAATATAATGAATTTCATGAAAAATAAATTACTTTACTTACTGTAGTCGTTGGATGCACTTGCTTCATCGTGCACTTGCATATCATTCTTACACACCGGACATTCGTATTCATTATTGATAAGCCCCTCATTCACACACCATTCAATCACAGCTTTCTTTTTTGAGAGCTTCAAGTTGTTAAAAAATTCAGAGTTAATCTTACCAACAGTAGAAATCACTCAGAGTGATTGGAACCGCAAAAACAAAAGTGAAGTGCATCTAACTATATCCTAAGGCAGAAATGGCAGAAAAGGGGTCTAACCATTTTGAATGTTGTGTTAAAAGCGCCGTTAACCACAGAACCAATAGAAATTAACCGCATTAAAACGTAATGAAAGGGTTACATAAGGAGAGCAGGCTCTGAAATGAACATAAGCAAAAAAAAATAACACGGCGAGGAGAGGAGAAAGAAGTTACCATATTTTACTCTTTATCGCCCACTTGGCAGGGGGAACTGAATTCTTCAGTCAACCCTCATTTGGAATATAATATATAGGGAAATGGTTGTACACCTAATCATAGTTGACAACCATTAAAGTTAGTTTGGATTCACAAACTTTCAAAATAAAATTTAGTCGCAAGGAACACTTAAATAGCATGTTTACAAAATTCTTATAGAATTTTAAACGGACTAAAATAAACATGGCAATAAATTCACACATACATATATAAAAGGGATAATATCTATATAATGCTTGGATATTAAAAGAATAATCTTTCCTTATTCTGATTTATTTCAAGGCTATGCATTATGCATATTTTCCCTAGTCGATATATTTACAGCTTTTTAAAAGTTCAACAAATTATTAAGAATTGCTCGTATATACATACTACTGGCAACGTATGGTATTTACAATCTTTTTACCCTTGTAATTTCAGTAATTTCATGGACGGGTCAATATTGTTCCCTGGCCGTTGTTTTAGAAGTCAGGATTTTTCATCCGTTTTGGCAAAGAATGGAACACAGTGTCATAGCATTCCATTTACTTTCTCTTAATTCTAAAAAACTTGCCTTAAACAAAAATGCCCTGTTTGTATCTCCCCTTCCAAGCTCCCAATTATTACTATGGTGAGTTGAAAAGTCACTTTTTTATCGCATAATCCTCTCAGGATTTTCAATCACACGCGTCCAAGATGACATCACGCATACCAAGATCGTCACTTGGCTTTATCCTAGGCGAGCACAGTGCTGTAATAGTTTTATAAATTCGTTGTTTTTATGATATGATATATCCCCACTCCACACATTGGTTTTTTGAGCTGCGCTTGGCGGTTTTCCACCGTGTCGCGAGGGAAAAGAAATTTTGATGAGAAGGACTCAGTTTCCGTTATCAGCCCATCAGCCACTGTCTATACACTTCATTTGCGGGCTTGATGCCCAGCAGCCAGGATGGAGGAAGAAAAACTTACTCCCCACCGTGAGAAAAGGAACCCGGAGATGCGTCCTGCGTAGTTTTGTTTCAACAGTCACCATACGTGCGTTTTTTTTAAGTTTCTCCTTTCCTTTTTTAATTTAATTTTTACAATTTTAAATGTTCAACTAGTTGTCAATTAATTAATTAATTTTGAATTTCAATGTAACATCTAGTCTCAATAAATTCAATAAATTCTATATGATTTCTCCTTCCTTTTTTAAAATGTCTCTTTCATTTTTTCTTTAAGACTGAAGGCATAAGTTGGCAAAAAGCCAAATTTAATTTAAATACTAAAAATGAGGTTATGGTCATAACGTGTACTTCACTATACATTACCACTCATCAAATAATATACTTTTTATTGTCTTTTCCGTGCTTTTCTTTTTCAGGTACTAATCCGTTATGTTTTGCGCTACGCAAACTCCCCCATAGATCTACACCCATAGAATGGTACCGTGAATTTACTCAATGACAGAAACTACTCAATTATACACAGGAAAAAAGAAATGCGTCTTAGAAATAATGCACAAACGCAAGCAAAATAAGTGACATGTAAGAGCCTTAACAGAAAAACTGCTTTACAGGCTTCTGCTCAGATTAAGTTTCTTCATTCCTCTTTTAAATTCTGATTTGAATTTGTTTTTAAGGTGATTAATTTTGTAGATTTAAAGTAAGGTTTTTTTTTTAATTCCTTGTAAATTATGTACTTAAGTTAGTTGCTAATGCGTACCCACTGTTTAAGTTAATTTTGCATTATGTTCTAGACTAAATTTATGTGAAACACATAGCTGCAAATAGAGTTAAACGTTCTTTTGCCTGAGAGTGAGTGTTCCGCCTCGGAGATTCTACCACAGCGCCAAAATGTTGGTGTGGCGAAATGCCTGTAATAGACATTAGCACAACGCTCCCCGACCCAGCGGGATGCAAGCTAAGCGCTCTAAAGCGATAATAATAAATTTACGTGTTGGTAAGATTCTTCGAGTCTTCATTTAAAACGACGTCATTACAGTCCACATAACAATTAAAGAAAATATTATGACGGGACATTGGTCCGTCGAGCAGGAGAAAACGATGCCAGAAACGAAAGGAAAACTGGAGGAAGAAAAAGTGGATATTTCATCCATAAAGGAAAAATTAAAGAGAAGCAAAGGCGCTATTAAGGCAAATATTACCAAGTTAGAACAGTTTGTCGCGGAAAAGACCAAGACTAAACAAACCACTACAACCGAAATTGAAGTCAAATTGAAGAAAATCGAACAATATCAGATAAAACTGGAAGATATAAGAGAACAATATTATGAATTACCCGATTTAGAAGAACTTCAAGCTATCGATTCGGATATAGAACAGGCTATTGATCGTCTAGAGTTATCAGAGGTAAGCCTACGCCTTTTGCTTGATTCATTAAAAAGTGCAATTAATGTGTCAAATCAATCTAATGTAACCGTAAGTGTTGCTAATTCTAATATAAGATTACCAGAAATACCGCTCCCAGTCTTCTCTGGAGCTTACACAGATTGGGCAAATTTTAAGACTCAATTTACTAATTTAATAATAAATAATACTCAGTTGAATGACGCTCAAAAATTATATTATCTGAGAGCATCTTTAAAATCAGAAGCAAAATTGTTGGAATCGTCAGATGATAGTTTCGATTCATTATTTAAAGCTCTCGAAGAACGTTACGAAAATAAAAGATTAATTGTTGATTTTCACATTTTTGCAAACTTAAATTACGAGAAAATTCACCAGAAGTCGGCAAAAGAACTCCGTTCTTTGGTGGATTGTGTCAAGAAAAATGTAAGAGCCTTGAAAGTTTTAGATTATGATAAAAATAAACTATCGGATATATTGCTAGTCAACATTATAATTCAAAAATTAGATAGGGAAAGTAGAAAGCAATTTGAACTCTCCTTAAAAACATCTGATGTTCCACAATTTGACTCACTTATATCTTTTATTGAAAAAAGAAGTGCAATTGTAGAATTTATTACCCGTACTCCATATGCTAACAAACCTATGAATAAGCCTAATTCCTCGTTGAAATCGAAAGCATTTGTAGTAAACAATAACAAATTCCATTCAAAGCCATGCGTGCTGTGTAAGGGTTTTCATCCGTTTTTTAAATGTATCACATTTCAAAACATGAATGCTAGCGAAAGAAATGATATTGTGAAACGCAATAACTTATGCATAAACTGTCTTCATTCTCATTCGGGCAAATGCTTGTCTAAATATAAGTGTCAGATAAAGGGCTGTAACATACAGCATAATTCACTCCTGCATGAGTCACGAAGCGAAACAACAACATAAAAAAATGAAAATTCCGCGGAGCAGATCGCAGATGTTCAGTCGAAAGCTGAAAACGGAAGTGAGGCGTCGAAGATCCTGACTTGCACGGCAAATAATAATAAATCTGTTTTGTTAAACACTGCTTATATATACATACGAGCCAACTCTGGAGACAGAATTAAAGTACGTTGCCTACTTGACTCTGCCAGTTCCTTATGCCTATTAACGCATAGAGCAGCTCGCACTTTGAAAATAAAACTGAAAACAAATAAAATAAACATTTCCGGGATATCAGGAGTGAATGTTTCTGCGAAATATACAGTGAATGTTGAAATTTCGAATGAAGATGATTCATTTTCGCGCTGTATAAAAATGGTGGTACTAAATCGCATTTCAGATTTAATTCCATCAACTAAATTAGATATATCAAATGTAATTATTCCTCATTCGATTAAATTGGCAGATCCAGATTTTTATACACCAAAAGAGGTCGACGCGTTGATTGGAAGTGAATTATGTTTTGAAATTTTAAAGTCTGATCAAACACGAACACAAGATGGCGGTTTATTATTACAAGCAAGTCATTTCGGACATTTAATCGCAGGATAACAAACAAAATAAAATATATGACAATTCTAAATTTAAGAAAAAAAATTTAAAAACTTTTCGCACAAAAATTTGTAATAGAGGATTTTGAAAGTTCTGTAATAAATAAAATTTTCTAAGCTAAAAACTTAATTAAAAGTTCTAAGTTTAAACAATTCTTTTCAACATCCACAAATGTTATAGTCCCGAAAATTCATCATTTACATATTTTATTGATATGAGTACATCCTGATATGTTGGTGAAATATTTTGTTAGTAAATAAAAATAAATATAAATTTACTACTAAAGGTAGCATTATCATGTCTGTAAAAGAAATTTAATTAAATATTTTATTTAAAAGTGAATGAAAGCGGTATTCGTGTTTCGAAAATTCATGGCTTGCGTTTTAACCCTCCCTCAACCAAGCCTTTCTGGGTCAGTGGATAAGTCGCTGGCTTCCCACCGCGGAGTCCCACGTTCGATTCTCGGTAAGTGCTAGTACCTATATATTTTACAAAGACCGTACATCCCTCAACAGATGGCAGCACTACAAAATTCTAAATTAACTCATTTCAACAACAGGTGGCACCACTAAAATTTCGTATCCACATTTCAAGTCGTTGCCATACCGTTCCTAGAAACGTTCGAAAAAATGAACCGTTGCCATTCCTTCCTACAGAAACTTATAGTTTCGGTTTCACCCTCGTAAAAGGTTACGACAGGACCCCTACTATTCCACTCCACTCGACATAGATAACGTTATCGTAGATAAAATAACATTATCACCTACGTCACCCGTGACGTAGGGCTCCCTGCTCCCAGTGGGGCAGAACTCTTATTTTCTATCTACTGAAGACATACAAACGAGACGAAACAGGTAGATTCGTGGTACAATTGCCATTAAAGGAGGGTGCAAAAGAAATGTTAGGGAATTCTAAATAAAATGCAAATAAAAGGTTAGAAGCTATTTGGAATAGACTAGATAAAAATAAAACAATGGCAAACTTATACAGGGAATTTATGAAGGAGTACGAAAACTTAGGACATATGAAGGAAAATAAACACGATGAAGCCAACGAGGCCGCGTATTATATTACGCATCATGCAGTATATAAGCCAGAAAAGACATCGACCCCCTTAAGGGTAGTTTTCGATGCGTCGTGTAAAACAACTAGTGGCCTCTCACTGAACTCTGTTCTGTTAAATGGAGGGACTATTCAGCAAGATATTTTCTCTCTCGTCAATAGGTTTAGAACACACAGATATGCCTTTAGTGCGGATATAAAAAAAATGTTTAGACAGATCTTAATAGATCCGAAACAGAGAGACCTTCAACGCATTGTTTGGAAGGTAAGTAAAGACGCACCAGTGAAGATTTATAATTTATGCACAGTCACTTACGGAACAGTTAGTGCTCCATTTTTAGCAATGAGAACATTAAGAGCCCTCGCTAAGGAGGAAGGTAAGAATTTTCCTGAAGCTGCTGAAATTACCTGTAGAGACGTCTACATGGACGATTTTTTAAGTGGAGCTGATACTTTAGAAAAGGCCAAGATTTTACAATCCCAGCTAATTCAGCTTTTGAGAAGGGGTGGAATGGAGTTACATAAATGGATCTCCAATGATCCAGAACTGTTACGAGATGTTTCTAGAACAGATTATTCATTTACGGAAATTTCTCAGCAAATTTCTGTGAAAGCATTAGGAATGCTGTGGCAACCTCATTCTGATTATTTTAACTTCAAGGTAAACATCGAGCATAAGGAAGTTTACACAAAAAGAGAAGTTTTCTCAGCTATAGCCAGACTTTTCGACCCTTTAGGACTAGTGGGACCAGTGGTAACAAAGGCAAAAATGTTTTTGCAGAGCCTTTGGCATCAAAAGCTGGATTGGAATGATCCGTTGCCAGCAAATTTACTCAAGGAATGGAAGGAATTTCTTCTAAAGTTAGAAGAGATAAATAAAAGCACTGTTCCAAGATATGTCCTTATTTAAGATGCTATCCAGATAGAAGTCCATGGCTTCGCAGATGCAAGCCAGAAGGCTTACGCTGCTTCGTTGTACATAAGATGTTGCTCCAAGACTGGACAATTCAAAACAAGGCTTCTTTGTAGCAAATCCAGAGTAGCTCCTTTGAAGACTTTAACCATTCCCTGTCTGGAAATTTGCGCGGCACTATTGCTAGCAAGATTAGTCAAAAGGACCACATCTATACTTTGCATACCAATTCACAAGGTCACTTTATGG
>CM063509.1:107199541-107207041 GCA_032207245.1 Pardosa pseudoannulata
TATATATATATATATATATATATACATATATATATATACATACATATATATACCTATATATATCATATATATACATATATATATATATATATATATATATATATATATATATATATATATATATATATATATATATATACATATATATATATATATATATATATATATATATATATATATATAATATATATATATATATATATATATATATATATATATATATATATATATATATATATATATATATATATATATATATATATATATATATATATATATATATACAATATAACCAATAATACAGATAATTAAGATTAGCTATTTAATCATTAATTAGATATCAGCTTTTAAAGAAAAAATAAAATAGTAGTATTATGTAACCTTCCAATTCTGCATTCCCTTTACAGTACAGTGATTAAAAACAAAACTCATTCTGACATTATTCTTTATTTATGACAAAAGATGTCATCTCAATTACTAGAGTATCTCCCGAAAAATGTTAATAACATGCAATAGCTTTTTTATCTTCAAAAATGAGTAATTTAGTCTACCATAGCTAAAACACCTCTTTTTTATCTCCCGTCTCTATTCCCATTACGATTTGCATAAAGCATTCGGAGAAACTGACATTTATGAAGCATAAATAAAGCTTAATGTTTTAAGCAATTTTTTTGGTTTGACCTTTTTTCCCTGTTCAGTCATTAACAAACAAAATAAAAATGTATGTGCCGTTTTAATCAGTGCAAAGTATTTTCCCTCTGGAGTTTTTAATCTCGCTTTTTCTTGTTAATTACCCTATCGTAATAAAGCTGCATTTTGTTTTATGCATACCAAACATGCTCTGCTTTATTTTATATCTTTGACAGAGATAGCTTCTTGTTCCTTTCGATTTTTATATACAGTGGACTCCGCTCAATGTGATCAGTTTTGGACAAAGTAATTTTGATAACATTAACGGGTTGGTAACAATAAACGATATGCACAATTAGATAAATGTATCCTCCCCCCTTTAAATCACATGTACTAAATTTCAGAATAAAATGCAAAAATTCACCTTATATTTATGTACTGTATATTATCCTTTAAAACACAAGAACTGTATATATAATTAAAAGAATTGATCAATTGTCGGCTGTCTACAATTGTTTCTAAGAAGCTTTTTCAAAGATAAATTGCTTGTAATCATAAAGTTTTATAAAGTCATTGGAGCAGTGTTGTACTCCATGTTTCAACACATTCAATGCATTTCTCACTTCAGCAGTTGTAACAGGTGGCTCAGTATCAAGAGATTTTTCATCTGATTCATCAGTTCCCTCATTCGTCTTATTTTCTAGGACAATGTGACAGACTTCAGTCAAATTTCGTCAATTTCACGTCTAAAGCTTTTGAGCGAATATGAAACGCTGATTAAAGAGTCTCTTAACATTTAATCATACCCAAGGCCGTAGACAGGTCCCCCCCCGAAACTTTGAAAGACCATTTTGTTGATAGAAAATGTCCCACATTTGTGTATTTATGGGCTATCTGCCTAGCTGTTAATGAACAAGGACAGTTATTCTCTTACAAAAAAGACCGCTTAGACCATAAAAGTTTTGCTAGGCCGCTGGCCGGAAATATAACACTGTATTTTCGGTATTGTATTCTGAAAATGTAGTGCTTTTCCTTACATCAATTGAAGTATAATTCATAAATAAAGATGTCTTTCTCCCTTGGTCCCCCTTCGAAAATAATTTCTGGCTACGGCCCTGATCATACCTAAATCATATACCTAACTATCTCTTTAAACGATACAAAGTGCTCAATCATATTTGAAAGTAAAAACTCAAAGCAGATTGAAAATACATGTACACAAGTACACAGGAATGAGACTAACAAAATGATGAGAAATAAATCTTTATTTAATTACATTTCTTCAGCGAAGAAAAGCTAGAGAAAAGAGAGGACCCATCTTGATATAAAACACACAGACCGAGCAACATTTAGTGAGAGAATTTTTCAATATTCAGTAAAATATTTCTAAATTCAGAGTAGCATTATCGGAGTTCCTGTAACACACGACTACGATAAACCGAATGAGCTACGATTACAAAAGTCTTCACCCAAGATATTTGTCACATGTCATATATATCGTCGTTTGTCATTAGAGCATACAAATGGTATCAAAGTAGCTTATGGCTTAGTACACTTAATATAAGGAACAAAAGTTTAGTGTTGTGATCCAAACATTGAAGAAATTTTCTGACAGTAAAAATCGGGATAAAAAGTACCTTTCCAAATTTGCTGTACAAAAGACAGTATATAACATAATAAGAGAATTAGATTTAATGCCCATATACGTCTTCCAAGCTCTCACTGATAACGTCATATTAATTAGGGTGGAAAACAAGCAACCCAGACACCGTTCACCATGAAAAACCAAGTTGCCGGGCTATCACCGTACCTGAGAGACAATTATAGCCACTCCAAGACTTATGTGCAATACCTAACGTAGTAAATACGGGCCATACCGCAGTGTCCCAGAGAGACTCTGGGTGTAAGAACCGATAGGGTTATGCACGAAAGGGAGACGAAACGTCATAGCGATAGAACTATTCCGTGCAGAACAGAAAGGGTGTGCAGTGAAAGCTGTTCCTTGCACCAGAATATCATCAATCGGTTGGGAGATTGAACCTCATGGATTACGTTCCTCTAACAACAACAGATCAGCTCTGCAAGATAAATCACAGCGAGTTCTGGCAAATTTCGAGATAGGACATGTAAAGAATCCGTCCTGAATTTTTCTTTCTGCTTCTGAGGTGAAATTTCCGAATTGAAAGACCAAGTGGGGGACAGACCTCTGTTCATTTACAAGCGGACATAGTTCTTTCTTTGTACGAACAATAACATAATAAGAAAATGCGATCTAAAATAGCTAAGTATTTTATACTGAAAGAATCCAATGAAAGAAAAAATGACATGCATATATATATATATATATATATATATATATATATATATATATAAGCATGATATATATATCGATATTTTTTATATATCATGCAGCCCCAAGCAATATTTAAAGAAGTAATCCTTCAATATACAAAAGCCCTATTTGCCAGTTCTTGTTCCCATTATCCAAGTTTCTATAAGAAGTCCCATTTCAAACTTTGTCGCCTTTAACCATGACTCGAGAGTATTATTTCACTCTACAAATGTCTATTCATATTATCGTATAGATAACTTCCCTGCAGCAATCTGCCAAAGAATATAAAATTCAAAATCTCAGATACGGTCTTATGAGAAAATATGTTTCGTTCATAAAAGTTTTATATTTCTTACATTATATGTTTTTATAGAACTTTCGATTTAAATTTATCCATTTTATAAGATTAACAGAAAAATATTATTCTTCGTTATGAATTCAGATACCTAAAAAATCTTTAAGTGGATTTGTATAGTTATATTTTGTTATTATTTTTCATAATTGCTGAGATCATTTGGGGGGGGGGTCTACTGAAGAACTGAGTTATACCTCCTATTTTTGGATATTTTTTAATGGCGCCAATCGCACCCCTTCGCATGGAGTTACCGGAAAGCTGATGTTTTGAGTAGGAGCGGATTTTCGACGTGAATAAAATAGCTGACTTAATGGCAATAAATGTACTTAATGACATACTTAATGACTTAATGGCAATTAATTAATGACAAAAAAGTTTTAAATTGTGTAAAATTCTATTTATATTAATACAAACTTTTGTTTATTCACATTATTTTTCTGAATATTAATTTCTTGTTAATTTTAAAACATTAAAAATTCATTATTTTTGTTTTTTAATATTCTTAAAATACTTTCTGATTTTAAACACACAAAACAATTGAAAATTTCATTTTAAAAGATAAAACTGAAATAAAAAAGTAAATAAAACATCCGCAGAGATTTATTTTAAATTTTCAAAGAACACTGAGAAGTTAGTACTTTTTAATTTTTTAAATAAATTTTTGAGTTATCAAAAAAAATTTTAACCAAAGGGGGCTCAGCCCCCTTGCCCCCTCCTAAATTTTATTACAAATAATATAAAAATTTTATTAAAAATGTAATGAATTTCTTGAAAAATAAATTACTTTACTTACTGTAGTCGTTGGATGCACTTGCTTCATCGTGCCCTTGCATATCATTCTTACACACTGGACATTCGTATTTATTACTGATAAGCCCCTCATTCACACACAATTCAATCACAGCCTTCTTTAAAGAGAGCTTCAAGTTGTTAAAAAACTAAGAGTTGATCTTACCAACAGTAGCCATCACTCAGAGTGATTCGAACCACAAAACAAAACTGAAGTGCATTTAAGTATATCTTAAGACAGAAATGTCAGAAAAGGGGTCTAACCATTTTGAATGTTGAGTTAAAAGCACCGTTGACAACAGAACCAATAGAAATTAGCCTCATTAAAACGTAATAAAAGGGTTACATAAGGAGAGAAGGCTCTGAAATGAACATAAGCAAAAATAAATCACGGCGAGGAGAGGAGAAAGCAGTTACCATATTTTACTCTTTATCGCCCACTTGGCAAGGGGAACCCGATTCTTCAGTTAACAGTCATTTGGAATATAATATATAGGGAAATGGTTGTACACCTAATCATAGTTGACAACCTTTAAAGTTATTTTGGATTCACAAACTTTCAAAATAAAATTTCCTCGCAAGGAACACTTAAATAGCATGTTTACAAAATTCTTATAGAATTTTAAACGGACTGAAATAAACATGGCAATAAATTCACACATACATATATAAAAGGGATAATATCTACATAGTGCTTTGAAATAAGGGAATAATCTTTCCTTATTCTGATTTATTTCAAGACTATGAATTATGCATTTTTCACCTAGTCGATATATTTACAGCTTTTTAAAAATTCAACAAAGTATTAAGAATTGCTCGTATATGCAACGTATGGTATTTACAATCTTTTTACCGCTGTAATTTCAGTAATTTCGTGGACGGGTCGATATTGTTCCCTGGCCGTTGTTTTAGAAGTCAGGATTTTTTATCCGTTCTGGCAAAGAATGGAACACAGTGTCATAACATTCCATTTACATTCTCTTAATTCTATAAAGCTTGTCTTAAACAAAAATACCCTGTTTGTATCTTCCCTTCCAAGCTCCCAATTATTACTTTGGTGAGTTGAAAAGTCACTTTTTTTATCGCATAAGCCGCTCAGGATTTTCAATCACACGTGTCCAAGATGACATCACGCATACCAAGATCGTCACTTGGCTTTATCCTAGGCGAGCACAGTGCTGTAATAGTTTTATAAATTCGTGTTTTTATGATATGACATATCCCCACTCCACACATTGGTTTTTTGAGCTGCGCTTGGCGGTTTTCCACCGTGTCGCGAGGGAAAAGAAATTTTGATGAGAAGGACTCAGTTTCCGTTATCAGCCCATCAGCCACTGTCTATACACTTCATTTGCGGGCTTGATGCCCAGCAGCCAGGATGGAGGAAGAAAAACTTATTACCCACCGTGAGAAAAGGAACCCGGAGATGCATCCTCCGTAGTTTTGTTTCAACAGTCACCATACGTGCGTTTTTTTAAAGTTTCTCCTTTCCTTTTTTAATTTAATTTTTACAATTTTAAATGTTCAACTAGTTGTCAATTAATTAATTAATTTTGAATTTCAGTGTAACATCTAGTCTCAATAAATTCAATAAATTCTATATGATTTCTCCTTCCTTTTTTAAAATGTCTCTTTCATTTTTTCTTTAAGACTGAAGGCATAAGTTGGCAAAAAGCCAAATTTAATTTAAATACTAAAAATGAGGTTATGGTCATAACGTGTACTTCACTATACATCACCACTCATCAAATAATATACTTTTTATTGTCTATTCCGTGCTTTTCTTTTTCAGGTACTAATCCGTTATGTTTTGCGCTACGCAAACTCCCCCATAGATCTACACCCATAGAATGGTACCGTGAATTTACTCAATGACAAAAACTACTCCATTATACACAGGAAAAAAGAAATGCGTCTTAGAAATAATGCACAAACGCAAGCAAAATAAGTGACATGTAAGAGCCTTAACAGAAAAACTACTTTACAGGCTTCTGCTCAGATTAAGTTTCTTCATTCCTTTTTTAAATTCTGATTTGAATTTGTTTTTAAGGTGATTAATTTTGTAGATTTAAAGTAAGGTTTTTTTTTTTAATTCCTTGTAAATTATGTACTTAAGTTAGTTGCTAATGCGTACCCCATGTTTAAGTTAATTTTGCATTATGTTCTAGACTAAATTTATGTGAAACACATAGCTGTAAATAGAGTTAAACGTTCTTTTGCCTGAGAGTGAGTCTGTGACATTCTTTAGAGCACGTGGTGATTTGTAGTTTCCGCGCTTTCACGTCACTACTCCAATATTTAGCCAACAACAATTAAACAGCATCCGATATTCATCTAGAAACTCTTAATCACACAGACGGTGACTCTTGAAAGATAGATTTTAACCAGGGATTTGTACCAAAACTAATCCGAAAACCAAAAATCGGAAAAAAACCCTGATCAGAAACAATATGAGTTTATTTCGGTTCGATATATCTTCAGTCATTCCGTGATTATGAAGAAATTATCAATATTTTCTAATTTAACGTGAACTGTATAATTATCGTCATAACATGTACATGGTGTCGAACTATGTTCGAATGGTTAAAGCGCTGATCTTCGGTACCGGATTTCATGGGTTCAAATCACACGGTGACGTGGATGTTTGTAGTCTTTTGGAATCGGATTTAGGTCGTAGGGCCCAGTCTCATTAGCCCCCGCGTTACAAAAAATTAAATCGTAGAGGTACAAACCAAACCAAACTATGTGTAGATTGCTTTTTGATTTCTTGTTTTGATGTTCACTAGAGTTTTTCTATTTCAGTTTCGAATGAAACTACTTGTTGAAGGTAGAACTAATTCAGCTGAAGGTTCAGTTGTCAGATGTGAGTTTCGTAATGGATAACAATGCCAATGCTAGCTATTTTCTGCTGACCATTCGTCTCCTACATTGCTAACTCTACTCGCATGGTTAATTGTATCAACTCACATAGTAAAAAAATAATAAAATTATCTAAAGTTTGATAGAATTACATTTATTATTTATCATTATAGGATAGAATTATATTTTTAATACAAATAAGAATACACATAAAATAAAATTATTTATTTGAACCTGAAGCAAAAACCGAAAACCATATTTTAATCAGAACGAAAACAGGAACTGAACCTATATATTTTTTTTAGTTTAACCGGTATGGAAAAAAATTACGGTTCGATGCCCTGATTTTAGCCTTCGAATACGTCTTCCCAGGTTAGTTTTAGTATTAATTAATTTCGTGCAAATACTTGATGTTATAGAAATGAAATATTTAAATAATTGTTAACTGTACCATTTATAAAAGATTTAGAGGATCATATCTCCTATTCAAATAAAATAAGTGGCATGCACCGGTAATAGTGTATAATATAATAGG
>CM063509.1:107212041-107282041 GCA_032207245.1 Pardosa pseudoannulata
GCGCCAAATAAAAATCTCATTATCAGATAAATCAAAAATTTTAATGCAATGTAAAAATTATTTATATTTTGATATTAAATTAAACATATTTGGAGCATTTGTAGGAAATCTGTTGAAGAAAAGGGAAACATTCCTATAAGCTTCAAATAAAAATCTCATGAAATATCAGATCAATCAAAAATTGTAATTCTATGTAAAAATTATTTATATTTTGATATTAAATTAAACATAGTAATATTGTCTTAGCATTGTATAAGGATTTAGAGAGAAATATGGTTTAATACTTGCAGCAAAATAGTTAAATATTTATTTCCATCTAGAAATGTAAACAGATTAAAAAATTTAAATTCTATAAAAAAAGTTCCTAATCGTGACACGAAAAAAGAACTTTTAACAAACCAATAAAACCAAGAGTGATGGAAATAAAGCATTTAATTCATTGTAATTCAAAACCTTACAATTTGCCATTTAGAAACATTAACCGCTTGCCTTCTTATCTCGAGTTATCTCGGGTTCGTATATATTGCTGTTAATTATTATCCCGCGAAAACTGGGATTTGTCAGTACGATTTATTTTATCACTGTTTTATCACTCTGCCTGAAGGAAATATTCATCTTCTATTAGAAGTTTGTCGTTTTGTTGGCTTTGCAATCCTTTTGGCGGGTTTGGTCACGTGTATTAAGCTGATTGAAAAACTAATTTCAGAAAGTCATCGAGTTTTCTACCACATCAGGAAGACCTATTTTACCACTGTGCTCTCATAAAAAATATTCTAGATTGTATAAAATAAGAAAAAGATACCATTTACTAAGGTACAGAATTTTAGGTATCACTTTGTGTTATCCCTTGTTTCAAAAACTGTCATACAAAGACTAATATTTAACTCTTTGTAAATTTCCTGAGATAAGTCGGGATAGTGAACTAATATTAAAAATATAAACTTTTACACCAGTAAAAAATTAAAAATTCAACTTAAAACCTACACATTTTGTTTTGTTTCATTTCCTTAAATTTAGTAATAAAATAAAAAATTTGAGTGATATTTGAAATGTTTTTAAACAATAATTGTAAGGGAAGTGGTTAATGGAATTTATTACTTTTTTTAAAAATTACGTCCTTTAGATGCCGTTCTCCTGTACAAATTCATTTTTGAAATCTGCTGTTGAGCTTCTTCATTGACTGCTGCAATATCTCAATTGATATGCTGTGAATTTCATCCTGAATTATCTGTTTAAACCCATCCAGAGTCCTTTTTTCCAGTCGTGTACACTTTACTTTTGAAGTAGTTCCACAAGAAAAAAACACAAAATGACAAATCTGGTGATCTAGTGGGCCAGGGTATCCTTCTTCCTGAATATTTCAACCATACCTAACGAACGAAACGGCATGGGCTCTATAAAACACAATTGCTTACAACTTCATTATTTATGAAGTACGAGTACTTCTTAATCATCCTGTCGGTTTCATTTTAGGTCAGATCCAGTCTCTTAGAACTTGTTAATCCAACTTTTTATGCCTTTTTTGGTAGGACGGCACTATGCCGTTCTAAGTTGGAAAAACTTCGGCTTCCCTTATGAGCCTCATCCAAGCTATCACTGTTTTTATAAAACATTTTATGGTGATTACACGCTGTTGTCCGTTCAAATGATCCATGGTTACTAAAATGGAAAAATCTTTAATTGCTCAAGGTCACTATCTCACAGGGCTGCTACCTGCTCATAGCTGCTACAACGCATTTCAAAATTTTCAATTTTTGTATCACCTGTATTATACTTTAGTCTTTTAATTACATAAATTGATTTCAGATTAAAGTTGGAATCATTTCCGAAAAGTCTGATTTTGTAAACTGTTAGCGATCCACGTGGTAAAAGTATACCATGCATAGCAAAATGATACTATAAAAGATTACGTTGACTGTGGCACTGCGAACCATAGACAACAGAGGTTAATGACGGCTCTGTGCAGATGCATTTGGGAAGTCCAATCGTTGAGAAACTACGGCTTACTTTGGAATACCAACAATGTATCTAAATACAGTTCAGGTAAATGCTGCTTATTTCCGCTGCAGAGCCTTGTTAATGCACCTTACTATGTGTTCATCATCAACGAAGGGTGGAATTTGCACTTCAGCAAAACTGCACTTCCACTGAGTGGACAGTGTATCCGGAATCATGTTTTATGCTCTATAGAAGAGATGCATGTTGGAATATACTGGCTTGAAACGTCCTAAAAGTAAATACTGCAACAGTCACCGGAATGGTTCAAGCTAGAGAGGGGAATATTATGTCCTGGGAATTTTCGCTGTTCCTAGAATCATCATTGTGAAATGTACAATTGTTCAACATGCATCTATCTTCACCTATCTTCATCCTATCCATCCATGTTCACACTTACATGCGGATTGTTTTTCCACAAGAAGATGGATTTACCAGCATTACAATGAGACTCATCATAAAGTTCGTAGATTTATGACACGCGAACCAGGATTAGTTTGCTTCACTCCTTTAACCAGGAAATACCCGAACTTAAACTCAATTGAGAATTTGAGACCACTTGAATCGGGTTGTTCGGACAATGAATTCTCACTTAACCTAGAACAGCTGGCCACGGCACTGGAGTCGGCATGGCTCAACATTCCATTTCAATTTCCGGAACATAAGTGTCACATCTTACTCTTAGTGGTCCTCTCTCCGAAAGGTGATTATTCTGGATTATCTGAGGTCTTCACATTAATGCGATGGGACTGTGTAGTTACTTTGTAAGAAATAATTCATATACTGCACAAAAAAGACAGACATAAACTGGTTTTGAGTGGCATTTGTTAAAGAGAGTGATAGAGAGATGTGCCAGTCATATACCATGCACGAAGTTAAATGGAGATAGACTAGACAAATTAAGCGTTGATGTCAGCTGCATTTATTGTAATTTGGTTGTGGATATTCAATTAAGAGTATGGTGAAAAATAGTTAATTTTAGAATTCAAATTTTGAATATAGATTTTTCACCATGTACTGTCTCTAGATGGGTGGTGGCTTTATTATGTTGTGTTGTTATACGTGATATGTATTTGATTATGTTGTATATATATATGTATGTTGCATATTGGGACGGGTATATATATATATGGTTGTGGGGAACGATTTCGTGTATGTTATATTGTTCATTTTTATATTATATATATTATATGTATACATATATATATATATATATATATATCCATATATAAATATATATATATATATATATATATTTTTCCATATACAGGATGGCATATATATATTATATACGTATTATAAATATATATATATATATATATATATATATTATATATATATATATTTAGAATATATCAATTGAGATATATATAATATATATATTGTTGTTATATTTATCTTACGTATATATATATATATATATATATATATATATATATATATATATTTATATATATATATATATATATATATACTTATTATATATATTATATATGTATATATATATATATTACATATATATTATATATATATATATCAATTATTATATATATATATATATATATACTATACAATATATATATATATATATATATAAATATATATATATATTATATTTGTATGTGTGATTTAATAGCTTCTACTATTGCCTTAAAAATATCATCTTATCAGCTTATACCAAAAATTAATCATATTTATTTAGAACCCTATTGATAATTTTATTTTAAAATTGTAAATAATCTTGTATTATCTACCTTTATAATACTTTTAAAATTCATAGTTTACATAACTATTTAACCACAGCAGATATTTTCTTTTTAACCTTCGATCTTTTGCTTAAATAAACTGCTGCCTGTACAAAAGTAATCAATATTTTGGCTATAAATCTCTTTACCTTATTTTTCCCCCGCTGTACCTTGATTATAAAAAAGAAAGCATTCCAGTGAAACATTTTATTCCTTTTTTAGGGAAATGGTCCACTGACTACGAATTTTGGGATGGATAAATGACACCACTGTGTCGAAAAGTTTTTTTGGTTCAAATTTATTTTTTGTTTTGGGTTTGTATAAGAGAAATACATATTGTTGCGGGTCAACGAGTTCACAGATTGTATATTCATTCAGGACAAAACGTTTTAGAGGTTTAATGGAATTTTTAAAAGAAAAGTGTATATCAATAATACCAATCAGTAATAATAAAGTTCAAAATAAGGACACACTGTATTAGAATACTACTGGCATGACGTACTAGAACACCTTAAACATAGATCTCGTAAATACAGATATACTCCGAACTTGTCTCAAAATGGTTCTAAAGTACCTTACTAGCAAACATATAGCTTTTATACTGCCAAAAACCTGTCTTGGCGATGGATTTTCAGAAAGTTTTGGAAACAAACTTGGCAAAAAAATTAGACACTAAAAATCACCAAAGAACTATTATCTTGCCAACATGGGGAGAATTGCCATTTGAACTCTTTGTAAAATACCATATTGTATTTCTAAAATACTTTTGAAAAATACCATTTGTACCAATAAATTGTTACCATAGGAAATCTTTGTTTCTGTTTGATTTTTCATGTATAACTATGACTTTTTTACTAAATTATAAAAAAATGACGATATAAATATAAAGACCAAATATTATTATGTATGCTAGAAAAATGTATACACACCTAATATTACACCTAATGTTACGAATTATCACATTAATAATTTATCTGATAGAAAATGTCAAAAATTCATTTTAAACTGTATATTTAAATATTATGTGTTCAACAAAAATTATAATTTAAATCACATAATCAAGCAAAGGGTAAAAACTGAGCAGCTTATTTTCTTCTCTGTTTGGCAATTTTTTCAATCTAATGAAGCCCTTTAACAATATTTAAAAAAATCAGTTATTTTAAGTATTGCTTCTGATATATTTGATTTAATGCTTTTTTTTATCAGAATACTCTAGGGTTAGAAGGCTTTAAATTAGATCAAAAACAGATTTTCACAAAATGTGTACTAATGTATAAACCATTTAAAATTAATTCGCATTTGGATTAAAATATAAAATGAAGAATATCTGATTACAAGATTTTAGTTATAAAACTTGATAAAAGTGAGAAATTCTAATAATGGAGCTCTGAGTTGTTAAAAGTAATAATTTTTTGATAAAAGCCTTGTGAATAGTCCGAGATGCTAATATTTCGTACACGTGTTATATACTCACGGTATGAATTGCAAGTAATAGCAGTAATATTTAATTCATTATATTAATAATCTTTGCATCTCTGTCAAAAACTATTAAAAGTAGCTTATCTCCAAAGAATAAAATGATTCGATCTGGTTACGCAAATAAAGTGACCTCAGAACGTAAACATAGCACACACACACACGCACACACACACACACCTATATTATATATATATATATATATATATAATATATATATATATATATATATATATATATATATATATATATATATATATGTGTGTGTGTGTGTATATATATGTATATATATATATGTGTGTGTGTGTGTGTGTGTGTGTGTGTGTGTGTGTATACCGGGTGGCCATAATTGAACTGACAGTGCTCACAGTGTTCTGTAGAGATATCTATTTGCAAGAATGACGCCACATTTTGTAGGAAGATTAAACGAGACGGGGGGACGAAGGATTCCGCGAAAAAACAAATTAGTTCCAAAAGTCACCGCTAGAGGAATATTTGGCATTGTGTTATAGAAAATAGAGTGTTAAAAAATGCAAATTAATACGGAATAAAATTACATTTTATTATGTACATTTTCTGATTTAGTTCAAGTGCAATATGGCAATACTTTTAAAAAAGAGTAAAATCGACATAAACACCGATAAAGTGTCATGATCCGCAATATCATGTACGCTGAGCAGCAGAAGAAGTTCTTTATTCAAATTTTACTTTACATTTGGCACAATGCAAGATGCTTGGGTTTTAAAAGGCAATGTGGTACGTTTCGTATCAATCGGATTGAAAGTTTACGTGCAATGTCTCCTTCTTTAGTCGAGCTTGCGTTACTGATTAAATTCTTTTACCTCAACCAGTGCAACGCGTCAGCTGCTCTTCGTGCTTTTAGAACCCACAAACAATGCGTAAAGGTAACGGTCCTGTGTCAGTTAATGGATAAAAGCAATGGTTGCGACGTTTGAGAAAACAGGTTCTATGAAGGTTCAGTCAGGCAGAGGACGAAAACCTGTACCACAGGGTACAATCAAAGAGGTTGCCACGGCGATTGTCGACAGAGGACCAGACAATATTGATGTCACCTCTAGCGCTCGTGGAGTAGCTCAGAATATGGATATACCTTACAGTATGGTATGGAAAATCTTACGAAAGATTATCAACGTCTATCTGTACAAGATGAGCCGTGTACAGGAGTTATTGTACCCCGACCATGATAAGCGATTGAATTTTGCTCTCACCTTTCTTGCCAGAATGGAGGATGATGATTCTTGGTCGTGGAAAATCTTATGGGGAAACGAGGCCCACTTTTACCTGAATGTAACTGTGAATACCCAGAACTGCTGAATTTGGGATTACAAATCACCACATATAATCACAACAATTTTCTTACATTCACCAAATGTAACTGTTTGGTGTGGTTTCACTGAGGAATTCTTTTATGAGAACATTACCCCGACAGGAATGGAAACCTGTTCTGTTACCGGAGTGAAATATCGCCACATGTTGAACAGCTTTGTCATTCCGGCACTTCAGCAAAGACAATGCTTGGGGGAAATCCTTTTCATTCCAGATGAAGCCCCTTCACACGTTGGTGTACGGGTGAAACAGCTGCTACGACAGAAATTCACAACAGAAAGAGTCATTAGTCGCAACTTTCCAACTGGATGGCCACATCGGTCGCTTGATCTTACCCCATGCGACTTCTGGATTTGAGATTACCTTAAGTCCAAGGTCTATGAAGGATTGGTCTAGGACCTGGCTACGTTGGAGGATATCATATCACGGACTCTACGGGAGATTTCTGCAGACATGTTACTCGCTGATGTGGTGCATACTGTGCACAGAATGCAATATGTGGTCCAGAACAGCGGTAGTCACATTGAACTTTATTTGAATGCAAAATAAAAGATAATTTCCGTATTGATTTGCATTTGTTAACACTCTTTTTTCTATTAACCGGGCCAAATATTACCCTAGCGGTGAGTTTGTTTTTTCGCGGAATCCTTCTTCCCCCGTCTTGTTTAATCTTCCTACAAAATGTGGCAACATTCTCGCAAATAGATCGCGCTACAGAACACTGTGAGCACTGTCAGTTTAATTATGACAACCCAGTGTATATATGTATATATATATATATATATAATATATATATATCGTTTATTCAACGACATATCAACGTATCTTCATGAAACCTTAGACAAAACTAAACCTATACGAAACTGTATCAAAAAAACTGTGATGGAACTCTAGACATTTATTTAAATAGTCATTTGTGCCGACCAATTAGCATGAAGTCACTTAAGTGATATAACCCAGGTGTTAAAACTCTATTTTTAGATTTGGAACCGGAAGGATTTCTACTAGCAAACATTCAAGAATATTCGCTATGGTTCCTTTAGAGGAATTACCGGGAAAATATAATCTTATATATTATGATATAGACCATTTTATAATTTCCTTCGAAATATATTATGTTTGGAACCCCACTTCAGACATGAATGTTTTTTAACTGTTTGTAGTTGTTTCTTGCAGTAGGTTTTGGTAATATTTACACTTTTGTAGCGCAATAGTTCACTCCAGTGCTCTAGGAAAAAAAATATATTGGAGCATTGATATATTTGTAGCATAACAGTACGTGTATCACTCATGACACGTTTGCTAGTATTATACGAGACAAAATTTTGCCTTCGTTAAGAAGTAAAATATTGTCTAATTATAAGGGAAATTTCTAGTTTGTTATGAAGAATAACTGGAAACTTTTAGTCATAAAGACGATGTTAAAAATCAGACTAGGAACCTTGTATGACTGTATGTGATTTAACACATTACGAAGATGGTGAATGTGAACTCAAATGTACTTTATTTTATAATACAAAAATAAATAAACAATCATACTTGTGTAGATTTGTAACTACCGTAATTTAACACGTATAGTCCGCGGACTATCTATGTTTAAAAAGCAAACTTCTTCAGCCGAGGACTATCACACTAACGGCAGATGATCAAATGTAAACAAAAGCACGACTCACAAGACTTCAAGAAAGCATCGTATCGTATCATTCATAATTTCTTGAAAAAACAAAAACCCATAAAGCTTAAGGAATCAGTAGTAGCAAGTAGCGCAATCTTAAATTGTGTCCTGGAATAGGGAAAATATCGATAGTCACTATTTACAGCTCCGTTTGATGACAACACCGACTGGATGGTTTGAAGATCGAAAGTTGAGGGCCGAATGTCATATCATTACGAGGATCACTCGTAACAGAGTGTTTTGTTTTCAGAGTTTTGATTTCGGTAATATTGGTCATTCAAACATGTCTTTAAAACATCGTCACAGTTTTACTGCTGATTTCAAGTTGAAAGTAATTTAGAAGGTCGACGAGAAAGCAGTAAGAAATTGCCACCAGCAAAAGGAAACTTTAAAAATATGATATGAAAGCGATCCAATCGTCATGGAAAAATACAATGACTTGCATTAGAAGACGATTTACATAGCTGGGTTCTCGAATAGAGAAATGTAGGTCGCTTTGCTTCTCCGGTAAAATTCGTCTCTGGGACTAAAATAAGAAATAATTTCAAAATTTAAAGGTGGAATTGAGTATAATCCAAATTTTTCGGCACTCTACTTATGTTTTTTTTACTTAAAATGATTTAATATTTTCATAATAAAATAAATATTTTGCCCTTATAGTCCACGGATTATATAATGGTGCTGACTATCTGATGATTTATGAAATTTTTTAGATAAAAATTCTCTCTTGCATACTATAGGATGGTGCGCACTATACGTGCAAAATTACTGTATATTCTAAATTGGTAAATTTTAACTAGATTCTAAATTAGTGATTTGTAAACAATTTATTGTAGGACCAGATACCTTACTCTTGATCACACGTTCTTTACTATTTACACTTCGAAATTTACAAATCTTTATTATAAAATTTTTATATTCTTTTAAAATAATTTTATATCGTTTTGGACATTTCTTTTAATATTATATTGTAGTATGGTTAAATTGGTTTTATTTTTTTAACCTTTTCTCTTTTTCAGAAAAGTAGAGAAAATTTATGGATCAATCTTTAATTGCTGATCTAATTGGTAACAACAACAAAATATAACTTTTTATTTCCTGATAAATTAAAAAAAAAGATTTAAAAGAAAACTTCTAAGTTTTGAAGTAATAATGTATCCTTAAATTAAACTTCCTTTTATATATATACACTTATATATATATAAGAATATGTATATGTATACACCGGGTGATGAAAAAGTCCGTATAAACCATAAAAATTCATAATAACCAAAATAAAAAAAGGTTTGTGAGTATCGCTAGCACATGGGCGAAATATAACTTATTATTTTCTGATAAATTTAAAATAAGATTTAAAAGAGAACTAAGTTTCGAAGTTAAATTGTATCCTTAAATTAAACTTTCTTTTTCTACATAATACTATTAAAAAAGAGATAATAACAATTTCAACATAAACCGTTTTCCTTAATACTGTAATCTGCACATGGTACCTGAAAAACACGTTAAGTCGATATATGAGTCGGTCATCATTTGTCTTCCTCCAAACTCGAAGCTTGCTGCTCTGTGCAGAAATAAAGCAGATTCAGTATCTTGGGGAATGCAATTTTCACAAGACAAGGTAAAAGATTTATCGGGTAAAGATAGATAATCTATCATTTGCAGTACAAGATATTTACACTCTAACTTTCGAATATATAATAAAGAACAGGTAGCTAGCCTACGACAGCAGAATAACTAATGTTTATTTATTATATATATATATATATATATATATATAATATATATATATATGTATATATATATGTATTTATATTTATATGTATATAAATGTATATATATAGGTATATATATATATATATGTATATATATGTATATATATATGTATATATGTATATATGTATATATATATGTATATATATATATATATATATATGTATATATATATATATATGTATATATATATATATATATATATATATATATATATATATATATATATATATATATATATATATATATATATATATATATATATATATATATATATATATATATATATATATATATATATATATATATATATATATATAATATATATATATATATATATATATATATATATATATATATATATATATATATATATATATATATATATATATATATATATATATATATATATATATATATATATATATATATATATATATATATATATATATATATATATATATATATATATATATATATATATATATATATATATATATATATATATATATATTATATATATATATATATATATATATATATATATATATATATATATATATATATATATATATATATATATATATATATATATATATATATATATATATATATATATATTATATTCCTATATATAAATGTTTCTATGGATATTTCGAAGTTGCATAATAGGCTAACAATGTGGTCTTAAAGTTTCATTAAATTAACTACTGAAATTTTTTTAATCAAACCTTAAAGTTCTCAACGTCTGAAATCTCACAACATAAATACTCTAGAGAATATAGTCTTTGCAAAGAAAAATATTCTGATTGCTAATTATTTTAAATTTCAAAAATCAGCCTATGTGATTACTAGTTTAGAAAGTAAAATAAAGTTGAGCCGAACAAAATTTGTTTGACAAATAGAGCGATAAATTGTAATGTAAGAACGAAGCATTTAATAAATTTCATTAAATCGGAATGACGGAAGGCGAAACTCAACGATGAACATTGTGAATGTTTGCGCTTTTATTGAATTGTTTGAGAAAAGAGAAAAAGAAAACTTTCCCTGGAAAGATAAAAAAGAATTTGTTTTTATTATTTTTACTCTTCCAAGAATAAACATCAGTAATAAAAATCAAATCTGATAGCTGAGTTAAAGATTAAATATTTATCGTCTGCCTGATATTGCAGAATGGTTTTTTTTGGACTTAATTGAATTGCTTGATACGAAGGACTTATTAATGGCGTTCTTAAATCATTTTAGTAATGTGTGATAAGGGAATGTTTGATTAAGAGAAAACGACATAAAAAATGTGCTTTATATTTTCTGTTAATAATAAAAAAAATTTTAGAGGATAAAATTAGATAATATAAGTTTTTTTTTAAATTAAAAAATAAATTTCTACTGGAGTTGAACTCTGCTATGACGAATTTTAAAGAACCAAATAATTTGTTTGCTGTTTTCAGTGCCTACACTCAAGAGATAAAACATTAGGGCCACCCCTATATTTTGCAATGAACTCGCCTGGGTGACGTGGAAGGCACGTGATCAGGTGGAAGTGGTATGTAACTGCTTCTAGAGATTCTGAAGAATCATTGTTTCACTTACATCTGTGTGAATTGGGAAAGGCTGCGGATCTAAGCGATTTTGATAGAGGGCAGATTTTAATGGCTCAAAGGCTCGGAACAAGTATTTCCGAAATTGCACGACTCGTGAGTTGTTCGCGATCTACAGTTCTTAGTACTTATGCAAAGTGGATGAATGACTGTGAATCCAGCAATAAAAGACTTGGTGTTGGACGTCCACACGCTATCAAAGAAAAAGGTCGTTGGAGACTGTTCCTCAGGGCGAAGCAAAACGAGAGGCACACAGTGGCTCAGCTGACAACCCAATACAATGCAGGGCCAAGTAGAATAGTATAGGGACAGTTTAGACAGCACTGTTGGATATGGAGCTATAGAAATGGAATACTTAGATATGGAAATGGAATGTTCCAACAGGACAACGCCAAATGTCACAATGCAAAATTGTGTTGGAGTGGTTCCAGGAACTTGATACTGAATTCCAGTTAATGTCCTGGCTGCCTAACTTACCGGATCTCAATCCGATAGAATACATTTGGGATGTCATGAGACAGCAGCTCAGAATTCAAAGACCACCAATTCGCAATATCTCTGATTTGCGTAACCATTGCTTAAACATCTGGTACAATCTGTCTCTGGCAATCTACCAAGGACTTGGGTCATCTATGCCAAAGCGTTTGAAGCTGTGTTGCGAGCCAAAAATTGGCCAGCTCATTATTGACAAGTGGTCATAAAGTTTTGGGTCTTGAGTGTATATACATTCGAAATACATTCAACTTTCGAAATACACTCATAATTTCGGCAGCTAGTTATTATCAATAAAAAATAAATGGTGTTTAAAAATAGTACACTTTAAATATTAAATTTTGGATTAAATCAGAACAAAATGTATAGATATCTTCTTCTAAATTTTAGCCAAATAGGTATATATATATATATATATATATATATATATATATATATATATATATATATATATATATATATATATATATATATATATATATATATATATATATATATATATATATATATATATATATACAGCATATTTGAGATATTTGATTAGTATGCAAACCGATAGTAGACGGTTGGCGCGTAGACGTAGAGCTAGCTGTCAACATACTTCACTCTTAGCTCCGCCCGAATAAATGGAAATGGCGCAAGTGATGCCTAAAATGAAACTCTATATTAAATAAAGAAGTGTTTAAACAAGAAAAAGTGATTATTAAATTCGCGTTAAAACTGGATACGACAATGTAACCATGTAATCAAAATGTATATGTCTCTCTCTCTCTCTCTGTATCTATCTATTTATCCTCCTATCTATCTACGTGTCTATCCATCTATCTATCTATCTATCTATATCTCTATATATATACATGCATGCATGAAAAACGAGACTACAATCAAAAGTATTCTAACATATAAATATGGGACTACTTTAAACACAGTTGAATCAAATGCATTTTAAAATCGAATATGTGAGTGATTATATGAAAGAATTTCTTCAACACAGCTGCTGATTTCAGTGGGTATCGTCACATCACAAATCGATTTCTTAGGACCTCAAAATATCGTTTGGAAGATTCTCTGAAATGGCAATTCATAGTCCGTTTAAAAGAAATCGGGCAAACAGGACAGAGCCATTTGTCTAGATATTTCAAAGCAAGTGGTGTCAACATTATAAAAACAATTTCAAAACGATGTAATTTTTGTATGAAAGTGTGGAAAAGTTACAAACGGATAAGAGATACTTCTGAAGATTTATATATGGCAATAACTCCCCGTCGTACCAGAAAGTCAACTACTTTCCAGTTAAGACCAGTATATACAATTGCCACAGGAAATACCAAGACAATAGTTTTACAGCGTATAGAATAAAACATGTATGCCAGATGTAATCAAGAGTATGTATTTCACTGTCTAACAACTAAAATATTGTTTTATCTAGTGCAAAAGGCATATGACCAGTAGTAAACAGCAATGGTTCAATGTTCTCTTTACTGATATGCAGAGGTTTAGTTTTATAGATGATTGTATACGAGTTAAAGCATGGAGCCATGAACACGAAATTTTCCTCTGAATTGTGTTTCGGTAGTGGAGGTGTGATGGTATAGGGAAGAAAAATAAGAAATGGAGATACGCCCCTACACTCTTTCAACAGCGAATGTGTGACCGCCCAAAGTTACCACGATGAGGTATTAGAACTTTTAACAGACTTTTTATTGGCATGTATCTGACTTTTTATTTAGGGATGGTGACAATGCTCTGCATCGATAAAACCTCGTAGAGGAATACTGTGGCAAATAGGAAGTCATGATGTTACATGATAGTGATGTACGGGATAGATACTAGAAAGACTTCCTCCTAGAGATGCACATGTTCTGAAGAGTGGAGCTTAATCCTGGAGTGTAACTACTGTTACAGTTACACTCGTATGTTAGGTTCGATGCCACATTTCTGATCCAATATTAAGCAAATTGTTTTTGATGATGAGCGGAAAATCCGTATTACCAAAAATACTTTATTAAAAACTTTAAATATATTTAGGATTATTTGAAATATTAGTTTTTAAAATTATTTTGGACTGAAGGTATTTTTATTCGTATTTTGAAATCGTAAACATAAGACACCCCGAAGTTGAAAACTTAAACCACATCTTTATATATCTTCTTTATATTTCATTATTTTAATCAAATAAAGGTTTGTTTTCTACAGCATGTCTCCTCCAAGAGCTAACACTAAATAAAAATGCAAAAGTGTATGCGCATGTACTGGGTCTCTGAAGGCAGAATAAATTGGAAGTATCTCTTTCTGAGAAAAACATTCAGAGAAAATTGCGGAAATGCATGTTACTGGGATCTCGAAGACCTATGTATAAGTTTATTTCTGTTGGGTGATTTTGTGTGGAATGTTTTATAACACTAAGGCCTCAAAAGCTCGGCTAGCTTCCTCGCTGGTAGATTCCCTAATCATGTTAACAAACGCATGAAAATACTTTGTGATCTATAAACACCCGTCAAGTGAAATGACGTTCCATATTAAATAAATAATGTTTCCTTTTTTAGTTATTCCATACTTCTCCTTGTCAATTCCATAACCATTTTTATTTTTTCATGTTACAATTATTTATAACATTTTATTTATAACATACTGCATTCTTAACATTTATAACAGTTCAATTATGTCTGATAATAATATGTTTCATTCCAGAAATAATTAAAAACAATAAATCTTATATTTTCATAGAAATATGTGAAAAGATAATTCTAGACATATTATATATATATATATATATATATATATATATATATATATATATATATATATATATATATATATATATATATATATATCACATGACTTAATATAATGTCCACATAAATTAAAAATACTGTAGAATAAGGTAGCCGAGTTGATTGGTGCAGACTTACAAAAACATCTTTTATTTGGAACACCACATAACACACAAATCCCCGAAGAGAAAACACAAAACAGAAACTATTTGATGTTATATTACATCGCGTTCTCGAAGAAAAAGCCTCGAAATCTATTTGGTAGGCCTTATATTAACTCCTGGAAGGGAAATGGCTCCAGGAATGATGTCATTCTTGTAACTAATCACCTTTTTTCAATTACTTCTAGTTTATTCTGGAAGATAGTACGTCCCAATGTGCGGAAAAAAAGTAAACCAACGGGGCTGCAATTCTAAATTTAAGCTGCTAGAAAAATAAACGTCTGCGCCATTATCAAAAATGTGTTTTAGAATTGTATTATTGCACACACACACACACACACACACACATATATATATATATATATATATATATATATATATATATATATATATATATATATATATATATATATATATATATGTATGTATGTGTATGTATATGTATATATATACATATATATATATACATACATATATATATATATATATATATATATATATACATATATGCTTGTTTATATATAATATATATTATATAAACATATATATATATATATATATATATATATATATATATATATATATATATATATATATATATATATATATATATATATATATATATATATATATATATATATATATATATATATATATATATATATATATATATATATATATATATATATATATATATATATATATATATATATATATATATATATATATATATACATATATGCTTGTTTATATATAATATATATTATATAAACATATATATATATATATATATAGATAGATAGATAGATAGATAGATAGATAGATATATACGTAAGTACTTCTGTGTTTTTATATAACTCTATAGCTCTAAGAATAATATAGCAAAATATATAAAATCGATAAGACGTCATATATATTGTTAAGATATATTTTAAATTGAGCCCAGATTCTACAAAGCAGACATATAAAAATAGTTCTATCAGCAAAAATATATTAGTAGAACTTTATCAAATGATTCAATTATGTCCCGAGATTTCATTTTATTCTGTCACTCTGACGGTAAATGTTTAATGTTCTAGTGAACTGACAAATTTGATTTTTATTACCGATGTATATCATGGAGCAGAAATAAAAATAAATCCCTAAAAATAATTTTTTCCCCTTTTTATCGAACAATTCAGTGAAAAGCTCAAACGGTGCGGAAGTTTGCGATACAGGCTGTCATCTATCATTTCGGTTAGGTGAAATTTCCACCAGAAAGTTCACACTATTGTATTAGTAATAATGGCAAAAAATATTTACCCTTTAGAGCGAAAATTCTCTTTTCAATTTAGACGATATGTCATAATTGGAAAACCAATATATGGAGATGAAAACACCAGAACTCCGGGAAAGAGTAATTTGAAAGTATTTTGAAAATAAAGTTGAGTAATGATTTTTGCAGGTTTGTGTATTTAGATAGGATTTGATTTGTTAACTATTTTTATGGATTATTGTAATATATATATATATATATATATATATATATATATATATATATATATATATATATATATATATATATATATATATATATATATATATATATATATATATATATATATATATATATATATATATATATATTATATATATATATATATATATATATATATATATATATACATATATATATATATATATATATATATATATACATATATATATATATATATATATATATATATATATATATATATATATATATATATATATATATATATATATATATATATATATATATATATATATATATATATATATATATATATATATATATATATATATATATATATATATATATATATATATATATATATATATATATATATATATATATATATATATATATATATATATATATATATATATATACATATATATATATATGGTACCGGGTGACCGAGCTCCGCTCGGGAGAAAACAGGTATCAAAGCTAACTCGAAGATTTAAATTTTCAATTGTGATTTATCAAAACAATACATACCATAAGAAAATTTGTGAAACCATTAGTGAAAAGATAACTGGTTAAAGTGCACCATTGTAAACTATTCTAAATAAAGTTGTTTGGAAAGGGAACTATTATATACAAAGGTAAAGTTTGAAAAGTCATAGAAAATAAAATGTAATTGATAACAAAAAATTATACAATTAAAGAAATGGTACAAAGTGAGCAGTGTAAAGATTGAAGTGTGTTGAATGGAGAAGCATTCTGACAATGACGGTATCTTCTAGTTGTCCATTTGCGGGTATAATTGAGTTGATCGCTTGTTGTTCCAAAATTCCGGCTCCTTGAAGCATTTCATGTAGAGGTGCGTTCTGCATGTTGAAAATGTAGCTTGAAATCTGATGAATGTTGAAATGTCGAACTTTGTTGACGGTGATTTGAAATAGAAATCAGTTTCTTAACACGTTCGCTGCCACCGACGCACTGGCGCGTCAGAGCGGCACCTCCTGGTATGCCAACGACGCACTAACGCGGCGACGGACTTTGATAAGTTATATGCTCTGTGTTTAGTGTGGCTTTGGAAATTGAACAGCGAGGTTGTTTCGGCACGTTAGTGAAGCATAATTTTTTAATTTTTTGTGGTTGGTTTTCAAAATTTTTGTTTGCATTATTTTTTTTACTATATCGTTTATGTGTTATATATACTTTGCTACATTAATTTAATATTTAGAGTTGATAGAAAATAAAAATGGAAACCGATATCAAGGAATAAAGACAAATCAATAAAGACTTTTATTATTATTATTATTAATTCGTCAGAACTACAGCCAATCGATTCCTCGTGGTCAAAAACCCCCGGGTACCAATTTTCACTTGGTTTGGACGCATGAGAAAAAAGTTTGCCCGCACCGGGGTTCGAACCCGGCCCTATCTGTAGCGCCGAACTACGTGACCTTAGCGCGTCAAAACCGATGCCAATCGATTCCTCGTAACCAAAAACCCCAGATCCCCAAGTTTACTACAGTTTATTAATTCTGGGGCGATTTTCGACTTGACAACCATTCCTCGTATTATAGTATAGGATATACATATATATATATATATATATATATATATACATACATATATATATATATACATACATATATATATACATACATATATATACATACATATATATATACATACATATATATACATACATATATATATACATATATACATATATATATATATATATATATATATACATATATATATATATATATATATATATATATATATATATATATATATATATATATATATATATATACATATATATATATATACATACATATATATATATATATATATATATATATATATATATATATATATATATATATATATATATATATATATATTATATATATATATATATATATATATATATATATATATATATATATATATATATATATATATATATATATATATATATATATATATATATATATATATATATATATATATATATATATATATATATATATATATATATACATATATATATATATATATATATATATATATATATATATATATATATATATATATATATATATATATATATATATATATATATATATATATATATATATATATATATATATATATATATATATATATATAGATATATATATATATATATATATATATATAAACACATTGATGGACAGTAGGAGCAAGTAAAGTTAGAAAATTAATACAATATGGTTTTGTAATTTTTAAAATATTAGAAGTATAGTTCTACTCCTTCTGTTTAAATAAACTTAATTTTGATCAACCCTCTAAGCGGTTCGCATGTACAATACCCCCAAACCGATGACGTCTTCAAAACGTACAATTTTTAACCTCAAAAACGCTCCGAAAATGGATGTAATGTACATTTTTGCCAGTCCTTTCCCCCATGGAGTTTTGCGGTAGGAGGATCAAGTCGATTGTTTAGGAACTGCACCCCTCTTTGACTGGAATTTATTGAGGGATGAACCCCTACCCCCTGAGGCACAAAGACGCTGATAGCTTTTCACGGCTTTGTAAATCCCTATTTCGAAGTATTTCCTTTGCGGTAATAGATTATCTTTAATTGCACCAAAAAATTGCCATTTTTTTAATCTTTAATTTTATATTTATTATTATTTTTTTTCAAACATAGTAGAGGTTACTTGTAGTTTAAAAACATAGTTAATAATGTAGCTGAAAATTTTTGTACAAAAAATATTTTACACGTGTATTTTGTACGTATAAAAAGGCGTCCTAAATTTAGGACGACGGTCCAATCCCGATTTTTTTCCCACGAATTCGCTATTGCATTCATAGCGTACATTCTTTTATAACCTTTCAATGGAAAACAGTTTAAACACCTGTTCATACACCTGGACACATCAAGGAGTAAATAGATGTCTGTTTTATTCATTTAAATTGGAGATTGCAAGATAAACTTACTCTTTTACTCTCAAGGTTGGTTGAAGATTTTCTAGTGTTTAGTACTGTGTGCAGCTCAATTTTTTTTTTCTGCTAAGAATTTGGATACTTTACTCTGCATTTTTCTTCTATAAAAATGCCATGTAAATTTTTAACAGATCAAGAGGCTCTCAAATATATGGATTCTTTAAGTGATTAGGAAATGGATGATACTGAAATTGTTATTGTTCCTCCTAATTCAAATTCTGTTAGTTATAAAGAAGAGATTGATGATTCAGCCACAAAATGTAAAAAGTCAGTAATGTGGGGTGGGCTAAAATTTCAAGCTAACACTGGTATTGAAATTTTATAAAATTACTCTAAAGAATGTCATCTTTTCACCGGAAAAACCCCAGTGGGTAAAATATCAACCAAAATTTGTTCAATCAAGTGATTCAGTTTCTACATGAGATTATGATATTATAAGCATGATTGTATAAAGAACTCCAGTTGAACTTATTACAGTATGATATATCATACTGTAACTGAAACAAATAAGTATGCAGCCACCTCCGCCCCCCCCAAAAAAAAAACATTATTTGAGCATTACGGAAACCGAACTCAAGCAATATCTAGATGTCGTTTTCTTTAGTGGGTATCATATTTTACCTAGCAAAACAATGTACTGGGAAAATGCTCCACATACTGGCACTACATTAGTCAGTAACGCTAGGTCCAGAAAACGGTATTAAGATAATAAACATTTTATTCATTTTAACGATAATTCTTCAATTTTTCCACAAGATCGTTATTACAAAATTCGATCTCTTTGTGACAAAATATGCATAACCTTGGTAGACAACTTGGTATATTTTTTGAAAATCTAACCATCAATGAAAGAATGATAAGATATTTTGGAAGGCACAGTTGCAAGATGTTTATGAAAGACAAACCTGTAAAATTTGAATATAAATTTTGGACGTTACCATCCTACAACGAATATTCTTTTTCTATTAACCCTTACCAAAGATGCCAGTTCAAGAACTGCAAGAGAAAACCAACAACAGTGGGCTTAAAATATAATGCATGACTTTGCTTTGACTCTTTCCCCAAATTTCATCTATGAATCAGCCTAGTGCAATGTAAGTGATATTTGTAAAATTTTAGTAGTGTATTGGACCGTTGTCCTATTTATAGGACAGCTAATTACTGAAAAAATTAAAGTTATATTTTCAAAATTTTTGTTTTATATGCTTAGTTACACCATTTTAATGGTATGAATAAAGTTTTAAAAATTTTCAGAAATATTTAGTTGGTGTGGTACAATATGGGTTAAATATCTTCGATGACTTTCGTAACAAAATATAAATAAGTCTTTCAAAGAATATTTTATTTGTTCTTTTAGAATCCATTATTTTTTATGGGATGATCTTCGAGACTTGACGAGCTTTATGTGTATTAAAAATTAACAAAATATAACATCTATTTATATATCTATTTATAGCCGGATGTCAAGGGACAATAACGAGGGTGGGTCTCCCGTATTCTATTCTAGTCTACAAAGGGTGAAGGAAAAAATCATAGAACGTTTTGGTTACTGACACAGTAAACCTTTAACGTATTTTTGGAGATTTTTTTTCCTCGATGTTTTCTATTCGGAAGGTTAATTCAGCCCCTTTAACTAGGTTGCGGCTATAATCGTCATGGCGCCAGCGGACTCTAGACACTAAGTAATGGGACGATGGCGGCTATAACAGCAAAAATTAAAAAACTTAAATGACAGGTTTAATGATTCAAATAAGCAATTTTTAAGGAGTTTTATACTAAATGGTAGTTCATAATGAAAGAAAAATATAGAAACGACAAAAAAAAAATATGATGAAGTATAGTTTCTGTCTTTGAGTAAATTCACGGAACCATACTATGGGGGTAGTTCTATGGGAGCGTTTGCGTCTCGCAAGACATAACCGGTTAGTACCTGAAAAAGAAACTCACAGAAAAAACAATAAAAAAGTATATTATTTGATGAGTGGTGATGTATATTGAAGTACACGTTATGACCATAACCTCATTTGTAATAATTAAATTAAATTTGGCTTTTCGACTACGTATGTCTTAAGTCTTAATGTAAAAACAAAAACAAAATACACATAAAATAGAAGAAGTTATTATTGAATTAATTGAATTTATTGAAACAAGATGTTAAATTGAAATTTAAAATTAATTAATTGACAATTAGTTGAACATTTAAAATTATAAAAATTAAATTAAAAAAAGGAAAGGAGGAAACAAAAACATGTAACTTATAGTAACTGTGAAAAGAAACTACGGAGTTCGCAGCTCCGGGTTTCTTTTCTTTTCAGGGAGTCGGAAATTCTGCTCTTCCTCCATCTTGGTGTCTGGGATGACAACTGTAAGTGTGTCTTTCTCATCAAAATTCCATTTAGTCTGGCGGCACGATGGAACATCGCCAAGCGCAGCACTAAAAACATTTCAATGTGTGGAGTAGGGATATGTCATATCATAAAAAAGGCAAACTATTACATCGCGGCTCTCGCCAAGGAGAACGCTAAGTGATGCTCTTGGTATGTGTGATGTCATCTTGGACATGTGTGATGTCATCTTGGACATGTGTGATTGAAAATCCAGAGCGGCTTATGCGTTAAAAAAATAACTTATCGTCTCACCAACGTAACAATTGGGAGGTTGGGAGGGAAGGTACAAATAGGGTATTTTTGTTTAAGGCAGGCTTCATAGAATTAAAGTAAATTAAATGGAACGTTAGGACAATAAATTCAAGAGAACACAAGATCGCATTACTCCCTTTACAACTACGTACAGATTGAAGCTACAAGTCGTGTAACAGGTGAAAAACGAAATTCAACCTAAACGTGTATTTCCAAACATGACACTAAGCTTCTACTTATACGCCGTTAAGTGCACATTTGTGCCGCTATAGTCTAAAACCGATTATTTCATTTTGGACGGCTATTGCCATTATGCCACATGGCGAACTTCGCTTTGACGGCTATAGACAGAAATGTCCGATAACGTGTTAAACTCATATCAAATAATATGCTACACTTGTGTTTAATTTTAAGGGAGTTTTCAGGTTTAGTCGACATTTTTAAATACTTGAGTGATTTAATAGAGTTTGGGTTTGAAAATGGATTAATATAATATAAAAAAAGTAAATGTTCATCATATATAATGATAAATAGTCATTTTGATCATTATGATTTCATTGGCGATAATTATATACGCTTGTCAGTATGACTAATTAGAGTCGAAAAGTTTGATACATTGGGTACTGTTTATAGCAAAGAAACTGGATTAATAGAGCATATTCTACTTCTTGATTAACTCAACATCCCTGGGTGGACCCTGGCTTTCTCAAGAATTTTTCTCCAACTCCCTCTTTTGTTGGCCATGATATTCCAATTCCTAAAGTGGCAAGATCCCTTTCTAGGCAGTCGTCCCATTTAAAGTTGGGTCAGCCCTTAGTTTCTGTTACAGAGTCTTTGGCCGAAATATTTTCTGTGTAGAAATTTCTTTGTTCATTCTAAAGGTCCCTCCACATTACTGTCCACTGCAATCATTACCAGCGTCAGGATCGGAAATGTTTTATCGATGTCGATGATAGCAGACGATAAAATGGACTTGGCGGAGAATGGCTTCAAAAGTGGTTTTACTCCATGAGAAAATTTTTGATGAGTTAATGTTAGCAAAATTCAAAACTATTAAAATTTTATTATCCTAAATTGTTGATCCTATTTTAAAATAAATTGGCATAAATATGTTTCATATCACAGCAAAAAATACTGTTGTATTTAAAACGTTCAAAATCCACCTCGTCCAGCTTTTCGAGCATTTAATGCCATTATTTCAAGCTCTATTTTCCCCGGTTAAGATCAAACTATTAAATTAATTAATTTATCACATAATAAATAGGTAAAAATAACATTGTTTTAGCATTATGACGTAATTCCATAACCATCTCATTTAATCATTTCTTATTTTAAATGATTTAAATATTATTTTCATGATTTTCTTACTTTTTCTCACTGAACTTAGATATTACGTAAATAATATTCTTTTATATTTGGCTTAAATAAGATTAGGCACATATATGATAATTTTAAATTTAATCGTCGATTATATTTTGTTCCAATGACAATTTTATTAACAACAAGTTGTATCTACCTCCAGGGTGTAGAGGAAATGATAGTTTCATACCTTTATTTCCATTAATTACTATGGAAAAAATATTGGAAAAACTTTAATTTTTAATATAGCTAAGAAAACTTTGAATTATGTTTCTAAATAAATTGAAAGTTATTCTAAACTGCATTCACAGTATCGGGAGACTTTAGAGGAGTCTGAAGATAAACAAATTATTGAGGGTGTACCAGATAATTCTTAACCAAAAAACGAACCATTTTTTTACCTGCTTCATAGTGTACTTTACAATTCGGGAAAATTAAAAATTTTACTGATCCCATCATATGATGGGATATATGCTAGTTTATGAATATTTCAAGAAAAATGGAGTTACTTTTAAAAGACAAATAAAAAATAATATTATTTATAAATTGCTCATTTAAATTTTTAATCCCTTTTTCGGTATAAAATTAATTTATTTAATACCGCACAATAAAGAAAATACTTTGAATTTAAAATTTTTTTATCACTTTTAAAAATTCTAAGATTTTTAAAGTTTTTCCAAGAATGTTTATTTTACTTTCGTTAAATATTTTAAAATAATATTTTCAAATCAAAATATGTAATATTAAAATATTTTATTCTACGTAATTATTATTAAATTATTTCTGTGATTTAAATTAAAATCTAAAATATTAATAACTTGACATCCTTTAAAATAAATCATTTAATTTTTTATTTTTATATTTCTTAAAAATGAAGTACAGTTATATTTAGAAATAGATCCTCTCTCCTGATACAAAGGTAGGTATTTCTCCCTGTTTAAACAAAACATCGTAATTACTTCATTTTAAAGTTTAATTAACCCGACCTCTGAGAGCGTATCTAATATGAATATCGTTTTCTATAATTCCGATATGGTACATGACAGTTTAATTAACTAGTCTTGGAGTTTTCAGGTAGCGTGATGTAATTAAAATTCTAGTTATGTTTTGAATCGGTCGCTTTACAGTCAAAATAGTGCAGTGATGGACAAGCACGTTGAATTTAATATCATTTATTTCTCTAAATATTGAAAACATAAAGAAAGTAATATATATGACAACTTATGTCAAAATTATAAATTATTAAGAAATTTATGCAATGTATGTAATGTTTTTCTACTTAATACATACTAATTAAGAATTAAATGTATTATTGTGCTGATTACACGTATTTATGGTCTGTTTACTACAGGGTTTCATTGGTCTCTGTGTACTATAGGGCTAAATTCGTGTGAATGATATATTTATATACATAGACACACACACAGACACACACACACACACACATATATATATATATACATATATATATTTTTCAGGTAGCGTGATGTAATTAAAATTCTAGTTATGTTTTGAATCGGTCGCTTTACAGTCAAAATAGTGCAGTGATGGACAAGCACGTTGAATTTAATATCATTTATTTCTCTAAATATTGAAAACATAAAGAAAGTAATATATATGACAACTTATGTCAAAATTATAAATTATTAAGAAATTTATGCAATGTATGTAATGTTTTTCTACTTAATACATACTAATTAAGAATTAAATGTATTTTTGTGCTGATTACACGTATTTATGGTCTGTTTATACAGTTTCATTGGTCTCTGTGTACTATAGGGCTAAATTCGTGTGAATAATATTTATACATAGACACACACACACACACACACACACATATATATATATATATACATATACATATATCTATATACATATATATATGTATATATATATACATATACATATATATATATATTTATATATATATATATATATAATAACAAATAACTAATTTTGAATAACTAATAAAATCAGAATGATGTAAAATATTATATCGTAAAATATATTCTTTGTAAGTTTTACATAGTTTTTACTTTCATTTTATCAGTTATAGGGTTCTTATATAAATGTCTGGTTTGCTATTCCTTTTATGCAAGGACACAATACCTGACTAATTTTGAATAATTAATAAAATCAGAATGATGTATACTATTATATCATAAAAAATATTCTTTACAAGTTTCGCATATAGCTTTTACTTTCAATATACCAGTTATAGGGTGAATATATAAATGTCTGGTTTGCTATACTTTTTATGCAAGCACACAATAACAGACTAATTTTGAATAACTAATAAAATCCGAATGAAGTAAAATATTATACCGTAAAAAATATTCTTTGCAAGTTTCACATATAGCTTTTATTTTCAATATATCAGTTATAGGGTGCCTATATAAATGTCTGGTTTGCTATTCTTTTTATGCAAGCACACAATAGCAGACTAATTTTGAATAACTAATAAAATCAGAATGATGTAAAATATTATACCGTAAAAATATTCTTTACAAGTTTCACATATAGCTTTTACTTTTAATATATCATTTATAGGGTGCTTATATAAATGTCTGGTTTTCTATTCTTTTTATGCAAGCACACAATGAATGACCAAATTTGAATAACTAATAAAATCAGAATGATGTAAAAATTTATACCGTAAAGATTATTCTTTACAAGTTTTCCATATAGCTTTTACTTTTAATGTAAAAGTTATTGGGTTCTTATTTAAATGTCTGGTTTACTATTCCTTTAACGCAAGTACACAGCAGACGACTAATTTTGAATAACTGATAACATCAGAAGGAGATAGAATATTTTATTTTAAAAATATTTTTTGAACGTTTTACATATAAATTTACATATGCATGACAATTATGCTTTCAATAAAATATAATGGCATGAAAACTCAATTTTCCCATATAATAAACTTTAAGATGAGATGCGTTGAAAGAAATGGAAAATATTATCACATTTTGCTGCATAGAAAAGAAACTTTTTTAAAGTGTTTCGATATATAAAGCTACACAAAATATGTTAAAAAAAAAAAGAATTTGTGAAAGAAGAATTTCCTAGCATTTCTTGTTATCGTTTGATACAAAATGATTAGTTTTAGGAAAAAAAAGATCACTTCAAAGACGATATTTCAGTATCAATAAACATTTACTAAAGTGAGAAAGATAAATATCTTTGATCATGAGAGGAAAACTTTTATATCATTCAAATTTAACTTTAAAAAAAAAAAACAAGATTGGTGTAAAACTTATTTTTTTTTAGTATATTAACATTATTTTTTTTAAAAGTCTGCTTAGAATATTTTTGTTGTGCCTCTGTTAAAGGCATATGCAAAGTAAAAAATAAAATCAGGTCTTAAGTTTCCATTGGAATGATATGTTCTTTTATTTAATAGAAGGAAGTATAATTTATTTGTAATCACACAGACCTGAAAACTTTAAATTTGAGAAAATGATTTCAATAATTTAAGGTAGTTTCTTTTATGATATTTTTATGGGAATTTAAAGAACGAATTAATATCACAATATGCTCAGAATATGAAATTACAATATGCTTAGAAAATACATGTAAATGTTCCACAAATGTGTAAATGCTTATATTCTTTTTACTTAAATATATATATTTCATATTAAGAGGCCTCATACCTCTTACAGAAATCAGTACACACTGAAAATGGGTCTTCTTTGATCTACGAAAATTTCTGAAATACTTATAAATTCTGAAATATTCTGAATATTCAGTAAATATTCTGAAATACTAAAATATAATATATATATAAATATATATATATATATATATATATATATATATATATATATATATATATATAAATTATATATTATATATATATATATAATATTATATATATATATATGTATATATATATATATATATATATATATATGTATTATATTTATATATATATATATATATATAATATATATATATGAAATATATGTATATATATTAAAAATATGTATATATTTATAAGTATATATATATATATATATATATATATATAAATATATATATATATATATTAAAAATATATATTATATATATATATATATTTATATATATATATATAGTATATATATATAATATATATATAATATATATATATATATATATATATATATATATATATATATATATATATATATATATATATATTTATATATATACACACAGTAGCTGACTGATTTTGAATAACTAATAAAATCAGAGTGATGTAAAATATTATATCGTAAAACAAATTATTTGCCATATATTTGCGATATTTTACAAACATTTATAAAAGTTATAAAATTTGTTTTTAATGTTTATATGCTGCATTCTATTTAACATATTTTTATTAAGAAGTTTTATACTTCCTAAATGAAACTGTGCATTATGGAAAAACCTCTGATTTATTGCCGAACGCTGGCCGGTTGGTTAGGGCGCTCGCCATCGGTACCTGAGTTCGTGGGTTCGAATCCCACTATGGCATGGATGTTCGTAGCATTTCGGAATCGGCTTTAAGCAGTATGTCTCGGTCTCATTAGCCCTCGAGTGGAAAACAGTAGAGCTCCAAACCAAACCAAACCAACCAAACCCAAGAGTTATTAAATACTTTATGAAAATTTACAAATATTTATAAAAGTTGCACAAATTTGTAAATATTCATATATTTTCTACATTTTTTGCACATATTTTCCTAAGTAAAGACCCAGGTGGCTTTCTGTTTGATTTTGGAGAAAACCCACCTCTCAAATATTTCCCTCCGTACGATACCTGGTGGTAAAAGGTGATGGCATGATTGCATCTGTATGGACTGTCCGAATGGATACAGATCAAGGATTCCATGAAAAATATTGAGTACTGAGGATGGTGGTAAGCCCAACCGTCTGGCAGCGTCACGAGCACTGTTCGTTCCTGAAGCTGATTCGGACGTTATTGCTTCAATTTCGGCTACAACACACAGCGAATGTGCTTCATTTACACATGGTCGTCCGGTTTTTGCACGATCATCCAACGTTCCAGTTTCCTCAAACCGCTGAACAAGCTTTATAAGGCCAGTCATTGTTAAAGGCCCTTTTCCACTCCTGACATTTTTCTGAATTCGGAACTTACTCGAGGCAGCGGTCGCCGATTCCTGGTTGACGTAAAACAACTTCACCAACAAAGCTTTATCCTTCGCTCTCAGCATCCGTGTTCGCATACAACGTTTACAGCCATGAATTGGCTGTGTATTTGTGGGAGCTCAAGTACTTATAACAGTGTCATTTGCATATTTCCACCGAAGTTGCTCGTATCAGCGTCATCTGTCGGCTGTTTTTGAGTGACTGTTTAATCTGTCTTAAAATAATCCCATGCCCTAGCGATAACCCTGCAAACCATTTTTTATTTTGGTTATTTTTCAGGTTATTAGGAGTTTTTTAAAATTTATACGGACTTTTTGATCACCCGGTATATGGCAGCGAGTGCTGATTTAGAAAAAAATTAGCTATATTTTGAGAAAAAACTACTTAGACAAAAAAATCTTTTGAGCAGTTAAACAATGATGTCTATTAATTCAATTTTTTAAATATTAGATTTAAAAGATCCAGATATTAAAGTTATTAAGACCAGCATTATATATTTTTTGTGAAGATTCTCCCAACTAACTAGTACTTTTCAAAAAAAGGCAACGAAAAGATTAAAAACCAGGTGGATATATACTGTAGAGATAGATAAGAAAAATGTAAGATAATTTTTGAGAGAAAATATTAGAGAAATCAAATTATTAAGCCAGCCATTAGATACACCTTTTTAGATATGAAGATTCTAACCCAACTAAACTAGTGACTTTTTCAATTGAAGGCAAGCAAAAGAGGAAGACCTCCACAAGGGATTTACTGTAAATATAAAAATTTTGTAGATAGACAATGTTTTGTGTGTGTATGTGCTATCTTAGCTGTTAAACATAAATTATTTTTAGAAAAATTAAATCATTTGATTTGTCAGATCATTCACTGTATACAGTGCTTTCCTTTTCATCAATTGATTTATACAAATAAAGATTCTTTTTTTCAATAAAAATTGAGTAAAACACAGGTGGATAATTCTATAGACAGATTTAAGAGTAATCCATTATTGGCGATTATTTTTTGAGACAAAAACTAGTTTGGCCTGTAACAAGTGAGTAGACAAAAAGAAGAATTATTTAATGACTGTATTTGCATAGTATTTTTGTCTTTTCTTTTAACAAAAGTACAATTTAAAATTTATTTAAAACCATTTTACAGTTTTTGGATTTACTGCAATAAAACAAGACAATGTCTGGTGGGTTGTCTAGTAGTGCAAGTTTTGTTTAATTTATAAATGTTGAACAAAATTAAAAAATAATACAGTTTAAATCAGAAAATAATATATTTATATAATAATATAGTTTTTTTTGGTAAATATTATTACAAACATTTAAATATAAAGTTTTCTTTCAAGTACATTTTACACAGTAGTAATATTACATTTAACATTTTAACGCAAAATAAAAGCTTCACAGGACTCAAAAAATTATTTATTGTTAAACGCAAATTATATTCTAAACATAAATGCTTAAATTGTTTGTACCAATAATGCATTTTCTTTACTTGACTGATTCTATTCTTAGCATTTCAGGACTCTTTTAAAGACTGTAAGCGTAATTCAATCGTTCTTTTCCACTGAATTTGTCATGCGAAAAAAATTAACTAATATGATATGTAATTTGCAATAATGAATGGGATTTTTAAACAATGGGGATACTTTCTTTAAATATCTCTAAATGGAGAAATAAAGACACTGGTATTGAATTTTAATGAGCAAATTACTAAGATGTAAATTAATTAATCTAGGTAAATAAAGTATTCTTTAAAATATTAAATTCATAATGCAGTATTTGTGGAACTCTCAAGAATAGACAAACACAGATTTTTTTTCTGAGTATAAAGTAATAAAGTTACTTAAAATACTTTTATTGAGACATAACATTTTAGTATTCGAGAGCAGTATATGCAATATTTATAGACTATGTTATAGCATGCAACATAATATAGAAACTTTATATTGATATTAATTTTATATCACAAGAACTAGTGTACAACCATAATTACAGATTCTAAACAGACAAGCAATAAATACTTAATAGTTTACAGAGAACATGTGAAGTATACAAGTGCAATCAATTTAATTGTATTAAATTTCTAAAATTTAAATTTTTTGAGTGAATAGATTTAAAAATTTCAATTCCATAATGTGAAAATGTAGAGTATTAAAGTTTGATTTTGATATTGAAAGACAAACTTTAATATAAGAGTTTAATTGGATTTACCAATAAAAAACAATATAACTGTTTTTTAGCAGTTATTTAATTTATAAAATAAGAACAAATGTATAAGAATATTATATAAGTTTTGAATTTATAAATAAGAATACTATAGTAACCATATTATAATATATTTTTTACGGTAAATATATTAAAAATTTAAAATATAAAGTTTTTTTTAAATAGTACCATTATTTCAAGCAGTAGTTAATACTCTACATTTAAACATTTCCACTCAAAATAAAAGCTTCACAGGACTCAAAAAATTATTTATTGTTAAACGCAAATTATATTCTAAACATTAAATGCTTAAATTGTTTCTACCAATAATGCATTTTCTTTACTTGACTGATTCTATTCTTAGCATTTCAGGACTCTTTTAAAGACTGTAAGCGTAATTTAATCGTTCTTTTCCAATGAATCTGTCACGCGAAAAAATATATATGCTATTAAAAAATAAAAAAGATTTTCAGTTAAGAATGAATTATATTTATCAGATGGGAATATTTATAATTATAAATTAAAATAAATAATAAAACTAAATAAACGAATTTTAATGAATAATATAGGGTTCATAGAGTATTTTTGGTAAGAATGCCCAGCACAAAAACAGATTTCTTCTGAAAAGTATAAAGGCTGAGAATTAAAAAGTTACTTAAAAATTTATTTTTATTATGTTAAGGGGACATAACATTTTAGCATTCGAGATCAGTTCTATATGTGAATATTTATAGACTATGTTATGAAGCAAGCAATAAATAATTTATAAAAAATTTAGAGAGAACACGTGCAAACTCACTAACAAGTGCAATCCATTTCAAATTGTATTAAATTTCTAAAATTTAAGTTTGAATGTGAAAGAAATATTTGATGGGATATGAGAAGAGCTTTCAATTCTTTTACTGTGAAAATGTAGAGTATTAACTGCTGCTTGAATTAGTAGTACTATTGAAAGAAAACTTTATATATAAGATGTTTCTAATGTAGTTTCCTCAATAAAAATCAATATAACATGACTCTTGTAGTATGCTTGTTCTACATTTATAAAGTAAATAATAATAAGAAATGTAAATAAGAATACAGTGTTCCCTCGGCACTTCCGGCTTCATATTTTGCAGCTTTAATGCTTCGGGTTTTTCTAAAATATTCATCAAAAAATAAAAATGAAAAAATACAACCATGCTGGCAGCCACAATGCGGAAAGGAACGTTGTTTCATGTAGATGCATGAGAGAAGGATCCCTGCATGTCAAACAGAGATGAGTTGACTCAGAGCACATACTGCGGACTCTTGAGACGAGAAAGTCTGCAAGTGAGGAAGAAAATGAAGAGGAAGACGGAGAACAAACTGAAAAGCTGGGCTTTACCCTAAAGAATCTGCAACAATTGTGCAACATGGCAAGAATTTACACAAGACATTGACGACAATATGGTTTGAACTCTCTAGTTCAGCAATCGCTTTGACGGGGTTATGTTCTTGATTCGTTCGCAATGTTTCTCTCCAAGGTAAAGCTTCTTGACTCTACCTTCAGCACCTCCAGCAGAAAAGTCTCCGAGTAAGCCTAAGACTTATACGACTTAAGTGAGATCCTCTCCTCCACCACAAACACAAGACTCTTCGCCTCTCTCAGAAAACAATGTTGATTAATGTTTATTACTCTATAAGGTTTTGTAATTAACTTTATTAGTTAGTAATGACACGTTTAAGTAAATACGTATACGTTGTAGTTTTTGTCTTAAATGTGTAAAATATAAGTACGGTTTACATGTTTAAAAATATCGTGTACCCGCATACACAAAAATTCCTAGGGGCAATTCCTACTTCGAATTTTTCAGCTTTAGTGGGAGGTTCTTGTCCCCATTAATCGCGAAAGCGAGGGATCACTGTATAGTATATATAAGTTTTGTTTAATTTATAAATGTTGAACAAGCATGCTATAATAACCAGGTTATATTGTTTTTAAGAGTAAAAATGCATTAGAGACATCTAATATATAAAGACTTCTTTCAACTGTACCATTAATTCAAACAGTAGTTAATACTTTACATTTAAACATTTCAACGCAAAATAAATGCTTCACAGGACTCAAAAAATTATTAATTGTTAAACTCAAATTATATTCTAAACATTAAATGCTTAAATTGTTTGTACCAATAATGCATTTTCTTTACGTGACCGATTTTCCTTAGCATTTGAGAACTATTTTAAGTTCTGTCAGCTTAATCCAATCGTTCTTTTCCATTGAATTTATCACGCGAAAAAATTAACTAATATGATATGTAATTTGCAATAATGAATGGGATTTTTAAACAATGGGGATACTTTCTTTAAATATCTCTAAATGGAGAAATAAAGACACTGGTATTGAATTTTAATGAGCAAATTACTAAGATGTAAATTAATTAATCTAGGTAAATAAAAGTATTTCTGTGGAACATATAGGAAATTCATAACCCTGCAGTATTTGTGGTAACTCTCAAGAATGCCCAGCACAAACACAGATTTTATTTTCTGAAATGTATAAAGTCTGGGAATTAAGTTACTTAAAATTTTACTTTTATTATGTTAAGGGTACATAACATTTTAGTATTCGAGAGCAGTTCCATATGCGAATATTTATAGACTATGCTATGCAGCATGCAACATAATATAGAAACTTTATATTGATATTAATTTTATATCACAAGATTCTAGTGTACAACCATAATTACATGCATTCTAAACAAACAAGCAATAAATACTTTATAGAAACTTTTCAGAAAACACGTGCAAGCTCACTAACAAGTGCAATCAATTTTAAATTGTATTAAATTTCTAAAATTTAAGTTTGTGAGTGAGAGAAATATTTGATTTAAAAGAACTTTCAATTCCTATAATGTCAAAATGTAGAGTATTAACTACTGTTTGATTTAATGGTACTATTGAAAGAAAACTTTACATATAAGATGTTTCTAATTGAGTTTTACCAATAAAAACAATATAACCTGTTTCTTTTAGCATGCTTATTGTACATTTATAATGTAAATAAGAATATGAAATATAAATAAGAATATAATATGTATAAGTTTTGTTTAATTTATAAATATTGAACAAGCATACTATAGTAACCATATTATAATTATACTGTTTCTTACGGGTAGAAATCCATTAGAAACATCTAATATATGAAGTTTTCTATCAACTGTACCACTAATTCAAACAATAGTTAATATTCTACATTTAAACATTTCAAAGCAAAATAAATGCTTCACAGGACTCAAAAAATTATTATTTGTTAAAAGGAAATTATATTCAAAAAACTAAATGCTTAAATTGTTTATACCAATAATGCATTTTATTTACTTGACTGATTCTATTCTTAGCATTTCAATAATGTTTTAAAGACGGTAAGGGTAATTGAATCATTCTTTTCCAATGAATCTGTCACTCGAAAAAAATAATTTAATATGCTCTATAATTTGGAGTAATGAACGGGATTTTCAAACAATGGGGATACTTTCATTAAATTTCTCTAAATGGAGAAATAACGACACACTGGTAATGAATTTTAATGAGCAAATTACTAGCTTCGGGTTTTTCAAAATATTCATCAAAAGATAAAAATGAAAAAATACAGACATATCGGCAGCTACATTGCGGGAAGGAGAGTTGTTTCATGTTGATGCGCGAGAGATAAGATTTTGCATGACAAATAAAGAGATGAGTTGACTCAGAGTACATACCGCGGGATCTTGAGATGACACAGTCTGCAAGTGAGGAAGACGAAGAACAAACTGAAAAGAGTGGCTTTACACTAGAGAATCTGTAACATATGTGCAACATGGCAAGAATTTGCACAAGACATTGAGGACAATATGGTTCGAGCTCTCTAGTTCAGCAATCGAGTTGACGGGGTTATGTTCTTGCACAAGAGAATTTTGAAGGGAAACGAAAGATAAAGACAACAACTACCCATCACAATGTTTCTCTCCAAGGTAAAGCTTCTTGACTCTACCTTCAGCACCTCCAGCAGAAAAGTCTCCGAGTAAGCCTAAGACTTATACGACTTAAGTGAGATCCTCTCCTCCACCACAAACACAAGACTCTTCGCCTCTCTCAGAAAGTAATGTTGATTAATGTTTATTAATCTGTAAAGTTTTATAATTAACCTTATTAATTATTGACACATTTAAGTAAATACGTATACTGTTGTAGTTTTTGTCTTAAATGTGCAAAGTATAGATACTTTTTACATGATTAAAACTTTCGTGTACCCGCATACACAAAAATTCCTAGGGGCAATTCCTACTTCGAATTTTTCAGCTTTAGTGGGAGGTTCTTGTCCCCATTAATCGCGAAAGCGAGGGATCACTGTATAGTATATATAAGTTTTGTTTAATTTATAAATGTTGAACAAGCATACTATATTAACCAGGTTATATTGTTTTTTACGGGTAAAAATCCATTAGAAGCATCTTATATATAAAGTTTTCTTTCAACTGTACCATTAATTCAAACAGTAGTTAATACTCTACATTTAAACATTTCAAAGCAAAATAAATGTTTCACAAAACTCAAAAAACTACTAGTTTTAAAGGTAAATTATATTCTAAACATTCAATTCTTAAATTGTTTGTACCAATAATGCATCTTCTTTACGTGACCGATTTTCCTTAGCATTTGAGAACTATTTTAAGTTCTGTCAGCTTAATCCAATCGTTCTTTTCCATTGAATTTATCACGCGAAAAAAATGAACTAATATGCTATGTAATTTGGAGTAATGAATGGGATTTTGAAACAATGAAGATGCTTTCGTTAAATCTCTCTAAATGGATAAATAAAGGCACACTGACATTAAATCTTAATTAGAAAATTACTAAGATGTAAATTAATTAAGCCAGGTAAATAAACGTATTTCTGTGAAACATATAGGGAATTCATAATCCCGCAGTATTTTTGGTCAAGAATGCCCAGCACAAAAACATATTTTTTTTCTGAAATGTAGAAAGGCTGAGAATTAAAAAGTTATTTAAAAATTTACTTTTATTATGTTAAGGGGACATAACATTTTAGCATTCGAGATCAGTTCTATATGTGAATATTTATAGACTATGTTATGCAGCAAGCAACATAATTAAGAAACTTTATATTGATATTAATATTATATCACAAGATTCTAGTGTACAACTTAATTACATGCATTCTAAACAGACAAGCAATAAATACTTAATAGAAACTTTACAGAGAACACGTGCAAGCTCACTAACAAGTGCAATCAAATTTGAAATTGTATTAAATTTGTAAAATTAAAATTTGTGTGTGAAAGAAATATTTGATATAAAAGAACTTTCAATTCTTTTACTGTGAAAATGTAGAGTATTAACTACTATTGAAAGAAAACTTTATATATAAGATGTTTCTTGGATAGATGGAATTTTACCAATAAAAAACAAGATGTAGCATGCTTCTTCTACATTTATAATGTAAATAAGAATATAATATATATAAGTTTTGTATGATTTATAAAAGTAGAACAAGCATGCTATAATAACCAGGTTATATTGTTTTTTAAGAGTAAAAATGCATTAGAGACATCTAATATAGTCTTATAAAGTCTTCTTTCAACTGTACCATTAATTCAAACAGTAGTTAATACTTTACATTTAAACATTTCAACGCAAAATAAATGCTTCACAGGACTCAAAAAATTATTAATTGTTAAACTCAAATTATATTCTAAACATTAAATGCTTAAATTGTTTCTACCAATAATGCATTTTCTTTACTTGACTGATTCTATTCTTAGCATTTCAGGACTCTTTTAAAGACTGTAAGCGTAATTTAATCGTTCTTTTCTGCTGAATCTGTTACGCAAAAAAAATGAAATAATATGCTTTGTAATTTGAAATAATTAATGGGATTTTCAAAAAATGGGGATACTTTCGTTAAATCTATTTAAATGGAGAAATAAAGACACACTGGCATTGAATTTTAATGAGCAAATTACTAAGATGTAAATTAATTAAGCCAGGTAAATAAACGTATTTCTGTGGAACATATAGGGAATTTATAACCCCTCAGTATTTGTGGTTAATCAAGAATGCCCAACACAAAAACAGATTTTTTTCTGAAATATAGAAAGTCTGAGAATTAAAATTACTTAAAAATTTACTTTTATTATGTTAAGGTGACATAACATTTTAGAATTCGAAAATATTTCTATATGAGAATATTTATCGACTATGTAATGCAGCTTGCAACATAATATAGAAACTTTATATTGACATTGCCAAAATGCCTTAAGATCAAGAAATAAGTTTATTTACCATTTAATTATATATTCAATACTTTTATTAAATTATGTCAATGAAGCGAAGTATTTATTGATTCTATGGAGACCCCTGCTATGGCTCGACGGTTCTTAAAAAAGTAACAGCATAGATCACATCATATATTAAACCATGCTCAGAAGGGATACCTAAGGTGCAGTTATATAAAACAACTCGATCTAGACACAGGCATTTATTTATGATAGTATAATGAATGACGTAGAGCTCCGGATATCAAACTGAAATAACGTTACAGAAGTTTATAATACTGAAAGTGCATACAAGATACATAAACAAACATCAGCACCTTCGATGCAACCGAGCCATCTGCTACTGTCACACTGACTATTATATAGGCAGACAACATATATATATATATATATATATATATATATATATATATATATATATATATATATATATATACATTACAGATACTTGCATATTTAAAAAGATTGTTGCCACAAATTAAAATACGATAACTATAAACCTTTACTCTTAGCAAATATCAATACAGATCGATGAATTCATGTTTCCAATAATATGCGAAAATACATTACAATATTTATAATATATACAAGACACTATTTCAAAGACGAACATTAAGTCAACGTCCTTAATCAGTAATGAAGCACATGACGTCAATCTTCGGCGAATCAAAACAAGGCAACGACTTTAGTTGTTATTGCGTAATCACACAATTCTATTAACCTATTTTTCCAATATTTCATATAGATTTTATAATTCCCTTCATGCTAATAAAGATGAAATGAAAATATTCATTACTGTATAAATCTTTTCCCTGTTTTGTGTAATATTTTTAAGTTAAAAATTTATATTTTTATAATAATACAACCATTCTAAAGTATCAAAATATTTATATTTTCCATCACTATTCTTATCAGTTTATTAGTATTATGGAAATTTTGGATTCATAAATATAGTGGACTCAGTTTAATGTCACCCGTTTGGGACACCCATTGATAAATTGTTCGTAACCTGTCAGAAAGATTTAAAATTTCGATATTTTGTTTTAATGTTAAATCATTTCGCTTTCTGGCTTCCATATCGACTAGCTGCATCAAGCGATCAAGGCATAAAATATGAATATGTTCCTTCTCAGTTCTTATAAGAATGTGTTGCCTTATTCTTATCTGACAACTACTGACCTTCAGTAAGGTGTGCATATTTCTGAAAAATTCCAAGAATGTGTATTACCCCACTCCTTTCTTTATTTACAATTTTCCTAGGTTGAAGAGGAGAATTCTCCGAAATTCAAAAACAACGAAGGGGAAGAAAAGAATGGGTTCCTTCTGAATACATTGTGAATTTTCAATTGCCAGTTAGTTCGAAAAATGATGACATTAACCGATGTAATGATAACATAAAGCGATCATTTAAACATACAAATTAATAGAGAAAATTGGGACCAAGTGATTTCGATAACAATAAGCGATTGATAACATTAACCGCGATCACATTAAACGGAGTCCACTGTAAAATTTATGTTTAGCTATTTGTACGTAAGTTGCGTAATTATTTGAGTAATATTGATATTAAGTGGCTCTTAAAGGCAGGACATCCTGATTTAGATCAATCTCAATATATCTTCGACTCCGTTACAGATCTTCCACATAAGACTTACAACTCTATAAATTCCTTAAAGTGTGAACTCTTTATAATGATAAACCATAGTTACCGCTCCGAAACAGCAAAGGTGAATACTTATGAATATTCTATCTTTTTCGTCTTCATTTTCTTCAATGGTGCCAGCCCAGGGTGGGCGATGACCTTCCGCATAATCGAGTTCCAGGCGTCTCTTATCTTGGATAGACTCTTAAAGTTTTTGATTTTTAGGATCTTTAAGTCAATTTCAAGGCAGTCAATCCAACGAATTCTTGATCTTCCCCTTTTATTGGCTCCCAATGGTTTGTCCTCAACGATCCTCTTTTTGGTTCTGTCGTCATTCATTCTAATCACCTGTCCTGCACATTTCGAACGTTGAATAGAAAGGAATTTTATTATGTCTGGAGCCTTAAAAATCTTACACATTTCGAAATTTGTTCTTCTCTTATTGTATTTTTCTTACATTTCTCAACTTGGAATCTTTTTCATGTCAACTGCTTAGGATATAATATAATGTTTTATGTTCTTAAAATATGCAAGTCGTAATAAAATCAATATTTCTGAATAGAAGTTTGTTGGCGAAGATTTAATCGTCTACGTATTAATCATTAGAGTAGGCAACATTTCCACGAAGCGGAGGATGTTTCAAAAGTAAGAGCCTGTTCGAATGACATGTATCGATGATTACTTTTCCAAATGGTACATTTTCATCTATAGTATAGGATTTTTTAGAGTTATTTTTACTAATCATATCAATTATCAGTCTTGTTTTTGTAACTCTTCTAAATTTAAAAATTAACTTTATTCTTTATGTTATAATGTACTTACAAACTTGACGCAGGCTTAAAGTTCGTTAGTTGTTTCCTTTCAGCTATGGGCTGAAGGATCGGGAAATATTACCATCTCCTGTCCCGAGCTCTCTGACTTGCTCACAGGCTCTCGATGTACCCAACCTCTACTCCTTTTCCAATTCTTTTCCACTAATTTTACACCTCGGTTCAAAGCACTTTTTTTTCGTTTCCAACCATTTGTTAATGAAATTTTCCCACATTTGTATCCTTTTCGGTGTGCAGGTGGGCTCATTCAAATACCCCCTTTGGTGAACATTGACATTATTACCCCCATATCTTACTGCTGCTGCATACCTGCCTGTGGGTTGACCGTTACAATTACATGACCACTCCATCAGTTATGACTCCTCCGCAATTGTCCCCGCAAGGGTTAAAACTCCAAGTCCACAGCTACCTCCATATTCTTCTTAGAAATTTAGTCCACAGCTGTTTGTATACGTGCTGTCCATCTAGGAAAGTACATCAGTACACTTTAATCCTCTCATCGATGTAGAAACTTACAATGTTAAAGACAATTGCTCAAAATAAGAATCCCTTCTCTGTCTACAGGAATTTTTAGAAAATTCCCACCACGTAAAAATTGATAATGTCTAAAAGACAAATTTTTGTTTCTTCACTTAAGACCGGCATATTACTATAAAAAATAGAAATTGTGTATATATAAATAACATAGCTGGTATAATTATCTGCAAAAAGCTTTAAAAATAATTTATGCTGTTTTTTCTTTGGGAGAGGGAGTAGGTATAAATTATTATGCAAATGGATACGTGTTAAAATATTCCTGATGCGTGGATAACTTGTAACATTATTTCAAATTCGCATTAGAAATAATGTTACAAGTTATTTATACTGTTGTATCTATTTGGTAAAACTGTAAATGTATGGAGGGTACGCAAGCTTTGTATTGATTAGGACATTTTATAAGCAGAATTGAACCGATTTATAGTCTGGTATTCTGCGTTATTATAGTCTCTTACCAACTGAATATAATTACACAGAAATGTTCTACAAATTTTTAAATCAATTTACAATGAGCTAGAAGAAATAGATATTTTTAAAGAAAGTAATCTACGAAGTATGTTAGAAAAGATATAAGCAAAAAAAAAAAAACTAACATGTAGAAAAATTATTTAATATATTTAACCGGAAAAAAAATAACGAAATTTAATAATACTACATTTATAAATACCCTAATGCAAAGGTTAATAATTTAATGTAAAACTATAATATTACAATGTCTGCAGTCTAGATATGTGAATACATGATTTATTTTAATTTAATCTATAGGGTCTGTTGGGGTAAAATGGATAGAAAAAACATGATTTCTCATTCAGAGTTTTTTTTACTTAAAAAAACTGTAAACAAGCAATTTTTGATATGTATTCATACATACAATACATTGGCTTCATTACCAATAATTGTTAAAATAGTTTTATTTATTCTTGAATTGCAAATTTATAATTTTTTACTTCTTATATATATATATATATATATATATATATATATATATATATATATATATATATATATATATATATATATATATATATATATATATATATATATATATATATATATATATATACCCCAGATGTGGGGTAAAATGAGAAGTAGATGGTGCAAAATGTGTATTCATTAACATATGCTATATTATTATGCAAAATTTAACTAAATCTTTATTTTTAAGCTACAGGCACATTTTTATGTGATTTAATTACGTTTATACTGGAAATCTGTAATGGCCACTGTTACTAAGTTGGGATACATTCTGCTACATCAGAAACAATCATCACTGGCATATTGTAAGGCTTTCTTTTCCTTTACAACTACAGTGGTGAAATTGTTGAAAGGATGGTCTTTTTTAAAATCCTTATATGGAGAAGAAATGGCAAAATTCGAAGTGGTTGAACTGGAAGTTTGCGTAGAAAGAGCTTCCATAGTAGCTGCTGTTATAGTCTGTGAAGCACTGTTTATTATTATTTCTCCATCTTTATCAGTTAACACTATTTTGTGTTTAACAGCATTTTTCTTTCACAGAGTCAAATATTTTTTAACAGGATAGGGAATGTCTCTTTGGACACTTTTTGAAGATATCTGTCTGTATACCACGTCTTCAGGATTTTTCTCCAGACACATTTCATAGGGGCAAATAGTTCGATATCCAAAAGTTGCACTGTATGTCTTGAGTTTGTTGGGGAGCAATGAATGGTGATTCTATTTTCCATGATTATTAGATAAATTGGGAATCTCAACTATTCTCGGATCAACTTAATAACATACATAAAATTTCATCTCAAAGCAGTCTAGCCATTTAGGAGTTCTATTACACACGGACAGAAGAATATTATTTATATAGATACAGATATAGATTATTTCTTTTGATCAGTTTTTAAATATTATTAAATTACGTGATAAATATTTGACGATACTATACCTGAAATGACCTGCAAAATGCCATGTTAAACAAATAATTTATCGAATATAATAAAAAAACAGTGCACTTGAGGCCTTTTATAGGGATCAAAGAGAAATAAGGTGTCTTACCATTTCAACTATATTTAAATTAATGCATCTCTTTTACAATTGAGACAAACTTATTGCTATATGAGATTATTTAAAGTTAGATTTGAAGTATATTGCTTTGTTAAATACGAGAAGCATCCAGAAAGTAAGTTTCCCTAATTAAAAGAAAAAAATAACTCACACTTTCGCGGATATATTTATTGTCAACAAGTACAGCTATTTTTCATCTATTTTTCAACATAGCCACCATCAGAATTGAGACACGTGTCGTATTGTGGGATCAACTTTTGTATACCTGTGTCGTAGAACTTTGCCGCCTGTGAATGGAACCAGACTTCCTGTCCCAGAACACCGTGCACATCCCTTTCCGTACCGACAACGTGTGTTTGAATTTCGTCTTGACCGAAGAACCACTATGATGCCAATGCATTGACTGCTGCTTGGTTTCCAGGGTAAAGTGCTAAATCCAAGTCTTATTTCCCGTGACGATCCTGTCGAGGAACTCGACACCGTCGTCTTGATGCCGTAGCAGAAATGTCAGATCTGCTCCTAAGTGTTGAATTTTGTGTTCGGGTGTCAGTTTCGGATCACAGACCTGACAGAGCTGACGATGAATTTCAATTGGCGCAATGCTTTGTGCATTCAAGATCATCGACCGAACCTTGCAGGCGGCTGGAGAAATAATTAGTTTCCATTTCGGACCACTGCTACCACGTTACTGGCAAAAATCAATCAGTACTTGTCCAGCTGGCATATGATTAATAGGTCACAGATCTGTTATGCACGGGAAATAGACACGGCTAATTACGTTTACTTTAACACATATTGGACCTATAAACAGGACAGCAAATAAAATTCCATTTAATAATATTGTTATAAATATTTTCTGAGTGGATTTTATTTTAACACCTTTAAAATAGACACACTTTAGCATAGTAACAAAAAAACTGAGAAATCAAATTATATTGTATTGTAAAATTTATTTTCAGCTACCTCTTAAAAATTGTCATTTTTTAATCTTTAATTTTATATTCATTATTATTATTTCTTAAACATTGTGGAGGTTACTTTTAGTTTAAAAACAGAGCAATAATGTAGATGAAAGTTTTTGTTGAAAAATATATTTTACACGTGTATTTTGTAAGTATAAAAAAGGTGCCCTAAAATTCAGACAATGGTCCAATCCCGATTATTTTTCTAAGAATTCGATATTGCATTGATAGAGCACATTATTTTCTTATCTTTCGATGAAAATCGGTTTAAACACCTGTTCACACACCTGGACAAACAAGGGGTAAATAGATGTCTATTCTATTTAGAAAACTGGAGATATTTTGCAAGATAAACTTACTCTCTTACTGCCAGTTCAATAACTGCAAGAGAAAACCAACAACAGTATGTTTAAAATGTAATGTTGGACTTTGTTTTGACTGTTTCCCCAAATTTTATCTATGAATCAGCCTAATGCAATGTAAGTGATATTTGTTAAGTTTTAGTAGTGTAATGAACCGTTGTCCTATTTATAGGACAGCCGATTACATAAAAAATTAAAAATATTTTTTCAAAATTTTGGTTTTATATACTTAGTTACATCATATTAATGATATGGATTAAGTTTTAATAACTTACAGAAATATTTAGTTGGTGTGGTACAATATGGGTTAAAGGGGAAAACATCGGTAAACTTACTTTCTGGATGAGCCTCGTATTATAACTATTTAAGCGATTTTATGAGTTTATAAAACAACTTTAACCCCTTAACGATCGGATATTTTTCAAGAAAACGTTCATAAAAGTGCCTATTTTTTATCCCTGAAAAAGATATAAAATATGTGTATGGACAATATATATATATATATATTATATATATATATATATATTATATATTATATACATATATATACATATATATACATACATATATATATATATATGGATATATATATATATATATATATATATATATATATATATATATATATATATATATATATATATATATATATATATATATATATATATATATATATATATATATATATATATATATATATATATATATATGTATATATATATATATATATATATATATATATATATATATATATATATATATATATATATATATATATATATATATATATATATATATATATATATATATATATATATATATATATATATATATAATATATATATATAATATATATATATATATATATATATATATATATATATATATATATATATATATATATATATATATTCATTTTTAATTTTCATTTGCTTTTAGCTTGAAAATTAAAAAAAATTAAATTCCTTCGAATAGCCAATATTTAGGGTTATTATGACTTAGTGCTGGTGTTCCAGCAAGAAAGGAAAATTTAAAAAATCATGTTTTAAACATTAAAATGTGGAGGTGCAGGATTTACTGGAGTAGATAAAATTTTAGTCCATATTCATCCAGGCGACAATGCAGATCCATCATCAATGTTCTCAGATTCATTAACCGAACTTAAAAAAAAGAAATTAGTTATTTCAGAAACACTCTCAGATCCATTTATAATAAAATTAGAATCTAATTCACTTTCTGACTCTGACTCCTTAATAAACACAATATTAAAAAATAAATTTAACCACAAACCACGTGTATTCACCAAGACCCTAAGTAACTTTGCTAATATTACAAATACATAACACAAACACATGTATTTCGTTAGGTCTGACATCTAGTTTAAAATAAACTATCTAAAATTACTTTAAAAAAATATCCTGGTACAGCCATCTGGTGTGTAAAATGAGAACTAATATGTTGTCCGGTCAAAAGAAATGAATTAGTTTTAATCTTATTACCGCATTACTACTGAACACTCCAGCCCGGAAATATTACGGGAGCGAGAAATCGAAAGCGAAACCTCACATCGTCATTTTCACGGGAGCGAGAAGGAAGGGGTTAAAGAAGTTAATGAAGTTAAACAGTTAACGAAGGAAATATTTGGAGCATCTGTAGGAAATATCTTGAACAATAAGGTAACATTCCTATAAGCTCAAAATAAAGATCTCAGGGAATATCAGGTCAAGGAAAATTTTAATGCTTTTCAAAAATTACTAATAATTTGATATTAAATTAAATTATATTAGATATACATTAATTTTAAGTTTTAAATCTATCATATTATTATTTAATTGCACTGCAGATTTCCATATTAATTACTTTTTCTAATAAATCATTAACACCTCTAAAAATTATGCTTTGTTACAAATACTTGAACTTAGCTGTTAACAATGACTAAGAGATTAAGCTTTGAATACTGTGCTAATTAGTTTTCAATATGATTATGCGAGCGTGATAATTATAAATTGCGATTGTTTAGAGTGTTTTATTGTGAATTTAAACTAATGTGTTTGGATTCAAGAGTAGTTTGTACTTCTAATGGGAAACAAATCAATTAAAACTTCTTTTATTAAACTTAATTATTCAATCTGATCTCCAAAGTACTATTTCTTTATCTAAAGAAACGGATTTTAATTAATTATAAAGCTTAAAATTGCAGTTTCTAATTAAAAGAAATATTTTTAATAATAAAAGCCTCAAGTAGTTCAGTTACTCTTTCTTTAAATAAAAATACTTTAGATTTAAATCTTTTAAGCAAACTCTTTAGCAGATTTATCATCGCTAAAATAATTTTAGTTATTAGAGATGTTTTGATTATAATTGTTTAAAGTTAGATATAACTATATTAATTATCAAATTTTAATTATAAATCAAAAATATTAAATTAATTATAAGTCAAAATTATAAATTATTGCATTTTCAAAAGAAAATATATATAAAGTAGCCAGTGGAGTGCGGTAGGTGTTCATGCAGGGTGTGCAGAGAGCAACAACACTAATAATAAAACCATAAAAATGTAATGCAAACTTCCATAACGTTTATTATTCATTTGTACACAAAATCCATACGTCTTTCCGTATTACTAATAAAATAACGAAAAGCTTATATTTCCACGAAAAACTTACATTTTCAGCAAACGTAGCACTACATGGCGCCCTCCGCTGCGGTGCCTCATCAGGATGCTTATTGGTGCCGACAAACCGAAAGTCCAGTCCACGTGCAGAGGATTTCATTGCACGCTGGCGCAATAGAACGAACTGTTTCTCGTTCGGTCAGTGGGTTAAATTATATTTATTAATTGTTTTTAACATTTGGAAATCATATATTCTGCTAAACACATCTTGACAATTTTTAAAAACAAAACCAGGAATATGGTGTTATAGATATAACTTATATACTGTCTGTAAGACACAATGAATGGTAAAATTTGGACTGTTCTGTTAGAAATCGTTTCTTTTTTGTCTAACAAAACAAAATTATTTTTCAGCGAATTATTTCTATAAATATAACACATCACCAAAATTACTTTACCACACTAAAACATTTTCCTTTATATTGATGAAATACTTCTTTTATATTTCCATGAAAATAATATCTTACAATATATAAATTTAAACATTAACCTTCTGCAAAATCGTATGGCCAGTTAATCAGTTAAAAAACCAAAAGTGCTTCGGCACGCAAGTCCCCGCTCTAATACAAAGCTTAATAAACCGTACCTTCAGATGATTCTGAATGCCAAGTGCAGGAAAAATAGCTGCACTTGCCTCACAATTATAGTATGCTGTGCTTCTCCAGTAGCCTATACATATAAAGCGTGATTTTCTATTAGTGCGCAGTGCGTACACATAAAAATTTCTTCTGTTTGTTTGTTTTTGAACACGCTACGTAATGCAGCACCTAGTACCGCAAGCACTGCGAGAATACAAGCAAGCAAATCAACATGATATTTGAATATATTATAAATAATATTTATTATATACCATATAAAAATAGGTAGACGTAGGTGTAGAAATTTATTGTCTCTCATAATTTTGCTAGGGTGTGCAGTGCACACCCTGCACATATGGACCGCACGCCACTGAAAGTACCATATATAGCCCGTCATATGACGGCATTATTAAAATTTTTAATTTTCCAGAATTGTAAAGTACATCTATGAGACAGGTAAAAAAAGGGTTTGTTTGTTGACTGAGAATTATCTGGTACACGCTCAATAATTTTTGTATCTTCATGCTCCTCTAAAGTCTTCCGATACAGTGAATGTAGCTGAGAATCACGTTGAATTCATTTAGTCAAACCGTGTGTTTATGTATAAAAAACAAACACACAAACGAACAAACTTCTCAATTTTCAAAGATATATAAAGTAGATATTTTTTAGACCTTGAAATAGACTCCGAGACTTTTTATGAAAATAATTGTTAATGCCGGTAATAAAATATTCATCTTTACTGACCGCATGTTAGTTGCCAACCCTAATTTATCTTGTCATACTACGTGATAGGATGGACAACAGAGGCTTTGTATTGAAAGTGATTATTTGGCGGTATATATGAATAATGTCCAAAATTTAGCGAATCGATAGCAAACCGTGTGGTTATGTATAAAAAACAAATACACAAATGAACAAACTTTAAATCAGTGGCGTGTGGTAGGTTTTCATGCAGGGTGTGCAGAGAACATGGATTTTCCAACAAATCTTTAATTATTGAGATATCCGAGTTCTCCATTCTGAAACGGGTTATTTATTATGAATATAAATTTAAAGATTACAATAAATAAAATATTTACCTACAAGTAGTCAGGTTATAACTATAAAAACAGCTAAACTTATGAGAATTCTAGTAGCACTGAAGCAAAAATCATGTCTTTTGTTGTATGGTGTAATATAGGCGTCGAAAAAGCAACGCTTCGGGCTTCCACGAAAAACTTATATGTTCAGCAAACGTCTATTCCACGTGCAGAGAATTTCGCTACACGCTGGCACAATAGAGTGAACTGTTTCTTGTTCGGTCAGTGGATTGAACTATATTAACTGTTTTTAACATTTGGAAATCGTATAATCTGCGAAAAACATCTTGACAATTTTTTAAAAACAAACCCAGGGATATGGTGTTACAGATATAACTTATATACTGTCTGTAAGACACAATGAATGGTACAATTTGGACTGCTCTGTTAAAATTCGTTTCTTTTAAACAAAACAACATTGTTTTTCAGCTAATTATTAAAATAAAATCTTACAATATATAAATTTAAACATTAACCGTCTGCAAAATCGTATAGCCAGTTAATCAGTTTTAAAAAAAAGTCCCAAACTCTAACACAACGCTTAATAAACTGTACCTTCGGATGATTCTGAATGCCAAGTGCATAAAAATTGCTGCACTTGCCTCAGCACCATAGTGTGCTGTTCTTCTCCTGTAGCCCTTATATAAAGCGTGATTTTCAATTTAGTGCACAGTGTGTACACATCAGATCTTCCTATGTTCGTTTGCGTGCTACGTGGTGCAGCACCTAGTACCGCACGCACTCCGGGAATACAAGCAAGCTAATCAACATAATATTTGAATATATTATAAATAATATTTATTATATACCATATAAATATAGGTAGGCATAGGTGCAGAAAATTATTGTTCCTCATAATTTTGCCAGGGTGTGCAATGCACACCCTGCACATATGGACCGCACGTCACTGCTTCAAAGATATATAACTTAAACGTTAGATATTTATTAGTCGTGCAATAGACTCATAGATTTTTTGAAAATAATTTATTGTTAATACCGGCGATAAAATTTTCATTGCAACAAAAAACAATCGATGACTAAATTTAAAATTATCACATATGTACCTAATGTATATTTAAACCAAATATAAAAGAAAATGATTTACGAAGTATCTGAGGGCAGGGATAAATCGTATGAAAATAATGCGGACGATATTTAAATAATTTAAAATAAGAAATGATTAAATCAGATCAGTAAAGGAATGACGTCACAGAAATCTAATTTTTACGTATTTATTAAGTGATAAACTGATAAATTTCATCGCCTGCTCCTAACCGGGAAAAATAGGGCTTGAAATAATGGCATTAAACGATTGGAAAGTGGGGAAGGATGGATTTTAAACGTTTTAAAGACTTGCTTTGAAATTTGCTAACCCTAACTCATGAAAAGTCCAATTTCGATGCCCGTATCCATTCCGGGTCCAACCGTTTCATAAATTCGAGGACAGACGGACAAATAACTTAGGCTATTTTTATATAAGGGATTAAATCAAAAGTGTGTATGTATAATTTATGCAGACCGAAAAAGTTCTCGATCAATTTTATTGGAAGTTTTGCAATTTGTTCTAATAACAGACGGGTGTGTTTAGAGAGTGCATGGAACAATATTCGATAGCTGGCTGTGCTGTTGTTTTGTTTTGTTTTAGTAATTTTAAGTAAAGCTAGAACTACTAAAGCTGGGAAACTGAAATTTGAAAAATACTTTCCAAAGTTTCGTGAATAATACTATCTATAAAATAACACGCAAGGACAAGCAGTTACACGAGGAAACTTTCCGGGCTTAGGAGGACCGGAAAATTGCAAATCGATGGGGAACAAAAAATTCTTATTATCAAAAATATTTTAAGTCAAAAGTTAAAATATATTTCAGGCTATCATAACATTAATTTTTAAAAGTGTTTTGAACTGTAGATCTTTTTACATTAGTATACCACTGGTAAAGAACAAAATTAAGACACACCCAAGTTTAAAACGTAATCGATTAAATTTACATTCGGATTATGAAATATTAAGTTGATATATTACATTTCTTTCATTTACATATTTTCAACCTATTTTTCTGTACTGGATACATTTTTCTCTCATTACATATTCAGTATTTTCTGTCTTTAGGATCCTCAGGCATTAGGAATGAGAATGTAAGAACTAGTCACATTACTAGTATGAATTGCGGTATTATTGTTCAGGTAAAGAAAGCCACATGATGCAAATTTAGCTTTTTTAATCTTCTTTTTTTAAATTGCTTAAATCATCACTATTATTAAACATACGCACATACACACACCTGTACACACACACACACATATATATATATATATATATATATATATATATATATATTATATATATATATATATATATATATATATATATATATATATATATATATATATATATATATATATATATATATATATATATATATATATATATATATATATATATATATATATATATATATATATATATATATATATATATATATATATATATAAGAACACATAGAAAATAGGTTAAATAAAAACTAAGCTAAAATCCACACCAAAAATGTAATATTTTATATTTATATGTGAACAAAGAGATGGTATAATGCGTTATTAATGTTTAAAATCTACAATACATCATAAAAGTCCTTAAATCTTGTAAACTGCTACATAAGACAAATATTTATCTGTCTTCCACAAAAAGCTATTCTTAAATCAAATCCATTATACCAATCCACTGTTTAAATTCCTTAAAAGCTATAATTTGAAATATTCAACTTCTAAAATATTTTGAAAGATATTCGGAATTCTTACTAACTGCCAAATTTGATGAAATTTATAATTCGTAAACTGAATTTCATTTCATTTCATGAAATTAATTACGAAAAGGCTTCTCTAGAATATATAACTCCAAAGAGAACTTTCTAATCACCCACGCTTTAAATCGCATGAATTGAACAATTTATAAAATCGAAATTGTAGTTTATATACGTAATACGCAATAGAAATTATAATTAAGAAAAATTTACAGTTCAAGGGAATTTTTAAATTACTAAATTCTTTAATAATTTAAAAGAAATTATAAATTTTGCATGATATTTGTTCCTATACTTAATTTTAAATGATCTTTATATAACTCTTCGATGTGATTTTAAATCGTAATATTTCTTCAAAAATATTTTATTTCACAGATAAATCTAAAGCACTTTCTACTGTTTCACAAAATGAAATTTAAAACTACAAATGGCTTTTTTAAATATTGTAAACTATAATTATTTGAGAAAGTATACAATCTATAAAGTGAGTAAATTGCAGCAGTAGAGATAATTTTCATTTCTTGAGGGATGATAAAGACTAATCGACAGAATTTGGCCAAATATGTATATATATATATATATATATATATATATATATATATATATATATATATATATATATATATATATTTCACAGATATTCACATTTATTTCACAGGTAAATCTAAAGCACTTGCTACTGTTTCACAAAATGAAACTTAAATGTACAAATGGCTTTTTTTAAATATTGTAAACGATAATTATTTGAGAAATTATACAATCTACAAAGTGTGTAAATTACAGCAATAGAGATAATTTTCATTACTTGAGCGATGATAAAGACTAATCGACAGAATTTGGCCAAATATTATTTTCGTAATGCAGTTGCCAATACAGGTATTATATGCCTTCATGCATATATATACATATATATATATATATATATACATATATATATATATATATACATATATATATATACATATATATATACATATATATATATATATATATAATATATATATATATATATATATATACATATATATATATATATATATATATATATATATATATATACATATATATATATATATATATATATATATATATATATATATATAATATATATATATATATATATATATATTATATATATATATATATATATATATATATATATATATATATATATATATATATATATATATATATATATATATATATATATATATATATATATATATATATATATATATATATATACATGCCTAATTGATGGAAAATTATTATCAGACCTAAATTAGTGTGGTATCTAATTTGAAGTGTTGTTAAAGTAAATTTTATGAAGATAAAATCAGATTGTGTGTATATAGATGTATAATATCATTAAAATACATTAACTTTTTTATTTTAAGCTGATTTCAGTTACTTTTAATTTATCTTTTTAGTTTATTTTCTTATTTTAAGTCTGTAGCATCTGAGAACCTGTGGTCGAATTTAGTACTTATATATTTTACACAACGCAACCAAAATAATACTTACTCCTTGTGACTAACCAAAATAAATACCACTATAGACTTGATCATAGGTTAATACCTAAATATAAACGAGCTACACGACAAGAACTACACTTAATTTATTTTTCTCTTTGAAATACACGTGAAAAATTGCTTTGTATAAAGAAAGCATGAATTTGATTTTTCTAACTTATGTCCTGAAATAAAAATGCCTACCTAAAACAACACTTTCAAAATATTTAGTTATTTATTTTTTAGATCCTTTTAATAATAATTATTCATTATTATTCAAATATAATTAAAATTTTAAGAAAGTATTGTTATCATGCGTGTACAAGTGGTTGGTTTCACAATTACCCCCCACCCAGGAAAAAAACCGGATCCCGAACAAACTTAGAAGAAACTTTTTTCATATATTTCATAATTATAAAGTTCATAGATAATATTTAAAACCAAGTTTCATTAAAATTCCAAAAACTTTTAATTATGTCCTTTAAAAGGTTAAAACGACCTGCAAGTGAAAGTCAAAATACAATTGAAGTTACCAGATAACATAGAATATTAAATAGCACATGTTGATTAACCACCTTTTTTTCACTCGAATATGAAAGACAATTATTTCTACAAAATAATAATACATCAACGTGTAAAAATTATGATAATTTTAAATACATTTAAGAATAAGATACAATCTATATAAATCTAAATATCCTGTGAAAGAACACGTAACAAACACTTACATATAATTAAAGCGGTATGAAATACCGAATAAGGAATGCCAAAATTCGACATATATTCACTTAAACTTAAATTAGGAAGCCTTCACCTTATTATATGTATTGAATATACCCATAATAATATTTTAAATGAGCTGAATTTTACTATGTTTACAGTACCTCATCCCTTTTGGAATTCTTTAATTTAACGATATATTTAGTTGCACAATATATTGCAACAGTAAGTAACATAAAAGTAATGAAACTTAACGAAAATTCCAGAAATGAATGTTCTAGTGGCAATCAATATCAAATACCAAATAATGCAATGAAATTTCTGATTTACAACCTCTTGAAAACTAATTCAAAATGTAGAATTTTTAAACACATGTATATTTTCTGTTAAAATTATTGAAAACTCCTAACTGAAATTCATATTTAGAATAATTATTTATCATAATTAAGTAGAAAGCAAAACTTTTCATAAAATGTCTATCGAATTGTAACGAATTTCGTCTATTAATGTTTCTCAAGTTATAAATTATTCGCTAAAGAAAAATATTTTTGCACTATGTTTAAATAGTTGGAAATACTTTCTGACTTATATAAATAACCTTGTTGCTGTAATTAACTAAATAATAATATAATTTATGTTGTCTATGTATAGTTTTGCAATAGTTAACACAAATAGGGAAAGATTTAGTAGTATACTAATATATTCTCATAAGTTTTCATTAACTTCTCATTAAAGTTCGAAAAGCAATGATGAAAAATTTCAGATAGTTGACAGTATTTATGTAGTTATAAAATTTTAAGTGATAAAATATGATAAAGAGAGATCACTGAGAACTAATAGTTAGTATTACTCTAAAGAACATAAAATTACTCGTTTGGAAAATTTAAAATGAGCTTAATTTTTGAAAACTTTTTTTGTATTGAAAATTTTTTTATATAAGTTCTTCTGAATAAATAGCATTTTTAAAAAAGTAATCATTTTATATAAACTTAAATATATATATATATATATATATATATATATATATATATATATATATATATATATATATATATATATATATATATATATATATATATATATATATATATATATATATATATATATATATATATATATATATAATTACGAAGTTATGACTCTTGGATTGTGAACTAAATGTAAGATTTTAAATATTCGATTCAAGATAACATTTAATATATAAAAACATAAAATATGCTCATGTAGCTATTAATTTAAATGTGTCTGAAAAGATGTTATTCTTGTTCAATGTGGTACAGACCGTCGAGTTATACGTCCAATACTGTTGATTCTCTGTAATACTAAAATACTAATCATAAAATTAGAAAAAATAAAAATATTTTCAACAATCTTCAACAGTGAAGATAAATTCAGAGACACTTTATTCACTCCTGAACTTAATATGCAATGTTCAGATTCCTTGTCCCTACAATCTTTTGTCAACATGTGGAGATGGCATAGCTCTCACTAAAAAACCGACATAGCAGAACTGAGAAAAATTGTAGGGATTTTCAACAATCTTGAACAATGAAGATAAATCCAGTGACACCACATTCATACATGGACCTAATATTCAATGTTAAGATTCCTCGTCCCTACAATATCTTATCAACCTGTGGAGACGGTATATCTCTCATAAAACATCCACCATATCAGAAACTGGAAAAAATTAAAGAAATTTTCAACAATCTTCAACACTGAAGATAAATCTAGTGACACCTCATTCACTCATGGACCTCTTATTTAATGTTAAGATTCCTAGTCCCTACAATCTATTGTCAACCTGTGGAGACGGTATATCTCTCACGAAACATCCGCCATTTCAGAAACTGGGAAAAAATAAAAGAGATTTTCAAAAATCTTCGACAGTGAAGAAAAATCCAGTGGCACCTCATTTACACATGGAACTATTATGCAATGTTAAGATTCCTCATCCCAACAATCTCTTGTCAACCTGTGAAGATGATATGGCTCTAACGAAACATCTGACGAATTGACACCGAACCGTGTCTATGAAATCCTTAGCTCCCGTATTATTTTATACATGGAACATGAGAAGTATGTCTGTAATAACAACGACAGACAATGCGTGTTATATACGTCGTGTTTTGTGTTATGTAAGGGGGGTGGCATATGCAGTCCCTATGGCGTTTCAGAATTGCATACTCTCTTCGTATTAATATTTCATGATTCCAAAATCGATTTCTGTATATTTGCTATTTGCGAAACTGAATGATACAGGCAAAAGAAAAATTTTTATCATCATATCCTCCATACAATTCATACAAATTTCCCCACTTCAGAATTATTGTCATGAAATTTTTTAAAAGCCCTGCTTTTTCATCTGGGAGGAATCCCCTTTAAACGTACAAAGTCATCTTTAAATGCATTTTGAAATATATTGCGAGCAGGAAAAAGGATTCACGAAATATTTAACAGGTCAAAAATCAAGTAGCAACAGGTAAAGTAGGTATATTGAGTTACCGTAGCGAGATAGCAATTTTTACTCTCTCTGGAAGGTAATATCGTATATGTTACAATAGTATTCAGTATATCTTCATCTGTAAAATAGAGCGCTGACGATTAGAGCCTTTAAATTCTAACAGATGACTCATGATGTGCAAGATAAAAAGATGAGAGGAAATCACGAGCATACCTGGTCACTTATAAAACACATATGGGATAGGTATAGGGCATATATTTGAAAAAAAAATAAGATTAATTTGACTTTACCCCTATGATTTACTCTAGAAAACCATTGTAAACTTCCAGAAAGCAATACAGCGATAAATATATTTTAATATATTTTAATAATCTTTACTGGTTGCATTTGTTTTTGCATTCATTAAATAAAAATAACATCATCCTTGAGTTCTTATTTCAGTTTATAAAGTAAAATTATATATTGGAGATATAATATAAGGTTCTTCCGTCCAAGTATATATTTTTAAACATTTGATAAACGTAAAAAAGTAAACTATGAAAAGAACAACATCTACATACTTTCTTTTTCAGAAGCTCATAACAGTCACAAAAATTAACTCTATAATTACTTTTACAATTCTGAAAACTGTACAAAACTATTCTTGTTAAAAGTTATGGCCAAAAAGAGCAAATTATGCGTATAATTAAATAAGAATAATACGTATAATAAAATAATAAGAAGAATACAAATACATTGTTAAAATATAATTTATTATGTTAAAAGATGTTCTTATCATTCATTCCATAAAATATTATGCAAGAATAAAAATGAATCTAGAGTCTTAAATAATGGAGTTTTAACTATAAACAATAGTTACCCCTTGAAAGTGAAAATTCATACGTCTATATATTCACTATGTCAATGAAAACGAAGTCATAAGATATATTTGAAAAATTCTCCAAAGTGTAAGAAATTTATGAAGGATAATTTTGGAGTGAGTCAAAAAAGAGCTAGTCCCTGGGAAGATTAAATTTTCCCATACTAACAAGAGTGGATACGATGGGTCAAAAGACCTACTTATAACAAAAACAATGCAGCAGAATTTTTTGTTCTTGATAAAAGAACTCAACTAGAGACGCACAATTTGGAAAGAAACTTGTTTTACTGTCCCATACAAAATAAATGACGAGTCAAAAGCCAGAATTTCTGGTCTATAGTTAAAAAGAAAACACTCCTGACACGTGATAAGTAGGCAAACGAAACTGACTGCTTATCTACCCAAACCTGTGTTACGTAGCATAGTCTAGGTTCAAATTATCTTTATTTTAAGTTACGATTTCTTACGATTCTACAAATTTAAAATGAAGACAATAATATATTACAATTTTTATTTACACTAATTACACAGTAATTATGTATAATTTACATTTAAAGGAGTACACAAATCTCATAACCATACAAAGCAACAACAATATTACAAAATCTTTGCAATAAATACAAAACAATCCTAACACCTAGTAAGTTGCCAAACAAAACTGACTGCTTATCTGCCCAAACCTGTGTTACACAATATAGCCCAGATTCAAATTTTCTTTATTTTATTTTAAGATTCTTTACGATTCTACAAACTTAAAATGAAGACAATAACATTTTACATTTTTAATTTACACTAATTACGCAGTAATTATATATAATTTACGTTTAAAACAGTACATAAATCACATAACCATACAATGCAACAACAACATTACAAAGCATTTGCAATAAATACAAAATTATACAAAGGCATCTGCCCAAACCTGTGTTACTTAATATAGTCTAGGTTCAAATTGCCTTTAAGTTACGATTTCTTACGATTCTACAAATTTAAATGAAGACAATAACATTTTACATTTTTAATTTACACTAATTACACAGTAATTATGTATAATTTGGGTTAAATTAGTACATCAATCACATAACCAAATAATTCAACAACAACATTACAAAGCATTTGTAATAAATGCAAAACAATCCTAATACGTAATAAGTAGCCAAACGAAACTGACTGCTTATCTGCCCAAACTTGTGTCACGCAATATAGCCTAGGTTGAAATTATCTTCATTTTAAGTTACGATTTCTTATGATTCTACAAATTTAAAATGAAGATAATAACATTTTACATTTTTAATTTTGATCTAATTACACAGTAATTATGTATAATTTACATTTAAAAGAGTAAACAAATCACTTAAAAATTCAATGCAACAACAACATTATAAAGCATTTACAATAAATACACTCCTAAAACCTGATACGTGGCCAAACAAAACGTACTGATTATCTGCCCAAACCTGTGTTACACAATATAGCCTAGCTTCAAATTATCTTTATTTTAAGTCACGATTTCTTTCTATTCTACAAATTTAAACTAAAGACTATAACATTTTACATTTTTAATTTATACTAGTTACAGAGTAATTATATACAATTTACGTTTAAAACACTACATAAATCCCGTAACCATACAATTTAACAACAACATTACAAAGTATTTGCAATAAATACAAACAATCCTATCCCCCTGAACAAGTGGCCAAACGAAATTGACTGCTTATCTACCCAAACCTGTGTTACGTAGCATAGCCTAGGTTCAAATTATCTTTATTTTAAGTTACGATTTCTTACGATTCTACAAGCTTAAAAGGGATATAATAACATTTTACAGTTTTAATTTATACTAATTACACAGTATTTTATGTATAATTTACATTTAAAACACTACAAGAGTACACAAATCTCATAACCATACAAAGCAACAACAATATTACAAAATCTTTGCAATAAATACAAAACAATCCTAACACCTAGTAAGTTGCCAAACAAAACTGACTGCTTATCTGCCCAAACCTGTGTTACACAATATAGCCTACTTTCAAATTATCTTTATTTTAAGTTACGATTTCTTACGATTTTACAAATTTAAAATGAAGACTATAACACTTTACATTTTTAATTTACACTAATTACACAGTAATTATGTATAATTTACGTTTAAAACACTACATAAATCACGTAATCATACAATTCAACAAAACATTACAAAGTATTTACATTAAATACAAAACAATCCTAACCCCTGACAACTGGCCAAACGAAATTGACTGCTTATCTGCCCAAACTTGTGTCACGCAATATAGCCTAGGTTGAAATTATCTTCATTTTAAGTTACGATTTCTTATGATTCTACAAATTTAAAATGAAGATAATAACATTTTACATTTTTAATTTTGATCTAATTACACAGTAATTATGTATAATTTACATTTAAAAGAGTATGCAAATCACATAACCATACAAAGCAACAACAACATTGCAAAACATTTGCCATAAATATAAAAGTATACAAAAGTATCTGCCCAAACCTGTGTTACACAATATAGCCTAGCTTCAAATTATCTTTATTTTAAGTCACGATTTCTTTCTATTCTACAAATTTAAACTAAAGACTATAACATTTTACATTTTTAATTTATACTAGTTACAGAGTAATTATATACAATTTACGTTTAAAACACTACATAAATCACGTAACCATACAATTCAACAACAACATTACAAAGGATCTGCAATAAATACAAAACAATCCTATCCCCTGACAACTGGCCAAACGAAATTGACTGTTTATCTGCCCAAACCTTCGTTACGTAATATAGCCTAGTTTCAAATTATCTTTATTTTAAGTTACGATTTCTTACGATTTTATGTATTTAAAATGAAGACTATAACATTTTACATTTTTAATTTACACTAATTACACAGTAATTATGTATAATTTACATTTAAAAGAGTACATAAATCACATAACCATACAATTTAACAACAACATTACAAAGCATTTGAAATAAATACAATCCCAACACCTGATAAGTGGCCAAACAAAATGTACTGCTTATCTGCCCAAATCTTTGTTATGTAATATAGCATAGTTTCAAAGTATCTTTAAGTTACTATTTCTTACGATTCTAAAAATTTAAAGTGAAGACAATAACATTTTACATTTTTAATTTACAATAATTACACAGTAATTATGTATAATTTACATTTAAAAGAGTACACAAATAACGTAACCATACAATGCAACAACAATATTTCAAAGCATTTGCAATAAATATAAAATTATAGAAAAGTATCTGCCCAAACCTATGTTACTTAATATAGCCCAGGTTCAAATTATCTTTATTTTAAGTTACGATTTCTTACGATTCTGCAAATTTAAAATGAAGACTATAATATTTTACATCTTTAATTTACACTAATTACAAAGTAATAATATATAATTTACATTTAAAACAGTACATTAATCACATAACCATATAATGCAACAACAAAATTACAAAAAATTTGCAATAAATACAAAAGTATACAATATTTATAAAAATATATACAACAGAACTCAAAGAATATTTTAACACGAGAAAATTCTATGGTACTTTTATTTCAATGAAAAATTCTGATTGAAAGAAATAATAACACACTGCTGAAGTAAACTGTGAACTTTATACATTTTTGTAGAAATATTAGATATTTTGCAACATTCAAAACTAGTATTTTGAGTAATAAAGAATATTTTTATCAAGTATTTAGATATTTTGTTCAGATGAATTCTTAAAATCAATATCTCCAACTGGCACGATAATTACATAAGCATAAAAATGTTTGAAAGCTTCTTGAAATATAATATTAAATACTAAAAAAATAATACTTTGAAAGTAATACAGAAAAGAATCTTTAAAGAAATTTCAATAGTAAAAGTACATGCCTTCGAAAAGTTATTTTCGGCATCCATTGATTGGATTTCGATTGCCTGAACTTAGACACTTAATGAAATGCTAAACTACAGGTGGATTGAAATATGAATGAATTGAATACTGTATTTTATTCTATGAAACACGATATAAGCATTGAGTTTTCATTGCTGTTGAAGTATATTCGTATGTATTTTATAAATCAAATTGTATTCAGTACTATTTATTAAATTTCCATTTATTTCTAGTACCGGGTGACCGAGCTCCGCTCGGAGAAAACAGGTATCGAAGCTAACTCGAAGATTTAAATTTTCAATTGTGATTTATCAAAACAATACATGCCATAAGAAAATTTGTGAAACCATTAGTGAAAAGATAACCGGTTAAAGTGCACCATTGTAAACTATTCTAAACAAAGTTGCTTGGAAAGAAACTATTCTGTCATCTTGGTGGTTGTAAGCGTTGCGAGGTTTCACGATGCATCCTTTCAGCTTTTCATTCGTAACAGCGGTATTCAAAACGTGTCGCAGTATTTTTCTCAAATCAGCATCGATGGGCAGCGGGTTGTCGACTGGATCGCAGACTAATAGTTGACGTTTTCCATAGCTTGCTTCGTAAATTCCTAGCATCCAGTGCTCGCCTCTATCCATTTGAGCTCTCTTGTGAATGGGAATGAGTAGCACGTCGAATCCTTGTTGAACGCCGTATAGATAGTTGGAAGCCTTGTTCTGGTAGATGATTTCGTTGAGAAGAGCCATTCCTTCATAAGCGCCATCCGCTGTTGTAACGTAGAAGCGTGCGACAAATTCAGGGTGAAGTACGGCAACTTTGACGGTCGGGTAAGCTTGTTCGGCGTAATGGAGAAGCATTCTGACAATGACGGTATCTTCTAGTTGTCCATTTGCGGGTATAATTGAGTTGATCGCTTGTTGTCCCAAAGTTCCGGCTCCTTGAAGCATTTCATGTAGAGGTGCGTTCTGCATGTTGAAAATGTAGCTTGAAATCTGATGAATGTTGAAATGTCGAACTTTGTTGACGGTGATTTGAAATCGAAATCAGTTCCTTAACACGTTCGCTGCCACCGACGCACTGGCGCGTCAGAGCGGCACCTCCTGGTATGCCGACGACGCACTAACGCGGCGACGGATTTTGATAAGTTATATGCTCTGTGTTTAGTGTGGCTTTGGAAATTGAACGGCGAGGTTGTTTCGGCATGTTGGTGAAGCATTATTTTTTAATTTTTTGTGGTTGGTTTTCAAAATTTTTGTTTGCATTATTTTTTTTTACTATATCGTTTATGTGTTATATATACTTTGCTACATTAATTTAATATTTAGAGTTGATAGAAAATAAAAATGGAAACCGATATCAAGGAATAAAGACAAATCAATAAAGACTTTTATTATTATTATTATTAATTCGTCAGAACTACAGCCAATCGATTCCTCATGGTCGAAAACCCCCGGGTACCAATTTTCACTTGGTTTGGACGCATGAGAAAAAAGTTTGCCTGCACCGGGGTTCGAACCCGGCCCTATCTGTAACGCCGAACTACGTGACCTTAGCGCGTCAAAACCGATGCCAATCGATTCCTCGTGACCAAAAACCCCAGATCCCCAATTTTACTACTGTTTATTAATTCTGGGGCGATTTTCGACTTGACAACCATTCCTCGTATTATAGTATAGGATTTATGCGAAATACTACTAGGAGAGAATTACTGGATATTAAAATGATACATTATACAAAGATATATATTTCAGCTGTATACTTACAGAGCATGAAAGATAAATCTGCGGTTTCTGTCTACTTTTGGTTGGAGATTAGCAAATAGGATAGTGTTGTATAATTAGGGCAATAAGATTAATACAATTAAAATTGATCTAAACCTTCAGAGTGACATCGTGAATGCTTTGCACTCTTAAAATTATGTGAGTCGTTGTATGAAAAAGAGGCATATAATACCGTTAAATAATAAAATAAAAAAATACAGCGTTCCCTCACTACTTCACTTTCGCTTCCTTCATGTTTTCAAAAAACAAAGAAAAACAAAGACAACAACTACCCATCACCATGTTTCTCTCCAAGGTGAAGCCCCCTGGCTCTACTTTCAGAGTCTTCAGCGGAAGAGTCTACGAAGGAGCCTAAAACTTCTACGAGTCAAGTTTGAATTTCTCCTCCGCCACCAACAAGACTCTTTGCCTCTCTCAGAAAGCAATGTTGATTAATATTTATTACTCTATAAAATTTTGTAATAAACCTTATTAAGCCCTGACACGTTTAATTAAATAGTATACTGTTGAAATTATTATCTTAAATGTATAAAGTATAAATACAGTTTACATATTTAAAACATTCGTGTACCCGCATACACGATAATTCCTAGGGGCAAATCCTATTTCGCGGTTTTTCAGTTTTCGTGGAAGATTTTGGTCCCCATTAACCGCGAAAAATGAGGGATCGCTGTAATAAGAAGAAATTAAGAATAAAAATATACTCTATTAGATATTTTAAATGGTATAATATATTGAAATCAGCAGGGGATTTTTGGTAGCCAAGTTTTTCTTGCAAGTAGGGGAATACTTAAAAACTTTTAATAATGTAATTTTTTAAACTTGTTCACTGCATAATTACTTTTACAATACATTGACACTAGAAGTATAATTCCGTCTGAAAAGGATTTACAATGCAATTGTAAATAATTTTTGTGTATTTGTATTGTTACGAATTTCGCAAGTTGGCATGTATTTTTGCCGTATACTGTGCATTATAATGGGTAAATCATGTATTTGGCGAGATATTAGCTCGTAAGCGATGTTTTTGGCGACTAATTTTTGGCTCCAAGTTTGGCGATTTATCGGCAAATTTGGCGACTTGGTGACTTTCTTGGCGATGGTTTGTACCTAGTACTTTCTAGAATATTCCAGTTTCTCCCCAGGATATAAATACCGGGGGGCGATGCTGATGGCAGTTCAGTTAGCTGAGAAATTTGTAGAGGTAAAGACCTACGTTGTTTGGCGCTAAGAGTTTTAGTGAACTATCGCCTGTGCTAGCCAGTTCTCGCGGTGTTGGCTGCTGTATTCGTGTTTTCCCTACTTTACGAATAAAGTGCTGTTATTTTTGCTGTCTTAATTCAAAGTCTACTCAATCCACGAAAGCTACGCTTCATAAATTGGTAACAGTATTAACAGATTGCATGCTACAACACAGTGTTTTTTAATAGTGTTGAGTTTTAGATTCTTTTGGGGTTATTTAAATTAAAAGGAAAAAATAAGCCGAATTTAAGAATAAAAACGCACTCTATTCGAAATTCTACTTTGAATGACCACAATGAACACAGATGACTTCTTTTGACTATCTTATTTTCCCTGCAGTTATAAAAGACCTTAACTGCTTATAATAATGCAATTGCTTTCAAAACATTATTACTCCCTTTATATTATTATAAGTCTCTTTATAACATTATAATTCCCTTTACAAACACATTAACATTTAAAGAAAGGTTCTGTGTAAAATGAATTTACATTGCAACTAATATAAATATATTTATAATACAACTGCATTAACGGTATGAATATTTAGACCGAAAAAAATTAATTAATTTATCTGGGAATTTAAATTGTCAATTAAATTTATCTGGGATCACAAACATGCTATGCAATATCTTAAAAGAATTTATGCAAAATTTTTAAAGAAGTGATTTTTAAAAAAATCACTTTTAAAGAAGTGATTTTTAAGAAAGTGATTTTTAAAGAAGAAAATCAAATATAAAGGCATATTTAAATATGAAAGAAATTTTATATATGCCAAATAAATGACTAATTTCATTTAATTTTTTAATCCACATATATAAACTTAAAAATTTATTTTGCAACATCTGTCAGAAAGACCTACTAAAGTAGATTGTATTTGCCATGCAGTACGTTTTGATGTTTTTTACCACCATTGATCCTAGAAAACTTTTTTTACGAATGTAAAACTGGAAAAAAAGTATGTTACACCTGAGACCTTCTAAACTTGATTTTCCGCTCTCCAGAAAGTACATTGGGAATCCACTTGGATTCGGTATTTTTTTTTTATTTAATCTTGAGGTACCCAAACCTTAACTTTTTTCTTAATTTTTTCTCTTTTATTTCTGCAACTGAATGAGAACTTAATGTAGTATATTAGCTTCCAGTATCTAAGTGCATTTAAACATTTCAAAATATTTACGTTAATCATTTATAACAGCCTTTTTTATGCTTTTACTTCTGTGTGAATTTCAAAATGTTTATAACTTCATTTCGTTTCATAAAAACAAAATATTCTACTTTAAAATTGGATATTTCTAAGCAACTTTACTATAATGCTTGCTTTGAAGAGAAAAAATACTGAGATTAAGAACTATAGTTTAAGCTTAGAATTTACTGGATATTTGTTTTCAATGTCTTAGTGCATTTTTGTATCTCAAAATATTTATGTTGATCATGTACATTATGCATTTTGTGAGCATCTTTTCTATATGACTTTCAGTATGTTTTTAACTTTATTACGCTAAGTATAAAGCTGTAAAAACTTAATTTCAAATTTAGAAAAATACAAGAAAGTATTCTGTAATTCATATTTTAAAGAGAAATAATCCTTGAATTTAGTAGTTCTTTTTAAATGGGTAGATTCCATTTAAAAATTATACCATAGCTTTTAAAAACCATTTTTAAAACCCAATCCAATCCTTTAATACTATTTCAATGTTTTATTAATTTAATATTTTTGTTCACCACGAGTTATATTAAGATTTATTTACAATTATATATGGAAAAAAAGAGAGTCCAGTTTGTATTTTTATTTGCAAAACAATATATAAAAGTTTTCAAATATGAACATATTTGTCTAATGACTATTGCATATATATACATGTATTTTAACATATGTCTTTTGAAATGGTTACATAAAATATAGATTTTTTTTAAGATGAATTATACCAAATTTTAATAACAATTATATACAAAGAAAATGAGTTGAAAATGTAGAAGATTTATTTTAAATATAAAATAATATAGCATAATGTTTATCTTATTACAATTTCGATACATTGGGAGGAGAAATGTATGTTTCAAAATGAACCGAATTTTATACAGACTGTAATAACATGTCATGAAACTTAGGTACATTTTGGTACCCTTACCAAGTTTAAACAATTGTAGGAAGAGGAAATATATGTTTCAAAATGAATCACATTTTATACAGACTGTAATAACAGGTGATGAAACTTAGGTATATTTTCATACCCTTACCAAGTTTCAACAATTGTAGGGAGAGGAAATATATGTTTCCAAATGAACCAAATTTTATACAGACTGTAATAACAGGTGATGAAACTTAGGTATATTTTCATACCCTTACCAAGTTTCAACAATTGTAGGGAGAGGAAATATATGTTTCAAAATGAACCGAATTTTATACAGACTGTAATAACAGGTGATGAAACTAAGGTACAATTTGATACCCTTACCAAGTTTCAACAAGTGTATGGAAACAGTGTGATTCCCTGCTTCCGGAAAAATCCAATAAACTAAACATCCTGGGAAAGTCATAATAACTATTTTCTTTGACCATGAAGGTGTAATAGATCAGCAGGTCGTGACTCCAAACACTAATGCGTGTGATGAATATTATGTTACACTTTTGAAATTTTTACGACAACACACATCGAGAATTAGTAATGAATATGTAAGGAATTATACATTACTTTCCTGTTATACTTGCAGATCATAATAAGCAATATTTTAGTAAATGCAATAATAAAATGAGACGACATTCTCCGTATAGCCTAGATCTCACACCATCGGATATCTGATAGGCGCAGCTCCTTGGTAAAAAAAATGTATTACAGATTCTGACGTCATGCAGCAGTGCAGTGTTCTTGGAAATTTGAAAGTAAAATATAATAAAAATAAAGTTTCTATAATTGTTTTAAAAAGTGTGTTGAGCGATGGAACTGCTACACATCATCAGAAAGATATTTTGGAAAAACAATTGTTTTGTCTTTTGCTATGTGTGTATTTCTGGATTCTTTTTTAAATATTACTCTAAAAACAACTATGAAAACGCCCTTTGAAATTAATAATATATAAATTTTTGATTTTATCAAGAACTTATATTTTATAAATTGTGGAACTGTCTATTTTATAAAAGAATCGGTGCATACCCTCTGTGGTGAGGCGATTTTAATCATTAATATAATTGATAATTAATATAATTGACATAATTAATATAATTGACATAATTAATATAATTGACATGATTAATATAATTGACATAATTAATATAATTGATTAATTAATATGATTGATATAAATAAAACGAGAAGTGAAATACATGGGATCTAAATCTGACCGCATCACATCTTTTGTAAAGGTGAGAAGTCCTATAAAAATTAATTGAACGGATTCGTCGTGTGCGAGATTCTTGGGCGGGGTTCTGATCCCAGTCCCAGACTAGTATCATGCTTCCATTCATGACACGAAATAAGAATGCACCTTTATGGAGTTATTTATGAGTCACTTAGAGACAGTGCTCAATTTGAAGGGGTAAGGTTTGCCCCATTTTGAGGTTTAGAGGTGGGGAAAGGGAGACCAATGGAAATATACAGCTCTGATAATTGGACGAAGAGAAGTAAGAAAGAACAGAGGTGAAAATGATAGAAGAAAATAAAAGAAGAGAGTTGGAGTTCGGAAGTCGGAGAGCGAGTTCGGGGACCAAAGGAAGAGTTGGGTCCAAGAGAGACTCCGAAAAATTAACGGTACGACATCTGGCAAAGACCAGAAGTGTTCCAGTACATCCGCCTTTCAGAATTACCCCAATTATTTAGAAGGCCCCAGACAGATGTTGAGACTGAAGTCAACATTGTCATCCCACCAATTCAGAGTACATGCTAAGGTGTCTACGTCCTTTCACCAAGAGCTCCCAACCTGAGTACCGTCCTGGTACATCCCTGCAGATCCACATAGGTACTTATTATAAATATTTAAATTTGGAATTAGGTCCTCTCTCTTCTTTTTATGTAAATTTTAGTATATGAATTATGTTGAATTTTGAATAATGTGGCACCTAGTAGAAAATTTGGAAAATCAAGTTTTTGTACATAGACATATAAATAGTATAACAATAAATTTTGTTATTTTTATTTTAAGCTATCATCCTTGTATGTGTTTATTTTAAGTGTTTAATATTGGATTTTAGTAACTCTTAATTTAGCTTATTAGTTTTTTAAAAATAACTCTGTAGCCTCTCAGAACCTAAAACTTAATTGACCTACACAACGCGAGACAAATAAAATTTATTCTTCGGCTAACAAAATAATAACCACTATAAATTTCATCAGAGGTACATACCTAAATTTAATGAGAGGTACACGACACTTTTGTAGGTTAGAATGGCATAAGTGTAAAGGAAATGCAAAATAAACATGTACATAATTTAATGATTGTACAGCTATGTCATGTGGTTTACAAAGGAATTATTTTTATTAAATCTACATAATGACAAACTACATAATTCTCTATAGGTCTTTAATTTTACTAAATTTCATGTCCGCAATCATCCATTAAATAATATAATTCTATATTAAAACATACAAATGGAAGTAAATCACGTTTAATATATCTTTGAAAGCTCTTCCTTTACATTTAGCTTCAAATTTTGAAACAATCCCCTCTAGAGAAATTTGTTAATTAGAGCTTTAATGAAAAAAACATTCGAGCACATATCTTTTCTCCTTATTATCATAGTTTCAGCAAATACTTTTGGACTAAACAATGTAAAATAATGCCATTTTAATTTAAAGCCTCAAATAAATTGTATAACAAAAAATCTTCTTGCCTTTTCTTTTTACTAAGAATTCGAGAAATTCCTCTAGCTATAAAGTTTAAGGTTAAATTATTCTCTTCATATATTAAAATGAAAACAAAATTCTCTGAAATAAGTAGAGAAAAAGGCTTTAGGAAAGATCTATTTTTGGAGCAAATTAATCATAGTTGTAAGTATTTTAATAAGGAGATTAAGGGATGAAAAAACACTGAAGGCAGTGTAAACATTTTCTTTCACTGCAAGGAAAAATGCATATTCCTTTTTATTTCAAATATTTTATTATGGCTCAAAGCAATTGGGTAAATAAAAGTTTAAATCATTGAAAGATATATGATTTTATGAATTTAATCTTCGCTAATATTGTGTTATTTCATTTTAAACTTTCTGCATCGTTATAAAAATTTTGCTTTTTAAATTGGAATAGTTTCGAGTGGGTAAAGAATAGTTAATATAACGAGGGAATTAAAAGTCTTAAAATATTAAAGTCTCGAAAATATTTGTATCATCTTTATATAACTAAGTATTATGTTAATATAATTGTTTTAATTTATCAGATAAATTGTGCCCTCAAAAAGCATTGCATAATATATACCATTTTGAAAAATTGAAAGCTAGTAGATATGAATAGTAATTTTATATGGTGATTATTTGTTTAGGGTTCTATTATATATGCACGCTAATTATAACTCAATGAAGGGAATTCTAATGGAGGGTTAAGTGCATGAATCTGTATAGTAGATCTTTTTATATATCTGAACAGAAAAATACGTTTTCAATACACTGTGTCATCTACTTAAAATCTAATTAAAACTATAGTAGTATCCGTAAAAAGCGGTTATTTTTACTGTCCTTTCTTTAATTAAATAGATATCGTAAATCTAGTGACTTATAGATATTATTGGCACCTTTTACAGGTCTCTAACTTCCGTTATGGATTATCATTGCAATTATAACGTTTTAGATCATAGTTTTTTAATGCAGGTGAACCTAAAATTATACAGTTGTTACTGCGTGGTTATGCATCAAACCGGGTTCATTTAGCCAAGAGGGCTTCCAGGCATATCATAACGGTCTTAGTAAAGTGGTTCGAAACACTCTACTTTTTAAGATAAACACGCACACATATTTGTGTATATGTGTGTATGTAGTAAGTGGAACTGAAGTCCAGATGTCATCAGTAGTTCTTGTAGAAGGACAATGAATGGGATTTTAAATAGATTTATACCACGTACGTTATTTGTTTGTAAACTCTACAGTCGTCTACTGTTTATCTCCAAGTGGACTAATGATACTAGAATCTAATCCTTAAAACTGATTCTGGAGGATTACGAACACCCATTGCACTAATATATTCCAACCCATGAATAGAGGTATCGAAGATTAACGTCATAACCATTCGAACATCGTTCGTCCACTCTACCGCATCAGTGCGTAGTTATATTGCTTTATGTGAAATATTGTCTATTTTTATGGTTTCGTCGAGTATAAAATGTCAAATAACTGCTTGTAAATGTTTAATCCTCTCTCCCATCCTCCCTGTTTTCATATATATATATATATATATATATATATATATATATATATATATATATATATATCGCTAATGGTTATGATTAACGCTAATTATTATGTAACAAGTAATTTTTACCAACAAAAATATTCTTTATTTTCACTTATTACAAGAATGTTTTGTTGCACAAATTCTTTTACATATAGCTCAAAATAAGTTGGATCGTCTAATTCCTTTACCATTTTTTTACTGCCTACATCACATTGTCGCAAGTTTCACCCAGGCAATTTTCCTAAAGAAAACTTATTGGTAGTCTTCCTGTGGCATTTTCGCTTGCTAACCATCCCTCCTCTATAGCATCAATAATGATCAGTATAACACTTGTTGAGAAAGTAAAAACAGTTTCTAATTTCTATACAGCAACGAAAAATTTTTTTTAAATTACTAATAAATAAATAAATAAAACACCCTCATTTTATCTATCGTACCACAATCCAAGGCTCTAATGCATTACTATTTACCACTGTATTTTAT
>CM063509.1:107287041-107299541 GCA_032207245.1 Pardosa pseudoannulata
TTCGTATAAGAAGAAAAACCAGTATATATGTGTAAAAAAGTCTTTAATAAAATGTGGGTACTTATCATGAGCACACATCAATTCTGCTATTGTTTCGTAAAATTCAGAATGAAAACCCGATAAAAATTACCTTTATATCGGGTTACCCAGCTTGGAATAACAAACTTAAAACACAAGCAACTAGTTACGACATTTTACCTTTCTGCCACCAATGAATTTCAGGCACGTTTTCGATAAAAATAATCAGTTTAATATCTAATAGTTTTGATTTTATTTTTCAAGTAAAGATTTAATATTTATAGTTTGATGGTACAATTTACCTTTTCTTCGAAAAATGTCCTTTCTTTTAAAACAAATTTTAACATTGTTTTTATAGAAGAGCTGTGAAGTAATTCTATAGGGTATATCAATACAGTGGTTATAAAATTTTAGGATAGATAAGTTACATCTAGGCAATGGAAAATTACATAGTAATGCATGGTCGGAAACGCCATCCATGTGCTGTGGTAACGGTACAATACTTGAACGAGAAAGGCTGCGAATAAGTTCAGCCATAGTACAGCAAAAAACTGAGAAAAAGAATATTACAAAGACAATAATTGTCATCTGTGTAGGTATAATTTATAACTCCGGGACATGCACGCCTTACATCTCTGATGCATTGAAGATCATACGTTTGTTAAAATATAGACCATGTCCCGGACTTCCGCAGAAGCTTTCGGAATGCATGGGACAAGTTGATCATCTTTGTGAACGGGAGTTTCGTACATCCGGAACTTGCCGTAACATTATAAGAAGTAATCAAGACAAGTGAGAATGAGGTCTGGGGATGGAGGCAGGAAATACACTGGACCACCTGTCCCGATCCATTGATACGTACACGTCATGTCACAGCTTCGGCAATACTTACTGAAGGAAGAGCGGATAATTTACAGCTGTCAAATAGTCGGGTAAAAAGCACAGCCTTACCTGACGTTTTCGTACGATGGCAGTTCATACATTTACTTCAAATCTTTCCTGGTTTAGTACATCCGGAAATTGCCGTATCCTTATAAGAAGTAATCAAGACAAGTGACAATGAGGTCTGGTAATGGAGGCAGGAAATACACTGGACCACCTGACCCGATCCATTGACATCTATACAGATCATTCAGACGGAGAAAAGAAGTTGAAGATGTAATGGGCAGAGGTCGTATTATGCTAAAAACGACATGAAAGAAAGCATGTACGTACACGTCATGTAACAGCTTCGGCAATACTTACCGAAGAAAGAGCAGATAATTTACAGCTGTCAAACGGTCGGGTACGAAGTACAGCCTTATCTGACATTTTTGTACGATGGAGGTCCATACAATTACTTCAAATCTTTCCTGCGTTTCGTACATCTGGAAACTGCCGTATCTTTATACGAAGTAATCAAGACAAGTGAGAATGAGGTCTGGTGATGGAGGCAGGAAATACACTGGACCACCTGTCCCGATCCATTGATACGTACACGTCATGTCACAGCTTCTCCAATACTTACTGAAGGAAGAGCGGATAATTTACAGCTGTCAAATAGTCGGGTACAAAGCACAGCCTTAACTGACGTTTTCGTACTATGGCAGTCCATACATTTACTTCAAATCTTTACTGGGTTTCGTACATCTGGAAACTGCCGTATCTTTATACGAAGTAATCAAGACAAGTGACAATGAGGTCTGGTGATGGAGGCAGGAAATACACTGGACCACCTGTCCCGATCCATTGATACGTACACGTCATGTCACAGCTTCTCCAATACTTACTGAAGGAAGAGCGGATAATTTACAGCTGTCAAATAGTCGGGTACAAAGCACAGCCTTAACTGACGTTTTCGTACTATGGCAGTCCATACATTTACTTCAAATCTTTCCTGGGTTTCGTACATCCGGAAATTGCCGTATCCTTATAAAAAGTAATCAAGACAATGAGGTCTGGTGATGGAGGCAGGAAATACACTGGACCAACTGATCCGATCCATTGACATCTATACATATCATTCAGACGGAGAAAAGAAGTTAAAGATGTAATGGGCAGAGGTCGTATTATGCTAAAAACGACATGAAAGAAAGCATATTAGAGGATACGTACACGTCATGTAACAGCTTCGGCAATACTTACCGAAGAAAGAGCAGATAATTTACAGCTGTCAAACGGTCGGGTACGAAGTACAGCCTTATCTGACATTTTTGTACGATGGAGGTCCATACAATTACTTCAAATCTTTCCTGCGTTTCGTACAACCAGAAATTGCCGTATACTTATAAGAAGCAATCAAGATAAGTGAGGGTGAGGTCTGGTGATGGAGGCGGGAAACGCACTGGACCACCTGACCCGATTCATTGTCGTCCATACATAGCATTCAGACGGAGAAAAAAGTTAAAGATATAATGGGTAGGGGTCCTGTTCTGCTAAAAACGACATGAAAGTAAGCATATCAGTAGATACGTAGACGTTATGTAACAGCTTCGGCAATACCTATTGAAGGAAGAGCGGATAATTTACAGCTGTCAAACGGTCGGGTACGAAGCACAGCCTTATCTGAAGTTTTCATACGATGGCAGTCTATACATTTACTTCAAATCCTTACTGGTTGGTTCCCTAGTTCAGAAATATATAAAATTATCTAAGATATTATAGAAATTGAAATAAACAACATACACTTTATTAATCTAAAAAATGTCTGATGTACATATTCATACATTTGAGGAAAACTAAATTTAACCCTTTCGATGGCCGTGGGAAGATTACTTCCCACCTACATGATCTTACAAAATACACCTGTGAGAAGCGCAAAACCCATTTTAAGATATTGACCTTGCAATTATAACGATGCGAAGACTGATTCTCGCTTCAGTTTTAATCTGTTATCTATTGTTTGATCAATTGAATATAAATAGTACTTCTGTTTTGAAAATTTAAAAACGTTGTGTGATAAATAAATGGCCCTAGAAACGATTAAAGAATAATTGGTCTGTAAGTGATAAAGTTACTAATTTAGAAATTTTCATGTGTTACTTTGAGGGTAAGGAAATTTCTTCTTTATTCGTACGTTATATTTGCGTTTCATAAACACCCTATTAGTTCTTATAACAAAATAAAATGAATTTATGTTCGACAAATATCAATTACGTATTTTTATTCTAACCAGACCGGATATTTTAACTTATATTGAATCGAGAATACGCGCCTACTTCGGCACAAAAGTTGAAATCTCTGAAGTTGAATATTAAAGTGAAAGATCACACACCATCAGCATCTTTCTAAAGAAATTGTGAAAGATATATCAATTTATGAATGTTAATAAATTCCATCGTAAAAGTAAGATTTAATCTAATATTCTACGCATTACAATCACAAGGAATTATTCTACATAAACGTATTAAGTGAATCTCATTAAGTTTTAGCAGATAAGCTGATTTTCACTTTGACGAAAAAGGCGCTCTCTTTTAATCTAATATTTCAGTCTTATGCCAAAAATGAAAGTTTTTACACTAGAGCCTATCAAGATTATTAGAAAAATTAGTTTTATCCTTGTCGTCAAAATTTTTCTTGCTTATATGTACGTAGAACTGAAAATAAATCCAAAAAATTCATTTATCGAAAGTTATTTGTAATTTAACGTCTATTGTTTACTGTGATAAAAAATATTACTACCAATTTAGATGGTTTTTTAAAAATGAAAATTGAATACACACTCCTACATATATGCATACACACATACATCTCTCTCTCTCTCTCTCTCTCTCTCTCTCTCTGTATATATATATATATATATATATATATATATATATATATATATATATATATATAATATTATATATATATATATATATATATATAAATATATATATATATATATATATATATATATATATATATATATATATATATTTAATATATATGTATATATATATATATATATATTATAATATATATATATATTATATATATATATATATATATATATATATATATGTATATATATATATATATATATATATATATATATATATATATATATATATATAAATATATATACATATATGCATATATACATTTATACATACTTACATATACACATACACATATATGCATATATATATATATATATATAATATATATATATAAATATATATATATATATAATATATATATATAATATATATATATATATATATATATATATATATATATATATATATATATATATATATATATATATATATATATATATATATATATATATAATATATATATATATACATATATATATATAGATATATATATATATATATATATATATATATATATATATATATATATATATATATATATATATATATATATATATATATATATATATATATATATATATATATATATATATATATATATATATATATATATATATATTATATATATATACATATATATACATATATATACATATATATATACACACATATATTATATATATATATATATATATATATATATATATATATATATATATATATATATATATATATATATATATATATATATATATATATATATATATATATATACATTTATGTATATAATGTAAAATTTTAATACTTTAATCTTAAACACAAATTACTAACTCCTGTATTAAAAATCCCACCAAATCCACAATTTGGTCATCTTCTTAGTAGCCACTTGCCGTTAAGCTCTTTTGTTGTATTTTGTAATAAGTATTTCACTTGTAATTCTAACCTGACATTTTATTTGTTAAAAAAAGATAATCTGAAGATAAGGAGTAGGGGTATTTATAAGGTCCGATGTGTGTGAGATTGGATCACCAGACTAATTAAGTTAAGTCTAATCCTGACACGCTAGTAAAATGCTGCTTTGTAAATTATTTATGGAGCTCTTGATGTGCTTTTAACTGCGGGGACGTCAGGGGTTGAAAAACGAGGGGCGCATTTTCCTCTAGTTTTTTGGTTTGAAGGCTAGGTGATTGCCAATTCAAATTTTCAATGAATGAGGAGCGGAGGTAAATAGGCAAATCAAAACTGTTAGATCTCTGATTGACAAGAAGGAAAAGAAAATTGAAGAAAACAAAATTGAAAAGATGAGAAGTAAGACGTTTGAGGAGAAGCCGATGAAGCGTAGAGCAAATTGGTGGTAAGCGGTATTGTGCGACAATTCTTCGTAAAAGGGTAACGAGAATTGGGCCCACCTAATGCAAATGGGTACGATCTGGTGCCACAACGGGCATTCGTATGATCTTTCGAAAACACCGTCTTTGTTGTCAACACAAACCAAAGGTACGATTAGATTTTATTAGTAAAACATTGTATACACAGTCGACCACTCATAGTCTCTTCCTCTCTATATTTCATATTGACGAATTTTGATTTAGTTAGATTAGCGAAATGGCGATTGTTAGATTAGATTGGCGGAATTTGATTTAGAGAGTTTCAAGTCTCGCAAACCAAGAAGCTAGTTTATAAATTCTTAACTGTAAGATCACATGTTAAATGATAAATGAAGTATATCTCCTAAACAATCTGTAAAAAATGGAATCTTCAAATATTTTTTAAAGTGTAAATAAATGTTATTTTTATATTTAAACTTGTATAGTTCTTTAATTTATGAAAACTACTTCTATATCTATCTATATATCTATCTATCTATCTATCTATCTATCTATCTATCTATATATATATATATATATCTATCTATCTATCTATATATATATATATATATATATATATATATATATATATATATATATATATATATATATATATATATATATATATATATATATATATATATATAATATATATATATATATATATATATATATATATATATATATATATATATATATATATATATATATATATATATATATATATATATATATATATATATATATATATATATAATGGGAAAGAGTGGAATGTGCATGTTTCTACTTTTTTCTATCACAGGAATTCAAATAATACCCATTCAGTGTAAAATACTGAGCTAAATAAATATTGTATAAACCGGATTACTAAATAATATCCTTTTTTATTTTTCTAAATAAACTGCAACATATTTTCTTAAATTAGTTTTAAAAATAGGATTAAAAGGTCCAATCCTGTCAAAAATTTCCTAAAAGGAATTTCTTAACGAGATATCGCTTCATGAATATTAAGCAAATTTAATCTTGTCAAAAGTATAAGTACTTAACCTGATGTTGCACACTCTGCAGTTCAGAAGGAACTTTACGCATAAACGTATTAAATCAATCTTATTAACTTGAGAGTAGTTACGCTGATTTTTGTACTGAAAGAAGGGTTCTTATATCTAAAAATTCATACTTTTTGTGTATGCAAAATAAACTCACTTTCTGACTACAACTGGTTAAAACTATAACCAATGTTTTAGTTTAAAGCTTAATATTTGTAAAATTGATTTTAATAAGTACTATCCTGCGTATAACACTCCATTATTATTTTTTTTATTCAATTTTGAGATAGAATAAAGGCTTTTCATATGTATCTAAAATATGTGCGATTTTGGGAATTAATTATCTTTTATATAGTTATATATATATATATATATATATTATATATATATATATATATATATATATATATATATATATATATATATATATATATATATATATATATATATATATATATATATATATATATATATGTCCCATCTCTAATACAACGCTTAATAAACCGTACCTTCGGATGATTCTGAATGCCAAGTGCAGGAAAAATAGCTGCACTTGCCTCAGTGCCGTAGTATGCGGTTCTTCTCCAGTAGACCATACATATAAAACGTGATTTTCAATTTAGTGCGCTGTGCGTACACATTAGAACTTCCTACGTTCGTTTGCGAGCTACGTGGTGCAGCACCTAGTACAGCATGCACTGCGGGAATACCAGCAAGTAAATCAACATACTATTTGAATATATTATAAATAATATTTATTTTATACCATATAAAGATGGGTAGACATAGGTGCAGAAAATTATTGTCCAACATAATTTTGAGAGAGTGTGCAGTTTACACACTGCATATATGGACCGCACACTACTGATATATATATATATATATATATATATATATATATATATATATATATATATATAAATATATATATATATATGTATATATGTATATATAATATATATATGTATATATGTATATATGTATATATATATATATATATATATATATATATATATATATATATATATATATATATATATATATATATATATATATATATATATGTATATATATATGTATATATATGTATATGTATATATGTTTATGTATATATGTATATGTATATATATATATATATGTATATATATTTATATGTATGTATATATAATATTATATATATATATATATATATATATATATATAATATATATATATATATATATATATGTATATATATATATGTATATGTATGTATATATATATATATATATATATATATATATATGTATATATATATATATATATATATATATATATATATATATATATATAAATATATATATATATATATATATATATGTATATGTATATATGTATATGTATATATATGTATATATATATATATTATATATATATGTATATATATATATATATATATATATATATATTATATATATATATATATATATATATATATATATAATATATATATATATATATATATATATATATATATATATATATATATGTATATATGTATATGTATATATGTATATATATATGTATATATATATGTATATATATATATATATATGTATATATATATATATATATATATATATGTATATATATGTTATATATGTATATATATATGTATATATGTATATATGTATATATGTATATATGTATATATATATATATATATATATATATATATATATATAATATATATATATATATATATATATATATATATATATATATATATATAGATAGATAGATAGATAGATAGATAGATAGATAGATAGATAGATAGATATAGTTCAATTTGGAGGTAACCCATGCTTTTAAATTTTCACTTTCTAAATATCATGCACCGTGTTACGCGAAATTAAAGTTTTTTTTCAAATATACTTTTATGTCACATACTTCAAAGAAAAAAAACAGATATTTCCAGAGGAAAATAAAATAAACATCAACCAAGAGAATGTATTCATGGAGAAAGATTTCGGGATATTACAGCCCTGTATACCCGACGTCAGGTATTTATCTTTCAAAAAACCATTTTTATCAGACTCAGTGGGATTTATCGCTATTTCGTTATAATATCTAGGGCAACAACTTGATCTTTTTTGACAGCATTTATTCCGTTTGAAATTTTTTTTTCTGACAAAATCCCCGAGGAAAGTTCTTATATAATATTTCTTTTTCAGGAGACAAAGTTGTATGGAAATGTTCTGTAGTCTTGGTTTTTTCTGTAAAATATTTGACCTTTTCTGTTTCTGAGAAGTACCTATTTGGTGTTTAGTGCAAAATGAATAATTTTAAAGTCATTTATCCTCTTTAGTTGTTATTTTATTTCCACTTGCTATTAAGGTTGTTGGTTTGGTAGCGAAAATTAGGCTATTAGGATACATTAAAGGTATTATTAACTGCTGTTGTAGGTCACGTGGCACATACGTGAAAATTTCGATCACACATATCTGTCGTGTAGCTCTCATTAAGTTTAGGTATTTACCTATGATCAATTTTATAGTGGGTTTTATTTTTTAATCAAAGAATAAATTTTATTTGTCTTGTGCTGTGTAGATTATTTAAGTTTTAAATTTAACCACAGGCTCTGAGAGACTACAGACTTAATTTTTTTAAACTAATAATCTAAATTATGAGTTACTAAAATCAAATATTACACACTTAAAATGAACACATACAAGGTTGATAGTTTAAAATAAAAATTAAGCAAATTTATTTTATGCTATTTACATGTCTATGTACAAACATTAGATTCAAACTTCATAAAATTTGATTTTCCAAACTTTCTATTATGTGCCACATTATTCAAGATTTTACCTTTGTGGATCTATTTGGTTTTCCAGGGCGGTACTCAGGTTGGGAACTGTTGGTAAAAGGATGTAGACACTGCTGACTTCAGTCTCACCACTGGTATGGGGCCTTCTAAATGATTGTGGTGATTCTGAAAGGCGGATTCACTGGAACACTTCTGGTCGTTGCGAAATGTCGTCTTCGTTAGTTTTCGGAGTCTCTTTTGGACCAATTCTTCCTTTGGTACCCAAACTCTGCTCTCCGACTCCCGAACTCTATCTTCTTTCTTTTTTATATTACTTTCATCTCTATCCTTTCTTACTTCTCTTCGTCCAATCAGCAGAGCTGTATATTTCCATTGGTCATCCTTTCCCCGCCTTGAAACCTCAAACATGGGAAAATCTTACCCCTTCAAATTGGGCACTCTTCCTTAGGGACTCATAAATAACTCCACAAAGGTATATTCTTATTTAGTGTTATGAATGGAGACATTGTTCTAATACGGTACTGGGATCAGAACCCCACCCGAGAATCCCTCACACTTCGAATCTGTACAATTAATTTTACACATCCTCTCTCCTTTAAAAAATATTTGATGAGGTCAGATTTTGATCCCAAGCATTTCACTTCTAGGTTTATTTATATCAATTATATTAATTAATCAATTATTTTAATTGTATAATTAATCAATTATATTAATTATATCAGTTATATTAATTATATCAATTATATTAATTATATAAATTTTATAAATTGTATTAATTATTAATTATATTAATTATCTAAATCACCTCACTACAATATCTACTCTTTTTCATAGCACTCCCAATCATATTAAATAATATGGGCTAACACATTTTAATTATACCTTAATTCTTAGCATTATTCCTACTTTTGTCTTGTGCTGAAAAATATCATCATTTACAAGATTAAAAGAATTGCGAATAAAAATATTAGTTCATAATCTTACGGACAGATGGCTTTTAGATGAATTACACACTTAACCAACGTTTACTCTGGGTATAAAATGTAAACATTACTTCAGTGCCTTTACTGCCCGATTCTTATGCAAGATGGAGCTCTTTCACACACTAGCTTCCTTGTTAAGAACGTTCTCAAAATCACTTTACAGAAGAACAGGACACCAACCGCCACTCTCCTCCACATGTGTCCAATGTGTGGCTATCCCTATCGCCAGACTTTAACCCATGCGAATTATTACATTGGAGACATTTGAAATATCTTGTTTTTCATGATAGACCAAGAATCATACCTGATTCGAAAGGTAGAATTTCATGACATATTCTCTGTATTTCACAGGAGCAAGAACAATATCTGATTTGAAAGTCAGTATTTCACGTTATGTTTTCAGCATATGATCTGTCCATAAATTACACCTGATCTGTAAAACAGCATTTCACGATATGATCTTATCATTTTCCGAGACTAAGAACTATACCTGATCTGAAAGACAGTATTTCATGATATGTTCTCAGCATATCCTTGGACCAAGAACTATACCTGATTTGTAAAACAGCATTTCACGATCTGTTCTCAGTATATACTCCGACTACAAACTATATCTGATCTGTAAAACAGCTTTCATGATATATTATCAGCATTTCCCTTTACCAAGAACTACACCTGATCTGAAAAACAGCATTTCAAGATATGTTCACAGGATAGCCTCGGACCACAAACTATACCTAATCTGTAAAACATCATTTTACGATATGATCTCATCATTTTCCGAGACTAAGAACTATACCTGATATGAAAGACAGCATTTCATGATATGTTCTCAGAATATCCTCGGACTAAGAACTACACCTGATTTGTATAACAGCATTTCACGATATGTTCTCAGGATATCCTCAGACTACTAACTATACCTGATCTGTGAAACAGCATTTCACGATATGTTATCAGCATTTCCCTTTACCAAGAACTACACCTGATCTGAAAAACAGTATTTCACGATATGTTCACAGAATAACCTTGGACCACAAACTGTACCTGATCTGTAAATATTATTTCACGATATGTTATCAGCATTTCCCTTGACCACGAACTACACCTGATCTGAAATACAACATTTCACGATATGATCTCAGGATATATTCGGACCAGAAAATATACCTGATCTGTAAAACAGCATTTCACGATATGTTCACAAGATATCCTTGGGCCACAAACTATATCTGATCTATAAAACAGACTGTCACGATATGTTTTTAGCATATTCCCAGACCAAGAACTATATCTGATCTGAAAGACAGCATTTCACGATATGTTCTCACTATTTCACCGGACACAATGCGGTCAAATCAAAAATAGGCTATTTTACGTTATCAAATGGTGGAGGAAAATCATGGCTATCATGTTGAACATGGCTTGCTGTAATGAATTTTTATCTATGGCGAATGTTGGCAACATGTGTAATTTATTCAATAAACGCTTTCTTATGGCGCAATTTTAAACTAATTATTTTTATCCTCTAAAACAATTTTCTAGACCTTCATTATGTCTTACACAATATTTCACAAATTTCTGAACAATAATTTTGAATTTAGACAACTTTAGTACAGAAATTTAACTATGGACACTTTCTGTATAAATTGTGAGGCATTTGTTACTAAGCACTATCAATACATATTATAAAAAATTTTAGTTTTTAATACAAGACGTACGTTTTTGTCGAAACTAGCTAATATACATTATAGTTAGTTATATTATAGTTAATAGTTAACTATTATACAACTAACATGTTCATATGTATGCATATGAGAGAGGTTAATTAAGAAAATTTATTATATAAAAAAGGAAAAAATATATTCCTTAATAAATAAAATCCTAGAATAAATCCGATCATATGCAGAGAAAAAAGCCTTAAAAGAATATCGATTTTAAGTAAAATGCATATATATTAGTTAATCAATAATTTTAGAAGACACTCAATAAATTTCTTTGGTTTCCAATTTCCCTTAGTCATTAAAATATATTTCAAACATCTAAATTATTCTGAGAAATACAAAGATAATCACCCAAATATATTAATAATACAAAGTTCTAGCAAAGAGTGCTTTCGGAGTGAAAAAATTCTGAATACAGATTATCTACATTCTACTTCTTCATAAAGAAAAATACTTTATAGTATTTTACAAAACTAAAAAGGAAAAATTCCCTTTTTATTTGTTTTCATTCAAATTCGAGATACAGAAATGGTTTTTTATATGTATCTAAAGTATGTGTTGTTTTGGGATATATATTTTTTATAGGAAATAATAGTTATAAATATATTTGAAAATTGAGGTATTTTAATTTGTTACTATGGGTTAAATTTCTCCAAAGAAATTTACGTTATATAATACTTTCTGTTTCTTATTACTTTTTTGATCATACGCTTTAGTCATCTAGCTTACTCATAGAATTTCAGAATAGCTAGT
>CM063509.1:107302041-107304541 GCA_032207245.1 Pardosa pseudoannulata
GTGTGTGTGTGTGTGTGTGTGTGTGTAATATATCAAAATTATTACAGTTAAAATATTTTTTTTAAATTCTTCTTTTTACCCCTTTTTTATCATATCAATTTTCGCAGTTACAAAATACCTTATCTAAAGGAGTATTCATGACTTGCATAATTTTAACCCATTTCCCAAAGCTAACTCTGAAACAAATGCAAATTTTGTGTTAAGTTGACACATTTTACTAATGTCTTCAAAAATGGCTCAAATTTTGTAACTGATCTCAGTTTCACTTCACTGTTAATAATTCTGACTAAGCTACCGATTTCTTATGAATATTCTTTGCATCATTGCGCTGTGGGGCTGACTTTTAACATTTATCTTTGCTTCTACAGATGTGTATCATGCGAGGCGCATGCAGAAAATCAGTTTCCCGATGTTTTTCCCTTTAAAGTAAACGTAATTAACGTTGTTAATTGGGCATGCGTAACAGATCTATAACGTATCAATCCAGCTGGCCAGCTGGACAGGTCCGACCTCGTGCCAGTAATCGTGGGAGCTGTGGTCCGAAATGGAAGCTCCAGCAGCCTGCAAGGGAAGGGCATTCTGCTTACTGACTTCTTTCCACGTGGTGAAACAGTAAACGCTGTCTGTTACTGTGAAACACCGAGGAAATTGCGACGTGGCATTCAAAACGAGAAGCGTAGAACGTTTACTGCAGGTGATGTGCTCCTCCATGACTATGCTCGTCTACAAACGTCTCGAAGCACAGCAGCTGTTTTGACGTAATTTGGCTGGGAGTTGTTTGATCATGCACCCTATAGTCCTGATCTTGCTCCCAGCTTTCCCTTTTCTTGCAAGAAATTCCTGTTTTTTCGGTGAGCGATTTGGCAACGGTGAAGAGCTGAATATGTCTGCCACAAGCTAGTTTTATTCACAGGCGGCGTATTTCTACCACAGAGGGATACAAAAGTTGCTCCCACAATACAAGTGTCTCAATTCTGGTGGTGGCTATGTTGAAAAATAGCTGAAACATTTCTGTACTTGTTGCTAATAAATGTCTTCCTGAAAATGTGAGTTATTTTTGTCTTAAATAGGGTAACTTACTTTTTGGATGCGCCTCGTATTTTAGCTAAAGTATCCCTTCCTAGATTATATCGACTTCCATCTACTCTCGTTTTGTAACAAAGTGTTACATCACAATACTGTAGCTGTCAGCAAGACTTACCGAAAAGCGAAAGTGATTCCACATTCAACCCAATTGGAAAAGTGGAGTTTGTCAACCCTTTTTCCCCAATGAAAGACAGTGAAAATATCTCCCTACTCAACAGTTAGCAGGAGAAGACGACAAAGGAGTATGAAGGAATCATTTTAAGCTGAAGCTGCCTCTAACCATTTTTTCTTGCAGCTTTCGAATCTTGCCAAATTGACTGAAATTAACAATCAACAATCAGTTCAAAAATCACTACAATTTTCTATATCTCAATTAAGGGTGTTTCAATTTTAACATTAGATTTATGGATGTTGATCATATACCTATTTTTGCTGAAGTGAACCAGTTTGACTCATACAAGAAAATGGAATTTTTTTGCAAAGAAAATAGTTTCAAATTAATTTAAATGAAATGTTTATTATCAAAACATTCATGGAAAACATTTTTACATAAAAAATCTGATTCTGAAACACATTTTCCGCAAATATTTCTATTGCATTTAGCAAAATGGTTTCTACATATGGTTCTTTTGCATGATTGTTGAACTTGGCAATTCTTCCATGCGTCAGTAGCATGAAATTCTGTCATTGGAATGGAAGTGTTCTCGAGTTCTTCTCTATATTTACTTTATGCTATAAATGTGTTATACTTTATGTTTACTTTCTACTATATTTATTACTATATTTATTTATTTTGATATACATTCTATGAGTCAAATTGGCTCACAACCGTGAAAATAGGTATACCACATTTGATAGTGCGAAATGAAGGGTCTGCGGGGAAGAGGAATGAAAGTTTACATATATTTTATTACTTAACTAAAAACCAACTTATGTTTCTGAAAAGTGATATTAAAGTGTTATATATATATATATATATATATATATATATATATATATATATATATATATATATATATATATATATATATATATATATATATATATATATATATATATATATATATATATATATATATATATATATATATATATATATATATATATATATATATATATATTTAGTGATAAAATTTTTAATGAGTCAAATTGGCTCGGTCCTTAAATCTAGTGTTAAATAAAGGGTTAAAAATAAATTATCTTTAAATAGAAAGTGTTCGCTCAGTAATATCGTGTGAGTAATTTTTAATTTTCCACCAGACCTGGTTTTTAGCTTCGCTTGTTCTATGTACATTTTATATTTTATTCATTTTTCAACCTCTCCCACACCATGATATAACTACCATATAGCTCATCATATGACGGGATCAATAACAGCTTTAATTTTCCAGAATTGTAAAGTACCTTATGAGAC
>CM063509.1:107309541-107312041 GCA_032207245.1 Pardosa pseudoannulata
AATTTACCAATTCGTCACGTAATAATCAGGTAAAAATAGCATTTTTTCTAGCGTTATAACGTTATTCCTTTAACCATCCCATTTAATCATTTATTTTAAATTACTTAAATATCGTCTGTATTATTTTCATACATGCTATCACTGAATTTAGATATTACGTAAATATATTTCTTTATATTTGGCTTAAATAGTAGATTAGGTACATATGTGATAATTTTAAATTGAATCATCGATTGAAAATTATTAAAATACCAATTCGTCAACTATTTAAGCTTTTTTCTATGTTATGAAAATCCTTTAACCACTAATCAAAAATTACAAATATCTCATTATCATACATGCTATCACTGAATTTAGATATTACGTAAATATATTTCTTTATATTTGGCTTAAATAGTAGATTAGGTACATATGTGATAATTTTAAATTGAATCATCGATTTAAAATTATCACATATGTACCTAATCTACTATTTAAGCTTTATTTTATGTTGCAATGAAAATTTTAGCACTGGTATTAACAATAAATTCATCTACCTCATGAGTGTAGTAGAAATGATAGTTTTATTCCTTTACATCCTATTAATTACTGTGTCAAAAAAAATTGGGAAAAACTTAACGATAGTTTCAACGTAGCTAAGAAAAATTTGAATTATCTTTCTAAATGAGTTCACGTGATTCTAAACTGTATTCATATTATCGGGAGACTTTAGAGGAATATGAAGATAAACAAATTATTGAACATGTAGCAGATAATTCTCAGCCAAAAAACGAAAAAAGACTGAATTCAAAAATAAATTTTACTGATCTCAAAAATATGCTAGTCCAAAAATAAAAATGTATCATGTCGGCAGCACATTGCGAAAAGGAACTTTGTTTCTTGTTGATGTACGAGAATGATCTCTGCATGTCAAACAAACATGAGTTGACTCAGAGTATATACTACGGGCTCTGATAAAGACGCGTGATTGATTCCGGTGAGACATCGGCCAATGAGACAAAAAATTAAGACAGTAACTATCCATCAACATGTTTCTCTCCAAGGTACAGCCCCCAGCTCTAATGCAGTGTCTCCAGCACAACAATCTCGGAGTGAGTCTAAAGCTCCTAAGACTCAAGTGAGAGCTTCTCCTCTACCACCAACACAAGACTCTTCGCCTCTCTCAGATATCAATGTAGATTAAGTTTTATTACTCTATAAGGTTTTGTAATTAGCTTTATTAATTAGCACTAACACGTTTAAGTAAATACGTATACTGTTGTATTTTTTGTTTTAAATGCGTAAACTACAAATACTATTTACATATTTAACACATTCGTGTACCCGCATAAATGAAAATTCCTAAGGGCAAATCTTACTTTGAGGTTTTTCAGCTTTCGCGGAAGGTTCTATTCCCCATTAACCACGGAAAATGAGGGATCTTTGTATTGCATTATTTTGAATGAATTATGAAAGGGAATTCTTATTTAAGATTACGATACGGTAAATGACTCCGATAATAACCAATCAGGTGCTGTCTACAATTGTATGGTTGAGAATACTTTTGACGATAAGGAAAAATGTGTTCATACCAACTGAAGAGAAATATCATAGAAATTGTGACACGAGTTCTAAAGGAGGTATACCCCTTGAGTTAGACCAACATTCGCCTAGGAACACTCCTTTACCCCACGTGGAGGTTAGCGTTAGGTGAGGTAAGTACAACACTATCCTTAGGGGCACATCATTAGAGTCATTGATTTTATGATTACGATTATTTTGATTTAATTCGATGACTTCTTGTCATGACTCTCTGTAGGAGCCGCAGTTGCTTACCAAGGGCCATATTTCGGTACAGCTGAGCCTAAGATCCTTGTATTCTTTAAGGTGACTGGGGACTATTATATCATTCTGTCCGAGACAAACGTCATTTCAATATGTGGTTATCTTTGGGTCTGCGTAAAAACACATAAAGTTACCCGCGTCAGAGCACACCTCGCTACAAGTTCTCTTTGGGTGGTGATAAATGGTAACAGATTTAAGTCTTGTAAAATTATAATGTATGTATCTTCTGTACGTAAATACAATACATACTTAATACAGTGGACTCCGCTTAATGTGATCAGTTTGGGACACCCTGATTTGATAATAATAAAAGATTGATAACAATAAATGATATAAAAAATTAGGTAAACTTACCTCCCCCTTTAATTCACACGTACTAAATTTCAAAATAAAATGAAAAAACTTATATAATTATGGACTTATATTATCCTTTAAAACATAAGAATTGTATACATAATTACAAAATTCAATTCTTGACTGTCTACAATTCTGTCTATGAAACTTATTGATAAACTGTTCGCAATCATAATGTTTTTTAAAGTCGTCACAGGAGCTCTGCACTCCCTGTATTGCACTGACTCATTTTTGATAACCTGTTATAATGATTTAAAATTTCGATCTTTTGTTTTAAGGTTAAATCATTTCGCTTTCTGGCTTCCATATCGACAATCTGCAT
>CM063509.1:107317041-107332041 GCA_032207245.1 Pardosa pseudoannulata
ACATCTTGCTAATGTGCATTCCAAAATATCTTACCATTCTTTCATCGATTGTGAGATTTTCAGAAAATGTACCAAATTTCTTCAAGGTTATGTTTATTCTGTCATAAAGAGGTCGAATTTCATAATAGAGATCGTGTGGATGAATCGAAAAATTACGGTCTACTGGTTAAGAACGTGAGATCTGATGAGTGTAACATCGTGTGCTTAAAGCATACTCCAAACGGCTCCTAGCATCCCTGCCATCAATGAGATTTCAGCCCATAAATCCCTGAAAGATCACCGATCTACCCATGTTCCGTGATTTGGACATATACTGTTATTGTTAGAACAGTTGTAACTTCATAACTTAAGGAAAGATGCGTAGTAATTCTTTTTAAAATTGACTGTCAATAATAGCAAACCAAATGGTCTTTAATAATCTCCTTCTCAATTCCTCGCTCTCTTTATTCTTTTCACTCTACTCTGACACTATGTAAACCCATATTGTACCACACTAACTAAATATTTCTGCAAGTTAATAAAACTTCATCCATATCATTAATACGGCGTAACTAAGCATATAAAAACAAAATTTTGAAAAAAATATTTTTAATTTTTTAAGTAATTAGCTGTCCTATAAATAGGACAACGGTATACACTACTAAAATTTAACAAATATCACTTTCATTTCATTAGGCTGATTCATAGGTGAAATTTGGGGAAATAGTAAATGCAAAGTCCAACATTACATTTTAAGCACACTGTTGTTGGATTTCTCTTCCAGTTCTTTGACTGTCATCTTTGATAAGTGATAATAAAAAAAGGATATCCATTGTATGATGCTAACATCCATAATTTATATCCAAATTTTATAGGCTTATTTTTCATGAACATCTTGCTAATGTGCATTCCAAAATATCTTACCATTCTTTCATCGATTGTGAGATTTTCAGAAAATGTACCAAATTTCATCAAGGTTATGTTGATTCTGTCATAAAGAGGTCGAATTTCATAATAGAGATCGTGTGGATCAATCGAAAAATTATCGTTAAAATGAATAAAGCGCTTGTTGTTATTATACCGTTTTTTGGACTTAGCGTTACTCACTAATTTAGTTCCAGTGTCTGGAGAATTTTCCTAGTACATTTTTTCACGTAGTATCTAATAGTACCTGCTAAAGAAAATGACACCTAGGAATTGCATGAGTTCTGTTTCTGTAATTCTCGAATAATGTATTTTTTTTGGGTGGGGGGCTGCCTGACGATTTGTTTCTTTTGCTACAACTATCATGTGGAAGAGTTCAACTGGACTTTTTTCTGCAACCACGCTTATAATTCCATAATCTCGTGGTGAGATTGAATCACTTAATAGTTCAAATTTTGGTTGACGTTTTACCCACTGGGTTTTTTCCAGTGGAAGATGACATTCTTTATAGTTATTTGATAAAATTTCAATACAAGTGGTAGCTTAAATTTTTAGCCCATCACAATTTACTCTCTTTTCACATTTTGTGACTGAATCATCTATCTCTTCTTCATCACTAACGGAGTCTGGATTAGGAAGAACAATACCAATTTCAGAATCATCAATTCCTCATCACTTAAAGAATTCATATATTCGAGAGCGTCTTGACACACTTGAAATAATTTGAAGATCTCAGAAAGTAATCCTTTCCGAGATTAGCTTCAAATTCGTCAAATTAAGAAATTTTTAATTCAAAATGTTTGCAATACTTAAATTAAATATGCAATAGCTTAAATGCAGACATTGGACTTTTTTTAAATGAATATTTATATTAAAATTTTACATATTGCAATTATATTTACATACTTAAAATGTATTTTTAAATTTTAGTAAAATATTTTGATATCTTAACTTTGAGATAGCAAACAGATATACATATATACTTATGTATGTGTGTTTGTTTGTAAACATGTATGAAACCATTTTATTGAAAATATAATTACATGAATGCCTATTTTGAGAAAACACAAGTGAATATATACTCTAACTTTTCCTAATCTTTTTTTTAGTTAAGAAATATACAGATAAAATGCTGCAAATACTTTTATTTCTTTGAATAAATAAAACAAACTTCCTTCCCTTAATTACAGCATTACGTTCAAATATTTAAGTCTCGTTGTTTTTATTTTAAAAAAGAAAGCATTAAAATTTTCTTTTTTGTCTCTTTATTTTATTTCACCTGTTTTCCGGCGGTTTAAATTTTATCTTATTTTTGGTTTCGAAATGTCAGAATGAAGCAATCACCAGGGAAACGTTGATCGTTGAAACTGAAAGAATTTGTAAAGAAATCAGTGTTTTTAATGTTTTTTTATTGTGCATAGTAAATACTTAATTTTTGTTTCGTTTAACTTAGAGGTATTAATACATATAAAATAAATAAAAACATTTTCTATCTCTTACACGAATAATTACTTATATCATTTGTTTTGCTTTTACATTTATAACTTTAACCCCTTGCCTGTGGAATATATTTCAGAAAAACCTGAGAAAAATGCAGAATTTTTTTTATTTAATTTTGTTTGTTAATACCATCCAAAATCCGAAAAGTAGGTTATTTTTGAAAAAAAAATTAAACGAAATAACAACTATTTTCAATATTTTCACAAATAGAGGAAATGTTAACGGATTACAGTACTGTAAAACAGTACAAGCATGGATTGCTCAAAGTACAGCAAAATAAATGAAGTGACGTAATTTTCTAGATAAATATAATAAACAAATACAACAATAATATTACCTATATCAACTGTCATGAATCCCATGTCGCTCAGATTCCGTTGAATTTCACAAATCCTTTATAGTATCCGAGAAATACTGACAAATGGCACAAAACTGCCGAAATTTTTAGGAAAGTATCTCTATCTATTGGGAAAATGGCAAATTAAATATTATGAACTGGACAAACCAATTTCGGGCTGCAAATTATTGAAATATTTTTTTTTCTGTCATTACAAAACTGCCGCATTTGCTTTGCCTGAACTGATTTTACAGGTAAAGTGTTAAGCCGAACATATCTTCTTCTTCTTTTACTTCTAAAGTTGTACAGCCCTCTTTGGGCCCTGTTTTATTCCACAATTATATTCGAAACAGCCCTCTGTTTCGCCTTTTCTATCTACCCACGGATCTTCATTATTTCGAAGTCATTAATAACGTCGTCCAGGCAGCTTTTCCTTCAATGGCCTCTGGTCGAGGTGTCCACAGATTTCCAATTGACGAACTTTTTATGCCATAATTACCGTCTCCCCTTCCAATGTGTCTAAGCCAAGTAAGGCTCTGGGACTTATTAAAGCAAACTTGAAAGTAAAACCTAGAAAATAGCTAAAAAGGATGAAATTACTTGCTGGTATTTGAACGAAAGGCGATGAGGAGAATATTGGGATCTCTTAACAAATTGTATGTGGAACACATACTAGTACGTTTTCTAATGATTGATACTTGAGCGTAAGGTACGTACTAATACATTTTCTGACGAATGATACTTAATCTCGGGTCACATACTAGTATGGGTTAGTGTAACACTATCATTTGTTTGTGGCTACAAAAATAACATTACATATAGGAAAATGAAGCCGAATGTTCTTGTCTCTGTAAGCCGAATGTTAATGATTCTGTAAAAATTTAGACAAATAAAACTGGTTTTTATATCAGTCAATGCGGAACCACAGAACGGGAAAAAATTAAAACTATGTACTACTATTTCTATTTGATTTTCATATTTACGATACTATTATAAATTTATTCAATAAAATATATGGATTTTTTGTTTACAAAAATCTTATGGTTGTCATTTATATATTTCTATTTACATATTTGTTTATATATTTCAATATAAAATACGAAAAGTTGGTTAAAAAATTAAATAGCTTTCGATCTATTGAGATTTAACCGAATAACTAAATTCACCCTCAAAACGCCTTCTCCCGGTACAATTCCGCTGCGAATTGTACCTGTACACATTATGTTAATAACGATAGAAGAAAATTAAGCACAGCAGATAGACAATAAATGTTACTTTATAACCAGAACATTCCTCTATATTTTAAAGGAAACAAATAATACCCAAATAGTAAGGGTTCTGTTCACCAATACTGATATTTGTAGTTGTAATCCTACTGCAGCCTTAAATATTTTTAACCTATTTTACTTGACTTTAAGCAGTAGATGACTATACTATTACAACATCCATACTGAAATTGTAATTAGACTGCAAATTAGAAATCAAACTTTCGAGATAGGAACTTTGAAAACATTTTAAAGCTTTTAAATTAGCAGCAAATCTAAGGGTACACAGTATGTTATTTATATATCTCCCACAGATAGGTAGATTTTTCGTACTGCAGATTAAAAAGATTAGTAGAGGAAAAATCAACAAATTATCCTAATCGATTACTATATAAGGTAATTATATTGTGAATACCGTGCTATATTTAATCCTGATGTGGCTTTTGCTCTTCCAGCCATTACCTTTATCTTCATTAGAGAAGAAGGCAATGCGAGGATAATGCAGAAGGCTTTGAAGCGAAAATTATTGAAACTCAGGTGCACATGCTCTATGAAATCAGATTTTTCTCCCAAAAATAATATTTAGTTATAAACAAATATGTTAAAATTTTTTGATAAAAGCTTAGTTATAGATTTCTTACTGCACATTAAATTGAATAAGAGGGAGATAAAATGTACAAGCAAGCTTAATAACATTTTTTATATGGTAAGTACATAATGAATATCACATTAACTTTAATCCAAAATGAGCTCTTTCTCCTACAACCACAGCATTTCCCATTTTTGAAAGATTTTTCCTGTTTTATAAATGAAAATCAATGAAATATTAATGCACCCACACTGTGTGAGGTCAGAAAAATAAAAATAACACTTTTTTTAGTTAATTTCTTTATTAACCCATTAACACCCAAATTATTTTTTTTCCGACATAATGATATATAATTCATAAATTGGGTGTCTTTTACTATCAACATGAATATTATTATCGAATTTTTTCAATACGTACCATAGTTTTTAAAAAATATGCTGATCTAAAAATAGATCACTGGGCGTTCGGGGGATATATTTTAGCAAATACACAACAATCAGTAGTACTTCAATAACGTGGTAAAAACGAACCAAATAGATAAAAACTAATGTGTTTTCTTTTAAAAAATCGTTTATTATCCAGAATTTCACAATATTACAGAATGTACTTAGCACACTGTATGAGGTTAGATAAATAAAAATAACACTTTTTTTAGTTAATTTCTTTTTTAAGGGGACACATTAACTTTAAGCAACCTGAAATGGAAAAATTTCATACATTTTTCACTTTATTTTATCGCATTTTAAAGATTATTTGAAATACATGGATTTTTTTGCAATTAATTTCTAATTTTACTTAATTAGTTTTGCTGAATTTACTTTATTTCTAAAAATTTGTTTTCTTGTACAACGTTAAAATTGAGAGCTTGTTTAAAAAATTTAAACTTTTTTCTGAAACACTATTGGCACACTTACATGAACTCAAAGTATGACTTATTAATAATATTTGTTCTTTTTTGTAAACAGTAAATATTAAGCATAAATCTACATTTATATAAATTTTTGAAAATTATCAGAAACAATATAGCAAGCGATTGAATTTTCATAAAAGAAAAATGATGTTTAAAACCCCATTTCAAATACTATATAAACACTAAAAGAGATAAACAACAACAAAAATATAAGTAGAGTTTTATTGTAGGTCTCTAACGTATTTACTGTTAAATCTTGATATCAATATGTGCATCAGTTTTTTATTGCATATTTATACTTAAACATTGTAGGTCTCTAACGTATTTACTATTAAAATTTGATGTCAATATGTATATCAGTTTTTTATTGCATATTTATACTTAAACGATGTAGGTTTCTAACGTATTTACAGTTAAAATTTGATATCAATATGTATATCAGTTTTTTATTGCATATTTATACTTAAACGATGTAGGTTTCTAACGTATTTACAGTTAAAATTTGATATCAATATGTGTATCAGTTTTTTATTACATATTTATACTTAAACATTGTAGGCTTCTAACGTATTTATTGCTAAAATTTGATATCAGTACGTGTATCAGTTTTTTATTACATATTTATACTTAAACATTGTAGGTTTCTAACGTATTTATTGTTTATATTTGATATCAGTACGTGTATCAGTTTTTTATTTAGTCTAGAAATGTCTAGAAAAATTACAAATGTAAAAATCTAACTATTGGATTTTTGGAGGTTTAAATATGATGAGCCCCTATAATGGAGTGGTTTCTGTCATTGAGTAAATTCACGGAACCATTCATTCTATGGGAGTGGTTCTATGGGAAACGACGCGTTGTGCAAAAACATAACGGGTTAGCACCTGAAAAAGAAATGCACAGAAAAGACAATAAAAAGGTATATTATTTGATGAGTGGTGATGTATAGTGAAGTACACGTCATGACAATAACCTCATTTTTAATATTTAAATTAAACATGGCTTTTCGCCATCTTATGTCTTAAGTCCTAAAGTGAAAAAAACACAATAGACATTAAAAAAGAAAGGTTTGGTTTGGTTTCGAGTGTTACTGTCTACTTTTTGCAACACGACAGATAATGAGACCGGGACATACACCTTAAAGCCGATTTCGAAAGGCTACGAACATCCATGCCACTGTGTTATTCGAAACCCCGAACACCGGTACCGAAGGCCACCACCCTGACCAGTCGGCCATCGGTCGGAAAAAAATAAGTTATTATTGAATTAATGGAATTTATTGAAACAAGATTTTAAATTGACACTAAAAATTAATTAATTGATTGAAACTAGTTGAACATTTAAAATTATAAAATTTAAATTTAAAAAAAGGAAAGGAGAAAGCAAAAAAAAAAATAAATAAATAAATGCCACTTATATTGACTGCGAAACGAAACTACGGAGGACTCAGCTCCGGGTCCCTCTTCTTTTCAGGGAGTCGAAAATTCTCCTCCATCCTAACTGATGGGCCTCAAGTCTGCAAGTCAGTGCATAGACTGTGGCTGCTGGACTGATAACGGAAACTGTGTCTTTCTCATCAACATTCCTTTGGCCTCGCGGCACGGTGAAACAACGACAAGAACAGCACTAAAAACATGCCAGCTTGTGGAGTGGGGATATGTCATACCATAAAAGTAGCGAATTTATGGAACTATTGAATGGCGGCGCTCGCCAATGAGATCGCCAAGTGACGATCTTGGTATGCTTGATGTCATCTTGGACATGTTTGATTAAAAATCCAGAGTGGCTTATGCGATAAAAAAGTAACATTCTGTCTCACCAACGTGATAATTAGGAACTTGGCAGGGAAGATACAAACAGTATTTTTGTTGACTGCAGGCTTTATAGAATTAAAGTAAACTAAATGGGACGTTATGACAGCCAACATAAACAAGTTTTGGTTACTCTACGAATGACAAAACCGTTTGTAAAAACTTTCCTACTAGATACTTTATAATTTCTTAGTTATTCTTCAGGAAAACTATGTAGCAGTGAATAAGCTTATAAGAACCATTATTTCTTTTTATTCATGAAACATTCAATTATTTTTTTAAACATTGCATTTACATATTCTTATTCACTTTAACTTTAAATACAATAAAAATAATTGAAGGATTTTGTTACATATATGTACAAAATTTTATATCTTGAAATATTCTTATGTAAAATTCCTATTTTTTTTTTAGTTTTAAGGTAATTCAAACTTTTTAAAAATGCTCTTATAATTAAGAATATTTATGTTTTAATAGGCTTAGACGGAATTAATCGTCGTAAGATATGTATAATTTACATTGGGATGCAATTCGCAGTATTTAATAAATCATACCTCCTAATCATAATTATTAAGTGTAATAGGTATCTTCATTTATAATTATAGAGATATACTTCGTTGCCACGTTACGTGTCTCAAATATACTAGTTTATCAATATTTATTGTTCATAAGCGTAATTTATTATACGACTAATCCATATAATCAGACAAGAGTTACAATATTGTCACGTCATTAATGTTTATAAAATATGTGATAAACCTCTATATCATTGGAAATTCGCACATAATATTACAATTAAATAATTACAATTAAGTATATATGTATATAATAAACAACCCGACTGACGTTGTCCTGTTCTAACACTGTGAATCCAAAAATTGTAAAATGTTTTTAAATAAATTATAAACTGGAATATTTTCATGATAAAATAAGAAAAAAAAATTTAAAATATTTGACGCCACCACAAGTACAGTCATTACAAACGTAATTAAATTAAAATTCCCACATCACCTGCCTGGGGATTCGAGAGTGAGACTTCTCGTACTGAAACCAGTTGCGCTGACTGTCACAGTGAAGGGTTTCAAACAGCACTATAATAATCTCAAGAAGCGCGCAATTCTGGATTTTTAAAAAAATTACATTTTCTATTGGATCAAATTGTGAATCTAAACCATTCTCGATTCAACTTAATTACATTCACAAAATTTCATCAAATTCAGACCAGCCATTTAAGAGTTCTATTACAAACACACGGACAGAAGTATTTCATTTATCTATGTAATAAATGTATATATTTATTATATAAAACACTTCTTTCCTATTGTCACAATTATTATGACACCCCTATTGTTTTTACTTGACAGGGCTCCTGGGCGGCGAGAAAGCTACACAGCTAGTAGTATTAAAAATGCAGTTGGCCGACATTGAAACGAAAGACACAAGTCTAATCAAAACTTTATTTCAGAGCTACTAAAACGGACATCTTTCCTACACAGACAAAAAACGACAGACAAAAAAAAAAGACACCAAAATCACTATGCTCGAACACAGGTGCACCCAAGAACGAAGACAGAACGAATTTTCCCACTTACTCAGCAAATTTAAGTGTAAGATCATGAAAAAACCCGGAGCCATTTGCTGGCGACTGGTGGGAAACGTGTTGAATAGACAGAAAATTTACATCTGTAGGACAGAAATCTTTGGGAAATGGATCGAAAGAATTTTAAGTCGAGAACGCTTCTTTGATTAAGACATTTAGAGTCTGGGAAAAAGATTTTAAGGAATTAGAATGGGAGAAAGAATAATTTTAAGGAAATATTAAAGTTAAATATTTTTGAGAAATTACACACACACACACACACACACACACACACACACACACATATATATATATATATATATATATATATATATATATATACTCTTTTGTAAAAATTTCGGTGATAGGATGGTTTGGCAAACATTTTTTGGCAGTACTTCGTTGGATGTATCTATACCTTGTGCCTTATTGGTTTGTCCACAGGAGAAATGAGTCGTAAAGGCTAGCAATTACAAGTGGCATCTATATTGGGAATGCAGTTAATGATTCACTTTCTGTAAGCGTAAAAGTATAACTAAATGGAAAATATATCGGCAGTAACCTCAAGTGTTTGGTGAAAATGCAATAGCACTTTAAGATGTTAATATGCTTCACGTTAAGATGCATAATATTTGAGAATGGACACATAGATAATGAAAATCTTGAGTCTGATAAAATGGGAGTTATGGAATGTTATGGAAAAAATACGATACTACAATACTACTCGAATGAACAGGTAATTGCTGTAACTAACACTCAGGAGGATTGCCTAAAGACAAGCAATTACATGTCGTATCCATATTGAAAATGCAGTCAGTGATTCGCATTTTGTGAGCGAAAAAGTATAACTAAATGGAAATGTATCGGTAGTACTGTCCAGTGTTTGGTGAAAATGCAATAGCGCTTTAAGCTGTCAAATATGCTGCACATCAATATGCATAATATTTGAAGATGGACGCATAGATAATGAAAATCTTCAGTCCGATAAAATGGGAGTTATGGAATGTTCCTCTTTATAGACCAGACCTCATCATGTGACGTTCGTGCTTTTGATTCATTGATTAAAAATTCAAACTAGCAATACCAATCAGATGAAGAGGTAATGTTTGTTCAAAATGTTTGTCTACAGAAAAAGAAAAAGATGAAATTTTGTAAAGTTGTTGTGTAGTTGTTGTGAAGAAATGTAAACTGTTATGACGAAACCGTTCAGTCTCGGAAGATAATATGTCCAGAATAAATGCTAATTCTATATTCACCAACAACAGTTTTTGACTAGATTTTCATGTATCACAGGAAATGGAATCGATTCTGCAATGAATAGTATTCTGAATATATTATGCATTGGAGCTTTCTTAAATACTAGCATATATAGCCTGTCATATGACAAGATCAGTAAAACTTTCAATTTTCCAGACTTGTAAAGTACCCTATGAGGCAGGCAAAAAAAATGGCTTGTTTTTTTTTCGCTGAGAATTATAAGCTCAAAAATTTGTTTTTCTTTTCTGACCGCATGTTAGTTGTCAACGTATGTATCTTGTCATATTACGTGATAGGATGGACAGCAGATGTTTTAATATTGACAGTGATTATTTGGCGGTATATATGAATGATGTCCAAAATTTAGCGAACCGACTGCAAACCGTTTAAAACACACAAACAAACAAACTTTCCAAAGATATATAACTTAAACGCTAGATTTTGGTTAGCCCGTAAAATAGATTCCTAGACCTTTATAAAAAGAATTTGATAATATCGGTGATAAAAGTTTCATTGCAAGAAAAAATAATCTATGATTAAATTTAAAATTACCACATATGTACTTAATCTATTATTTTCGGTACATATCGACGTTCCCCCACCCCTTAAGCGCAATGGTTATATCCAGCGCGTTCCTTTCCTCTTTTTTTGTATTTTAACGAGTGTGTGAGCGTTCGGACTACGTCTAGGAAGGTTATCCGCGTCTCCCCTGAGATTGCTTCTTTACAGCCCATTGTTCTTATATATCCCTGATATATACATTTTTATTGTCAAAGCAAATGCTCTTATATGACCCTGTCATATTTTTAATAATTAAAGTTTTTGTTAAGTTTTTAAATACAGTCCACTTTATTATCGTCCTCAACATATTACTTAAGCCAAATATAAAAGAAAATTATTTACGTAATATCTAAGTTCAATGATAAAACGTATGAAAATAATTCATACGATATTTAAATAATTTAAAATAAGAAATGATAAAATGAGATTGTTAAAGGAATAACGTCATAATTCTAGAAAAAAAGTTATTTTACCTATTTATTACTTGATAAATTGATAAATTTATTTAGCTGAGCTTAAAATGGGGCTTGACATAATGGCATTAAACACACAAAAAGAAGGGGAAGGGGTGTATTTCGAACTTTTTCAAACTCATTTTGAATTTTGATAACCCTAACTCATCAAAAATCCAACATGGAAGCACCTATCCGTTCCAGGTCGAACCACTTCATAAATTCGAGGACGGGGGGACATATAACTTAGGCTATTATTATATAGGGGATTCATGGTCATTCATAGTATCACAAAATTGCTGTCCTATATTAATTCTCAAGAGAACAAAACCAAGTGACCCAGTATCTCGATTACATTGGCCACAAATGTGCACATTCTTTGAGCATTAAAAGTTAAGTTATTGCACTGTAAAGACGATCAGTAATGTAATGGACAGATCCACAGCTTTTCGACGTAAGATTTCAGGACTGCCATACTGTCAAGGCTGTCACTTTTCCCTGGACGACAGGGTGATTTACACAATAGGGTATAACCATGTGATATATTTTTAATCATATGTAAATTCCTGGATGATTCCTAAATTTTTCATGTTTTGATAACGCATGTGGCATATATATTTTGCTCCGATTTGCTAATCCTATTATTTGTTCTTCTGTCCCCGATAGGTGAAATTGTTTATAGGTATTCGACATCATTCATGTCACTTTATTGCTATAATAATATAATTCAAATTTTCTAAAGCTATACATAATGCTTAAATTTACAAAAAAAAGTTATTTCTTCCACCTTTGGTTTTAGTCACCCAGTCAAATCAATAACATAAATTTAGTAACTCTTGTGTGGTATTGCGCTTATCAAGAGGTTTAAATCTTTCATTACCATTGAAATATCGTCTAATATTGTCGAAAATTGCAGAATCGATTCCATTTCCATGGAATATATGAAAATCTGGTCAAAAAATGTTGGCAGTGTACATAAAATTAACATTTATTCCTGACAAATTACTTCCAAGGCTGAACTGTTTTGTCTTAACAGTTTACTACCTAAACTTCACAGTATTTGATTGTTTCCTTTTGCTGTAGACAATCCTCTTGAGTTACAGCAATTAGCTGTTCGATTAGTATTGCCACTTTGGATTTTTAATCTATGAATCAAAAATACGAAAGTCAGATGATGAAGTTTGGGCTATAAAGAGAAACATTCCATAACTCCCATTTAATCGGACTAAAGATGTTCATTATCTATGCGTCCACTCTTAAATATTTTGCATCTTGAAGTGCAATATATTTGACAGCTTAAAGTGCTATTCAATTTTCACTAAACACTTGATGTCACTGCCGATACATTTCCATTTAGTTATACTCTTTCGCTTACAAAATGCAAATGGCTGACTGCATTTTCAATATAGATGCCATGTGTAATTGCCAGTCTTTAAGACTCATTTCTTCCTTTGGACAAACCAATAAGTCACAAGTATAGATACAGTTCAGTCTCGGAAGGTAATATGTCGAGAATAAATGCTAATTTTGCTTTCGCTGACAACACTTTTTGACGAGATTTTCATCTATCACTGGGAAATGAAATCGATTCTGCAATAATTAATTGCTGATTGTATGTATTGGAGCTTTCTTAAATGTCCGAGGTTCACTCATACTATCACAAAATTGCTGTCCTAGATTAATTCCCATGACAACAAAATCAAGTGACACTGTCTCTCTGAGGTCGCAAATCTCAGCAGAAAATTTGTACATTCTTTAAGCTTTATATATTAGATTGTTGCACTGTGAAGATCCACAGCTCTTTCAATTTTGGATGTCATGACTGCCATACTGTTAAGACTATTTAGGACTCATGGGTGAATTATATAATAGGGTATAACCATGTAATGTATTTTGCATAAGTAAATCGCTAGATCATTCCTAATATTACCATGATCTGATAAAACATGTAATACATATATATTGTTCCGATTTACTTATTCTATCACCAATAGGTGAAATTTTTTACAGGCATTTGACATCACCCACATCACTTTATTACTATAACAAAATAATACAAATTTTCTAAAGCAATACATAATGCTTGAATTCCTAAAACAAGATATTTCTGCCCCCTTTGCTTTTTGGTCTCCCAGCCAAATCTATAACATAAATTTAGTAACTCTGGTGTGCTATTATGCTTCCCTAACGAAATTCTATGCTTTCCTAGTTAAATTTACAAAACAAGATATTTCTTACCCCTTTCCTTTTGGTTACCCACCCAAATCAATAACATAAATTTAGTAGTTCTGGTGTGATATTATGCTTCCCTAACGAAATTCTATGCTTCCCTATGCTTCCCTAGTTAAATTTACAAAACAAGATATTTCTTCCCCCTTTGCTTATGGTCACCCATCTAAATCAATAACATAAATTTAGTAATTCTGGTGTGATATTGTGCTTCCAAAGCGAAATTCTATGCTTCCCTATTCTTCCCTAGTTAAATCTGCAAAACAAGATATTTATTCCCTCATTCCTTTTGGTTATCCAGCCAAATCAATAACATATATTTAGTAACTCTGGTGTAATATTATGCTTCCCTAGTTAAATTTACAAATCAAGATATTTCTTCCCCCTTTGCTTATGGTAACCCAGCCAAATCAATAACATAAATTTAGTAACTCTGGTTTGATATTATGCTTCTCTAGCGAAATTCTATGTTCTCCTTGTTAAATTTACAAAATAAGATATTTCTTCCCATTTGGTTTCGGTTACTTAACCAAATCAATAGCAAAAACTTAGTAACTCTGGTGTGATATAATTCTTCCATAGTGAAATTCTATGCTTCCCTATGCTTCCCTAGTTAAATTTACAAAACAAGATATTTCTTCTCCCTTTGCTTTTGGTCAAACAGTGAAATCAATAATATAAATTTAGTAACTCTGGTGTGATATTATGCTTCCCTAGTGGTTTAAATGTTTCATTATCATTGAAATATCGTCTAGGAAAAATTGCCAATAAGTAACAATTTATAATATGTTTTACAAGAAAATACTCTTTATATAATATGTTTATTAAAATAGTTACTGAGGGTTTCTTTTTTAAATGTATTCATCTAATGAATATAAATTGTTCGCCTTCTTTATTATAGTATAATGTCTTTCTTTTTTAGAGATTATTAAGGAGACGTAACAATTTGCATGAATTAGCATGTCAACGTACATAAAAATGAATATCTAATACCTAAGTAAACACACGACGAAAACAATTTCAATAGAACATAATGAAGTGTCTAGACGCAACTTACAGCATTTCAATAGATTGTCACGCTGTTAGAAAGGTGAAATGGGACCCAGAAGATTTTACTAAATATGGTATTTATCTTAGGTTCTACATATTCGCATATTTAATTTTAGAGGTAAAATGAGAAACGTATAAATGTGCCATGTAATATTCATCATTCAGCTTATAATATACCTCATTTTAATAGATTGCCATGTTGTAAGAGCAGTGATATGAGTCCCAAAAGATATAACTGAATGTAGTATTTAAGCTATATTTTATATGTTCGTATATTTAATGTTAAAGGTAAATTTAGGCATGCATTTCGTCTTATACTGAAATAAAGCGACTAACCATCGTATAAGACAGTTTCATTTTGGGATTATCTAATATGCTCCCTTACATAATAGTTAACATTTTTTTCTGAGCTAAATGGACTTTATGTCTCAATCTCGACTGAAAGTTTTAATTCAAATTTATTATATATTGTATTAGAAAGCTTCATTTTGGGATTATCTAATACGCACCCTTACATTGTAGTTAACATTTTTTCTGAGCTAAATGGACTTTATGTC
>CM063509.1:107337041-107397041 GCA_032207245.1 Pardosa pseudoannulata
GTAGGGCCTTATTCCTAATGGTTTCGTTGATTCACTGTGACATTCCTTCGCATTTCTCCCTCGGAGAAGGGTTTTTTTTTATGTAAGCGCGCTGTCAAACTCGGGTTACTTCCATCTCGAACGACACTCAATAATTGACTTTCACTTCTAATAATCTTTGCACTTTTTAATGGTATAAACCTCTCCCACCAATCTTTAGTTAGAGAGGACCAAATACAACGTGGGGTTTAAATATCGTGGGAATCTGCAGAGCCAACAGTTAATTGCTTAAAAAGGATGCTTTTGATTAGACACATCAGATGACTATTTTCTATCTTATCTTTTGATCTACTGATTTTTGAATTTCTTATTCTTTTGATCTAATCTCCAGATGACTATTGTTGCTGATTGTCAAAGATTTTCTTGGGAGAATTATTATATATATATATATATATATATATATATATATATATATATATATATCTATTATATATATATATATATATATATATATATATATATATATATGTCTGTGTGTGTGTAATATATCAAAATTATTTAACTTTAATATTTCCTTAAAAACCTCCTCTCTTCCATTGTAATTCATTTAAATATTTTCCTATCCTCTAAACAGCTTAATCAATGGAGTATTCCCCCTTAAAATTCTTCATAAAGCTGTCTATCCTGAAAATGTAAGCTTTTCTAACTATTCAGCACGTTTCCCAGTTGTCTGTTGTGAAGTAGAAAAGATGTGCGTTGAAGCTGCTCTGAAAGAAAGTTTAAATTAGACTGGTGCCATTCTGTTCAATGTCGGCCCGACTGCATTTTTATTACTGTTAGCTGTTGAGCTTTGTCCTTGTCAAGGATTTTTATAAAAAATGGATTACATATATATATATATATATGTATATATAATATTTATATATTATTTATATATTATATATATATATATTATATATATATATATATATATATATATATATATATATATATATATATATATATATATATATATATATATATATATATATTATATATATATATATATATATATATATATATATATATATATATTATATATATATATATATATATATATATATATATATGTGTGTGTGTGTGTGTGTGTGTATGTGTGTGTGTATATATTTGTGTGTGAGTGTGTAGATCTGGATTGTCTATCAGTATATAGTCAAATATTGTTATACTTGAAGTATCGCGAAAACAATATTAAATTTCTGCTCTGCCGATACATCCCGTAAATAAGCTAAGGCTATACAAAAATAGTTAATTTCTCATATAGTAATATTCAAAATAGTAATATGCTGTCCTAACTTAAAGTATTATAGAAATATATGAATAATATCAATATCATTTTGAGGATATATCGTGATATTAAATTTCTGATATAGTATTATTCTAAATAGTAAGATACTGTCCTACTTTAAAGTTTATAGCAATATATGAATTGATATCAATATCATTTTGAGGATATATCGTGATATTAAATTTCTGATATAGTAATATCCAAAATAGTAATATACTGTCCTACTTTAAAGTATTATAGCAATATATAAATGATATCAATATCATTTTGAGGATATATCGTGATATTAAAATTTCTAATATAGTAATATCCAAAATAATAATATACTGTCCTACTTTAAAGTGTTATAGCAATATGAATGATATCAATATTACTTTGAGGATATATTGTGACATTAAATTTTTGATATAGTAATATCCAAAATAGTAATATACTGTCCTACTTTAAAGTATTTATAGAAATATATGAATGATATCAATATCATTTTGAGTATATATCGTGATATTAAATTTCTGATATCATACAGACAGTTTAAATCCAGACATCTAGATTAAAATTTTTATCACACGGTAGTTAACATCTATTAGTGTGTAGTAAAATCGCAGGTGTTAAAATATTTAAAATTACAGTTAATAATTATCTCGTTAACATTTCATCTTGTTTTAAAACGAAATTAAATCAATAATATAATAATTCTCTCACACATAGCTTTTTAGATTTATTGCTATCGGAAACATATTACTACATAATACAGCTTATGTATCGACATAACAAACCTAAGCTAAAATGAAAATTAATTTTATTAGTTTCAGGGAAAATATTCCAGTTCGTTATCCGTAATCGCCAGAAGGAAACGAAATTTCTATGTAGTCGGTAATTTCGAAAGCACTAGTAAAATGGATTAAACAAATGAATATAAGTGGAAAGAGAGGATACAGTCAATATGTACAGTAGAGAAAGTCGTAATTATTCTCATTCAACATATAAATTTGAGTAGTAAATTTTACAGCTTGTTTCTTTATTAACGAAATTAATTTATTATTATTTATATTATTATATAACTAGCAAGTTTGCCCGTGCTTCGCTACGGTGAACTTAATATATTACTTTTAAACAAAGATTTATTTTTCGTGAATAACTCTCTAAATTCGTCACAGTTCAGTTCGAGTCATTGGCATGTTTATATATTTCTATCATAAGCGTATTATAACATTATTCAGTTTTTATAATCGAATTTGTCTTATATTAAATTTGCTCAAACTTTTTTTATTGTAAAATATAAGCTTAACCCTAAATTGCATTACTGTATTACTACTGTACGTTGATTAGCAAAGTTAACAGATCTTGCCATATTACGTGATAGAATAGGAAGCACAGGTTTTGACAGCAACAGTGCTAATTTTGTTGGTAGTAATAAATGTTTTCCAAAATTAAGGAAATTTATGACAAACCACATAGTTTTGTATGAAACAGAAACACACATTCATATCGACAACCATATGAATATGAAGAAAACTATATAAAATGATAGGTTTTATTTGGCCATGAGAGTCACTGAAATTTGTACTTTTTGTACTTAGAATATTGTTGATATGCATTTCATTGTAACATAAAAATGAACCAAGAATTAAATTTAAAATTAGTTCTCATATAAAAATGCTATAATTTGTGTCACATAGAAATGAAAGTGAATCACTTTATATCTCAAATTTCAGTTCAAATCGAATAGATACTAAGCAGACGATTTTAAATAATATAAAATAAGAAATGAATAAATGAAATATTTAAATGAATGACGTCATAATGATAGAAAAATATCATTTTCGCCTATTTATTATGTGATGAATTGAACATTTTAATCTCCTGCTTTTAACCGTGGAAAACTGCGTTTAAAACAATTACTTGGGATGACGTCACATTGCTAGAAATATTGCTTCTTTCCCTTAGATATGATGCGATAAATTAAAAACTTAATCGTTTGCGTTTAACCGGGGAAAATAATGCTTGGAATAATGACATGAAATGCTCGAAAAAGGGGGAAGGAATGAATTTCGAACGTTGAAAATTTACAAAAACCTTCCCAGGGATATACCTAAACATTTCCCAAATTTTCACGGCGATTGGATGCATAGTTTTTGAGTCTATTGAGTACAGACAGACAGACACAAATTCATTTTTATATATGTTTATAATTGGTAATTTTATAAATTGACATTCTTTTGAATAAGTATTATATTAGTTTAAATATATATAATGATAATTTAATAAATATTAAGCATTAAAGAACTTAAACTCATATACCTTTCTACATATGTTTGGTGTTTTGTATATATCTTAGGGTATAACGTTCTTGACATTGCATAAAGAAATAGAACTTTTATAATCTGAATTTTGAGAGATTGTATGTATCCGCTGCAAGTATAATTGCATAGACTACAAATCTTAGGTTTTACGGCAAATCATCATATTTTAAAACGTAAATATACGTTATTGTCTACTTATGTAATTTTCATAAAATTAATGTACTTATAAATAACTAATAAGTACTAAACTAATAAGGATCTATAAGTAATAACTAATAAGTATCTAATAATAAGTAACTAATATAAAAAATCTAATAATAAGTAACTAATAAGTATATATAAGTACTTATAAATAATTTTAGATTATATATTGTTAAACATTGGAATGATGTAGATGTAAAAACATATTTTTGAAAATTAACTGTTTTATGTGTTAAATTCATAAATATCAAAAATTTGGTTTAGATTTTAATAAAAACGATATATAATGATGATTACATGATTAATATATGATGATTTATAAAAATATAAAAAATGAAAAAAATATTTGTGTACAGTGAATAAATTTATTAAGTTTCATAGCTCAGCATTAATTTATAATTTTCTTCAAAAATTTCGTTTCATATTATTAAAATCCCGCTTTGCTCTTTACCAATGATGATTTTTTAATTTTATTAGTTTATAAATTTTACACTTGAAAACTTTATTGCAATTGGATGAAAGGTTTGATGTATTAAATTAATTCTTCATCTGAGAATCTTCCTGAAATATCTATATACTTTGAAATATTAAATTATCATTTTCCATACTATATCTTTAATTATATTGTTAAACATTGGAATGATGTAGATGTAAAAAAATCATTGAAAATTAACAGTTTTATGTGTTAAATTCATAAATATTATAAAAAATTTGGTTTACATTTTAATAAAAAGAGGTACGTAATGATAATTATATGATTAATATATGATGATTTATAAAAATACCAAAAAATGAAAAAATTTTTATATTTTATGAGAGATATTAGAGATATATGCATATTAGTTCAAATAAGAGATAAAATAAACTTGTAAATAAATAATTGAAAAACATATGAATAAAAATAATTTTATTACAGGCAAAAATATGCATTATTTTATATGGAATCTTCCTGGAATATCCATATACTTTGAAATATTAAATTATCATCTTCCATACTATATCTTTATTGTTAAATATTGGAATAATGTAGATGTAAAAAAATCTTTGAAAATAAACAGTTTTGTTTGTTAAATTCATAATTATTATCAAAAATGTGGATTAGATTTTAATAAAAATGGATATATAATGATGATTATATGATTAATATATGGTGAAATATAAAAATTTCTAAAAATGAAATTTTTATAATTCCTGTAATGTTATTAGAATATATTCATATTATTTCTTAGATAGATAATAAATTATTAATGAAATAATTGAAAAATTATGATTAAAATAATTGCGTTGCATCCAAGAATGATCATGAATCATTTTATATGAAATGGTATATAAATTTATACTTTGAAATAATAAATTCATTTTTCCGTACTGTATCTTTAAATTATATTGTTAGTATTGGAATGATGTATATGTAAAAAAAATTTGAAAATTAACAGTTTTTATGTGTTAATTCATAAACATCATCAAAAATTTGGATTAGATTTTAGAAAAATTTATATGTAATGATAATGAATATGATTAATGTGATGAAATATAAAAATTTCTAAAAATGAAAATATATTTGTGTACGATGAATAAATTTTGTACAATGTTTCATAGCTCTGTATTAATTTATAATTAACTTCAAAAATTTAGTTTCATATTATTAAAAGCTAAATCACGTTTTGCTCTTTACGAATGAAGATTTTTAAATTTTATTAGTTTATAAATTTTACATTTGAAAACTTTATTGCAATTTCATTAAAGGTTTGATGTGTTAAAGTAATTCTTCATCTGAGAATCTTCCTGAAATAATATTTTAAAATATTAAATTTTAATTTTTTCATACTATATCCATACATTACATATAAAAATTTATATGTAATGATGATGATATGATTAATGTATAATGAAATATAAAAATTTCAAAAAATGAAATTTTTATAATTCATATAAGATATATTAGAGGTATATTAATATTATTTCACATAACAGATAAAATAAAACTTATTAATAAAATAATTGAAAAACATATGATTAAAGATAATTGCATTACATGCAAAAGTATGAGCATGAATCATTTTATATGAAACGCTTTTTAAAATATCTATATACTTCAAAATATTACATTATCATTTTCTATATTATATCTTGAATTATATTGTTAAACATTGGAATGATGTAGATGTGAAAAAAAAAATCTTTGAAAATTAACAATTTTATGTGTTAAATTCATAATCATTATCAAAAATTTGGATTAGATTATAATAAAAATGGATATATAATGATGATTATATGATTAATATATGGCGAAATATAAAAATTTCTAAAAATGAAAAGATATTTGTGTACAATAAATAAATTTATGAACAATGTTTCATAGCTTAGTATTAATTTATAATTATCTTCAAAAATTTAGTTTCATATTATTAAAAACTAAATCATTTTTTGCTCTTTATCAATGATGAATTTTATTAGTTTATAAATTTTACGCTTGAAAAGTTGATGAAAGTTTTGATGTGTTAAAGTAATTCTTCATCTGAGAATCTTCCTGAAATATTTATATACTTTAAAATATTAAATTATCATTTTCCATACTATATCTTTAATTGTATTGCTAAATATTAGAATGATCTAGATGTAAAAAAATCATTGAAAATTAACTGTTTTATATGTTAAATTCATAAACATTATCAAAAATTTGGATTAGATTTTAATAAAAATTGATATATAATGATGGCGATATGATAAATATAGGATAAAATATAAAAATTTTAAAAAGTGAAAAAAAATATTTGTGTACAATGAATAAATTTATTACGTTTCATAGTCCTGAATTAATTTATAATTATCTTCAAAAATTTAGTTTCATATTATTATAAACTAAATCACGTTTTACTTTTTACCGATGATGAACAAACTTCATTAGTTTATAAATTTTACACTTGAAAACTTTATTGCGTTTTGATGTAATAAAGTCATTCTTCATCTGAGAATCTTCCTGTAGTGTACATACAATAACAAAAGCAGCTTTGCTAATACTGAATTCGTCTTACTAAAGTTATCTGTAGTTTCTGAAGTTAACTGTAATTCCAAAGATAAACATTTAATGCCTTGGGAAACATTTGTGAAGCGTTAATTATAATTCCCCAGATTAATGCTTGACTACTTTTTCCATAAGGATGATCTGGAGGAAAAGCCAAAACTACGTGAATCTGAAGGAACAGTTTTCATTAACTAATGCAAATAAATTTTTATACATAACGAAAACCGTTGGAGAGCCCTGAGGGATTATTTGTTTACGTTCCGCATATCTTTCAATTGCTTTTATAAATACGAAGATAAGAGAAAAATGTGGGTTTATAGGAATTTATTTCTGATATCAAATCCTTGGGTGATTTCCAAGTGTAAGATGTGAAAGAATAGCAAAGTAAGTGCTTATTAAATTTATGACATAATCGCTTTTTTTAATTCGGAAAGCTGAAATTCTTTCATATATCTTAATTTATCACATTTCAGCTCAGTTGAAGGGAGATAATATACGAGGGTTACTCTGAAAGTTTTGAGATAAGCTCAGACTAGAATTAATACACAATATTAAAAAATAAAAATAATTACATATATTATATTTTAAATATATAATATTAGTTTCATTTTAAAATAGAAAATATTTTAACACATCAGACATTTTTTTACCGAATTACGTCAAATTGTTTAGTGTAGAATAAATTTTAAACATTAGAAGATATGGAGCCAGAACATTTTCGCACTATGATTTTCTACGATTTTAACAATAGATTGCCCGAGATTTCTTGTATACCTATATTGCCCCAAAACAGTCAAAATGACTGCATTGTGAAAAAATAACAAATATTTAAAGAAATTTGTTTAAAATTAATTTTTAATATTATATAATAAAGGAGGGCGGAAGTAACTACAATTATTCATAAACATATTTATATGTTATAGAAAAAGTCACCAAATTATAAGAAATTGTAACATTATATTTCATAATTGTTTTTCTAATTGAAATTAAAAATCAGTCAAAATGACTGCCTTGGGCAATCTAGCGTTAAAGCAGGATTAAATCAAGAAGAAGGCTTTCAACGGTTGCAATTGGCTTTTGGTGATGAATCTCCAGCTCGTGCTACTGTATTCAGATGATTTAAAGAATTTAGCAAATGTCGTAATTTTCTTCAGGTTGGGGGACACATAGGAAGGTCGCCGTCGGCAGTATTCCCGGATAATTTGTCTGCTCTACGGAAAATGTTAATGGATGATAATCGCTGTACCTATCAAATTATACAGTAGGAACTTAACATTGAATCTGCAGCCATATACGAAATTATTAATGCAGAATTACATATGAAAAATGTAGTTTGACGTTGGGTTCCCAATTATCTAACTGAGCACCAAAAAGAGCAGCTTGTCAGAATCAGTAAAGAAACTCTTAAATTGCTAAATGATGGTGGCCACCGCATCATTTCTAAAATTGTAACGGATGATAAAGGGTACATACCGTTTTTTTTTTTACATTCCAACACGTCAAGAAAGCAAATTATGGATCTTAGAAGATAATCCCCATCCGACAATGATGAAAAGACAACGCGAACTGAAAAAAGTGATATATGTCGTTTCCTTCAGAAGTACGGTATTGGTTAAAGCCATCAAATTGGAAGGACAGAAGATAGTAACAGCAAACTGGTATACCACTCAATGTCTTCCACAAATTCTACAAGAAATGAATGTTAGGGGACTAATGCTTCCCCATGACAATGCAGCTTCACATACAGCCGGATTAGCAGTTGAGTTTCTTAAACAAAAACAAATTAAAGTGATAGATTATCCCCCGTATTCGCTTGATCTAGCTATGTGTAACTTGTGGTTATTATTTAATATAAAAAAGAACTTACGTGGACCTAGTTTTCATTCAGAAGAAGAGATTGTAGTGACTATAAATGCATTTTTTTATCTATTCCAAGATATGAATAACTTGAGGTATTTAATCTGTGATCAATTGATCTAGAAAAGTGCATTGATGCTCGAGGAGACTACTTTGAACACACCAAAAATTTTGTAAATATAATTCTAAAAAATTAGCTGTATCTCAAAAATTTCAGAGTGACCTTCGTATAAAAAGCATCGATATGTTTTTTGTATAGTAAAATACAATCAAAACACCAAGTACTGTAAGATTAAATTTTATCTAATGTTATAAAGTACGTGACAAAAGCATTGCAAATTGGAAGAGTAAAAGCAATAAAAATCAAGCTTTCAAATAGTGGAAATATATATTGGTAATTTAAATAGAAAATATACGGATGAAATTGAGCAAGAAAGGGATGAAACATAGGTACTTTTTTAGACGTTCCAACAAGTCAAGAAAGCAAAGTATGGGTCTTTGAAGGTGATCCTGTATACCCTATGCATTCATGCTGGAAGAGACTACTTTGAACACACCTAAAATTTTGTAAGTATAACCTTAAAAAATTAGTTGTATCTCAAAAATTTCAGAGTGACCTTCGTATAAAAAGCATCGATATTTTTTTTTGTATAGTAAAATACAATCAAAACACCAAGTACTGTAAGATTAAATTTTATCTAATGTTAGAAAGTACGTGACAAAGGCATTGCAAACTAGAAGAGTAAAAGCAATAAAAATCAAGTTTTCAAATAGTGGAAATATATATTGGTAATTTAAATAGAAAATATACGGATGAAATTGAGCAAGAAAGGGATGAAACATAGGTACTTTTTTGGACGTTCCTACACGCCAAGAAAGCAAAGTATGGGTCTTTGAAGATGATCCCGCATACCCTATGCATTCATGCTGGAGGAAACTACTTTGAACACACCAAAATTTAGTAAATATAACCTTAAAAAATTAGTTGTATCTCAAAAATTTCAGAGTGACATTCGTATAAAACGCATCGATATGTTTTTTGTATAGTAAAATACAATCAAAACACCAAGTACTGTAAGATTAAATTTTATCTAATGTTAGAAAGTACGTGACAAAGGCATTGCAAACTAGAAGAGTAAAAGCAATAAAAATCAAGTTTTCAAATAGTGGAAATATATATTGGTAATTTAAATAGAAAATATACGGATGAAATTGAGCAAGAAAGGGATGAAACATAGGTACTTTTTTGGACGTTCCTACACGCCAAGAAAGCAAAGTATGGGTCTTTGAAGATGATCCCGCATACCCTATGCATTCATGCTGGAGGAAACTACTTTGAACACACCAAAATTTAGTAAATATAACCTTAAAAAATTAGTTGTATCTCAAAAATTTCAGAGTGACCCTCGTATAAAACGCATCGATATGTTTTTTGTATAGTAAAATACAATCAAAACACCAAGTACTGTAAGATTAAATTTTATCTAATGTTAGAAAGTACGTGACAAAGGCATTGCAAACTAGAAGAGTAAAAGCAATAAAAATCAAGTTTTCAAATAGTGGAAATATATATTGGTAATTTAAATAGAAAATATACGGATGAAATTGAGCAAGAAAGGGATGAAACATAGGTACTTTTTTGGACGTTCCTACACGCCAAGAAAGCAAAGTATGGGTCTTTGAAGATGATCCCGCATGCTCTATGCATTGATGCTGGAGGAGACTCCTTTGAACACACTAAAAATTTGTAAATATAACTTTTAAAAATTAGTTGTATCTCAAAAATTTCAGAGTGACCCTCGTATAAAACGCATCGATATGTTTTTTGTATAGTAAAATACAATCAAAACACCAAGTACTGTAAGATTAAATTTTATCTAATGTTAGAAAGTACGTGACAAAGGCATTGAAAACTAGAAGAGTAAAAGCAATAAAAATCAAGCTTTCAAATAGTGGAAATATATATTGGTAATTTAAATAGAAAATATACGGACGAAATAGAGCAAGAAAGGGATGAAACATAGGTACTTTTTTGGACGTTCCAACACGCCAAGAAAGCAAAGTATGGGTCTTTGAAGATGATCCCGCATACCCTATGCATTGATGCTGGAGGAGACTCCTTTGAACACACTAAAAATTTGTAAATATAACTTTTAAAAATTAGTTGTATCTCAAAAATTTCAGAGTGACCCTCGTATAAAACGCATCGATATGTTTTTTGTATAGTAAAATACAATCAAAACACCAAGTACTGTAAGATTAAATTTTATCTAATGTTAGAAAGTACGTGACAAAGGCATTGAAAACTAGAAGAGTAAAAGCAATAAAAATCAAGCTTTCAAATAGTGGAAATATATATTGGTAATTTAAATAGAAAATATACGGACGAAATAGAGCAAGAAAGGGATGAAACATAGGTACTTTTTTGGACGTTCCAACACGCCAAGAAAGCAAAGTATGGGTCTTTGAAGATGATCCCGCATACCCTATGCATTGATGCTGGATGAGACTACTTTGAACACATCTAAAATTTTGTAAGTATAACTTTAAAAACCTAATTGTATCTCAAAAATTTCAGAGTGACATTCGTATAAAACGCATCGATATGTTTTGTATAGTAAAATACAATCAAAACACCAAGTACTGTAAGATTAAATTTTATCTAATGTTAGAAAGTACGTGACAAAGGCATTGCAAACTAGAAGAGTAAAAAGCAATAAAAATCAAGTTTTCAAATAGTGGAAATATATATTGGTAATTTAAATAGAAAATATACGGATGAAATTGAGCAAGAAAGGGATGAAACATAGGTACTTTTTTGGACGTTCCTACACGCCAAGAAAGCAAAGTATGGGTCTTTGAAGATGATCCCGCATACCCTATGCATTCATGCTGGAGGAAACTACTTTGAACACACCAAAATTTAGTAAATATAACCTTAAAAAATTAGTTGTATCTCAAAAATTTCAGAGTGACCTTCGTATAAAAAGCATCGATATTTTTTTTGTATAGTAAAATACAATCAAAACACCAAGTACTGTAAGATTAAATTTTATCTAATGTTAGAAAGTACGTGACAAAGGCATTGCAAACTAGAAGAGTAAAAGCAATAAAAATCAAGTTTTCAAATAGTGGAAATATATATTGGTAATTTAAATAGAAAATATACGGATGAAATTGAGCAAGAAAGGGATGAAACATAGGTACTTTTTTGGACGTTCCTACACGCCAAGAAAGCAAAGTATGGGTCTTTGAAGATGATCCCGCATACCCTATGCATTCATGCTGGAGGAAACTACTTTGAACACACCAAAATTTAGTAAATATAACCTTAAAAAATTAGTTGTATCTCAAAAAATTTCAGAGTGACCTTCGTATAAAAAGCATCGATATTTTTTTTGTATAGTAAAATACAATCAAAACACCAAGTACTGTAAGATTAAATTTTATCTAATGTTAGAAAGTACGTGACAAAGGCATTGCAAACTAGAAGAGTAAAAGCAATAAAAATCAAGTTTTCAAATAGTGGAAATATATATTGGTAATTTAAATAGAAAATATACGGATGAAATTGAGCAAGAAAGGGATGAAACATAGGTACTTTTTTGGACGTTCCTACACGCCAAGAAAGCAAAGTATGGGTCTTTGAAGATGATCCCGCATACCTCTATGCATTCATGCTGGAGGAGACTACTTTGAACACACCAAAAATTTTAGTAAATATAACCTTAAAAATTAGTTGTATCTCAAAAATTTCAGAGTGACCTTCGTATAAAAAGCATCGATATTTTTTTTGTATAGTAAAATACAATCAAAACACCAAGTACTGTAAGATTAAATTTTATCTAATGTTAGAAAGTACGTGACAAAGGCATTGCAAACTAGAAGAGTAAAAGCAATAAAAATCAAGTTTTCAAATAGTGGAAATATATATTGGTAATTTAAATAGAAAATATACGGATGAAATTGAGCAAGAAAGGGATGAAACATAGGTACTTTTTTGGACGTTCCAACACGCCAAGAAAGCAAAGTATGGGTCTTTGAAGATGATCCCGCATACCTATGCATTCATGCTGGAGGAAACTACTGTGAACACACCAAAAAATTTAGTAAATATAACCTTTAAAAAATTAGTTGTATCTCAAAAATTTCAGAGTGACCTTCGTATAAAAAGCATCGATATTTTTTTTGTATAGTAAAATACAATCAAAACACCAAGTACTGTAAGATTAAATTTTATCTAATGTTAGAAAGTACGTGACAAAGGCATTGCAAACTAGAAGAGTAAAAGCAATAAAAATCAAGTTTTCAAATAGTGGAAATATATATTGGTAATTTAAATAGAAAATATACGGATGAAATTGAGCAAGAAAGGGATGAAACATAGGTACTTTTTTGGACGTTCCTACACGCCAAGAAAGCAAAGTATGGGTCTTTGAAGATGATCCCGCATACCCTATGCATTCATGCTGGAGGAAACTACTTTGAACACACCAAAAATTTAGTAAATATAACCTTAAAAAATTAGTTGTATCTCAAAAATTTCAGAGTGACATTCGTATAAAACGCATCGATATTTTTTTTTGTATAGTAAAATACAATCAAAACACCAAGTACTGTAAGATTAAATTTTATCTAATGTTAGAAAGTACGTGACAAAGGCATTGCAAACTAGAAGAGTAAAAGCAATAAAAATCAAGTTTTCAAATAGTGGAAATATATATTGGTAATTTAAATAGAAAATATACGGATGAAATTGAGCAAGAAAGGGATGAAACATAGGTACTTTTTTGGACGTTCCTACACGCCAAGAAAGCAAAGTATGGGTCTTTGAAGATGATCCCGCATGCTCTATGCATTCATGCTGGAGGAAACTACTTTGAACACACCAAAAATTTAGTAAATATAACCTTAAAAAATTAGTTGTATCTCAAAAATTTCAGAGTGACCTTCGTATAAAAAGCATCGATATTTTTTTTGTATAGTAAAATACAATCAAAACACCAAGTACTGTAAGATTAAATTTTATCTAATGTTAGAAAGTACGTGACAAAGGCATTGCAAACTAGAAGAGTAAAAGCAATAAAAATCAAGTTTTCAAATAGTGGAAATATATATTGGTAATTTAAATAGAAAATATACGGATGAAATTGAGCAAGAAAGGGATGAAACATAGGTACTTTTTTGGACGTTCCTACACGCCAAGAAAGCAAAGTATGGGTCTTTGAAGATGATCCCGCATACCCTATGCATTCATGCTGGAGGAAACTACTTTGAACACACCAAAATTTAGTAAATATAACCTTAAAAAATTAGTTGTATCTCAAAAATTTCAGAGTGACCTTCGTATAAAAAGCATCGATATTTTTTTTTGTATAGTAAAATACAATCAAAACACCAAGTACTGTAAGATTAAATTTTATCTAATGTTAGAAAGTACGTGACAAAGGCATTGCAAACTAGAAGAGTAAAAGCAATAAAAATCAAGCTTTCAAATAGTGGAAATATATTTGGTAATTTAAATAGAAAATATACGGACGAAATTGAGCAAGAAAGGGATGAAACATAGGTACTTTTTTGGACGTTCCAACAAGTCAAGAAAGCAAAGTATGGGTCTTTGAAGATGATCCCGCATGCTCTATGCATTCATGCTGGAGGAAACTACTTTGAACACACCAAAATTTAGTAAATATAACCTTAAAAAATTAGTTGTATCTCAAAAATTTCAGAGTGACCTTCGTATAAAAAGCATCGATATTTTTTTTGTATAGTAAAATACAATCAAAACACCAAGTACTGTAAGATTAAATTTTATCTAATGTTAGAAAGTACGTGACAAAGGCATTGCAAACTAGAAGAGTAAAAGCAATAAAAATCAAGTTTTCAAATAGTGGAAATATATATTGGTAATTTAAATAGAAAATATACGGATGAAATTGAGCAAGAAAGGGATGAAACATAGGTACTTTTTTGGACGTTCCTACACGCCAAGAAAGCAAAGTATGGGTCTTTGAAGATGATCCCGCATACCCTATGCATTCATGCTGGAGGAAACTACTTTGAACACACCAAAAATTTAGTAAATATAACCTTAAAAAATTAGTTGTATCTCAAAAATTTCAGAGTGACATTCGTATAAAACGCATCGATATGTTTTTTGTATAGTAAAATACAATCAAAACACCAAGTACTGTAAGATTAAATTTTATCTAATGTTAGAAAGTACGTGACAAAGGCATTGCAAACTAGAAGAGTAAAAGCAATAAAAATCAAGTTTTCAAATAGTGGAAATATATATTGGTAATTTAAATAGAAAATATACGGATGAAATTGAGCAAGAAAGGGATGAAACATAGGTACTTTTTTGGACGTTCCAACACGCCAAGAAAGCAAAGTATGGGTCTTTGAAGATGATCCCGCATACCCTATGCATTGATGCTGGATGAGACTACTTTGAACACATCTAAAATTTTGTAAGTATAACTTTAAAAAATTAGTTGTATCTCAAAAATTTCAGAGTGACATTCGTATAAAACGCATCGATATGTTTTTTGTATAGTAAAATACAATCAAAACACCAAGTACTGTAAGATTAAATTTTATCTAATGTTAGAAAGTACGTGACAAAGGCATTGCAAACTAGAAGAGTAAAAGCAATAAAAATCAAGTTTTCAAATAGTGGAAATATATATTGGTAATTTAAATAGAAAATATACAGACGAAATTGAGCAAGAAAGGGATGAAACATAGGTACTTTTTTAGACGTTCCAACAAGTCAAGAAAGCAAAGTATGGGTCTTTGAAGATGATCCCGCATACCCTATGCATTCATGCTGGAGGAAACTACTTTGAACACACCAAAATTTAGTAAATATAACCTTAAAAAATTAGTTGTATCTCAAAAATTTCAGAGTGACCTTCGTATAAAAAGCATCGATATTTTTTTTGTATAGTAAAATACAATCAAAACACCAAGTACTGTAAGATTAAATTTTATCTAATGTTAGAAAGTACGTGACAAAAGGCATTGCAAAACTAGAAGAGTAAAAGCAATAAAAATCAAGTTTTCAAATAGTGGAAATATATATTGGTAATTTAAATAGAAAATATACGGATGAAATTGAGCAAGAAAGGGATGAAACATAGGTACTTTTTTGGACGTTCCTACACGCCAAGAAAGCAAAGTATGGGTCTTTGAAGATGATCCCGCATACCCTATGCATTCATGCTGGAGGAAACTACTTTGAACACACCAAAATTTAGTAAATATAACCTTAAAAAATTAGTTGTATCTCAAAAATTTCAGAGTGACCTTCGTATAAAAAGCATCGATATTTTTTTTGTATAGTAAAATACAATCAAAACACCAAGTACTGTAAGATTAAATTTTATCTAATGTTAGAAAGTACGTGACAAAGGCATTGCAAACTAGAAGAGTAAAAGCAATAAAAAATCAAGCTTTCAAATAGTGGAAATATATATTGGTAATTTAAATAGAAAATATACGGACGAAATTGAGCAAGAAAGGGATGAAACATAGGTACTTTTTTGGACGTTCCAACAAGTCAAGAAAGCAAAGTATGGGTCTTTGAAGATGATCCCGCATGCTCTATGCATTCATGCTGGAGGAGACTACTTTGAACACACCAAAAAATTTAGTAAATATAACCTTAAAAAATTAGTTGTATCTCAAAAATTTCAGAGTGACATTCGTATAAAACGCATCGATATGTTTTTTGTATAGTAAAATACAATCAAAACACCAAGTACTGTAAGATTAAATTTTATCTAATGTTAGAAAGTACGTGACAAAGGCATTGCAAACTAGAAGAGTAAAAGCAATAAAAATCAAGCTTTCAAATAGTGGAAATATATATTGGTAATTTAAATAGAAAATATACGGACGAAATAGAGCAAGAAAGGGATGAAACATAGGTACTTTTTTAGACGTTCCAACAAGTCAAGAAAGCAAAGTATGGGTCTTTGAAGGTGATCCTGTATACCCTATGCATTCATGCTGGAAGAGACTACTTTGAACACACCTAAAATTTTGTAAGTATAACTTTAAAAAATTAGTTGTATCTCAAAAATTTCAGAGTGACCTTCGTATAAAAAGCATCGATATGTTTTTTGTATAGTAAAATACAATCAAAACACCAAGTACTGTAAGATTAAATTTTATCTAATGTTAGAAAGTACGTGACAAAGGCATTGCAAACTAGAAGAGTAAAAGCAATAAAAATCAAGTTTTCAAATAGTGGAAATATATATTGGTAATTTAAATAGAAAATATACAGACGAAATTGAGCAAGAAAGGGATGAAACATAGGTACTTTTTTAGACGTTCCAACAAGTCAAGAAAGCAAAGTATGGGTCTTTGAAGGTGATCCTGTATACCCTATGCATTCATGCTGGAAGAGACTACTTTGAACACACCTAAAATTTTGTAAGTATAACTTTAAAAACCAAATTGTATATCAAAAAGTTTAGAGTGACCCATGGCTTTAATGCCCTATATAATTTAGAAACTGAAGGACATGCTGAATTAATTCTAATTATTTTAATTTTATTTTTTAACTATAATTTATAAATGAAAATAACAGAATAATAAGATAGATTCTACTAGAAACATATAATTTAAAGATTTTGCATAAATTATTAATTCTATTTCTGTCAGGGATTTCTAAAATGAGTTTTTAAAATATAGTGAAACGCACATCACAAAAAGGGATGAAACATAGTACTTTTTTGGACGTTGAAACAGCCAAGAAAGCAAGTATTTATATTAGTTGATCGCTACCAACATTCATTGTCTTGTCTACTTGAACACACCTATATAAAAATAACCTTAAAATATTGTCTGTATTCAAAAATTATGAACCTGTTGAATGAATTGAAGGTATCATATTGTTTGATGATTCGGGTTAGTAAAATTCAAAGAGTGTAAAGTTTATGTTCTCCTAAACTATCGATCTGATTCTAAATTAAATTGGTAAATATGTTCAAATTTCGGCGAAAAATATTGTCGTCTTTCCCTCTAAGCGGTTTGCACGTAAATTGAAACCGATGATGTCTTCAAAGCGGTTGTCCCGTACAATTTTCGACTTCCAAAAATGCTCTGAAAATAGATGTAATGTACATTTCTGAATGCTTTTCTCCATAGCGTTTTGCAAGAGGGTCAGGACTATTTTTAGGAACTGTACCCCTCTTACTGACATTTCTTGAGGGATGCATACTTGACGCACAAAATAGCTTTCATGGCTTTATAAATCTCTCGAAGTATTTCATTTACGGTAACAGATGTATCTCTAATTGCACCACTTAAATATCTTGGATGACTTTCGTAAAAAAATATAAATAAGTCTTTAAGAATATTTTTTTTTGTACTTTTAGACATCATTTCTTATGGATGATCTTCGAGACTTGGATAGCTTAATGTGTTTTAAAAATTAACAATCTATAATATCTATTTATATATCTATTTATGACCGGAGTAAAGGGATAATAAACTATGTGGGATTGTAGAACAAGGGTGAAGTAAATAATCAAAACGCTTTGGCCATTGACAAAGTAAACCTTTAGAGTATTTTAGGAGACTTTTCTTCTATGTGTTCACAGGAAACGTTCAAAATCCACCTTTTTCTTCTTTTCCAGATAATTCCATTATATCAAGCCCTATTTTTCCCGGTTAACAGCAGGCGATTAAATTTATCACATAATAAATAGGTAAAATAATTTTTTCTAGCATTATGACGTCATTCCTTTAACCATCTCATTTTAAATTATCTAAATATCGTCTGCATTATTTTCATGCGTTTTATCACTGAACTTAGGTATTACGTAAATATTTTTGTTTAATATTTTGCTTAAATAATATATCAGGTACATATTTGATAATTTTAAATTTATTCATCGATTATTTTTGTTGGAATGGAATTTTATCACCGGCATTAACAACAAATTCTTTTCATAAAAGTCTAGGAGTCTATTTCACGGACTAATAAATATCTACCGTTTAAGTTATACGAGGGTTCCTCTGAAATTTTAGAGATACAACTAGGTTTTTAAAGTTATACATACAAAATTTTAAGTGTGTTCAAAGTCATCTTCTGCAGCATCAATGCACTTTTGTAGACGAATTTTCCACAGATTTAATGCCTCAATCCATTCATTCCTTGGAATAGATGAAAAAATACATTTATAGCCTCATCAATCTCTTCTTCTGAATGAAAACGACATGCACGTGAGTTCATTTTTAGATTAAAGAATAACCAAAAATCACACAAAGATAGATCAGATAAATACTGTTCTATCACTTTAATTTGTTTCTGTTTAAGAAACTCAACTGTTAATCTTGCTGTATGTGAAGATGCATTGTAAGGGTGAAGAATTAGTTCCTTAACATTCCCTTCTTGTAGAATTTTTGGAAGACATTTAGTGGTATACCAGTTTGCTGTTAATGTCTTATGTCCTTACAACTTGATGGCTTTGACCAATACCGTACTTCTGAAGAAAACAGCATACATCACTTTTCGCCTCAACTCCATTCTCTCTTCTGTTTGAAATTTATTCTATGTTAAACAAGTTGAAACAAGTAAGTTAGTAAAAACAGACTGCTGCGTTAATATACTTTGTATTTTAAAATTAAACCGTTATTTTTATTTTGCAAATTCCCGTCTGCGCGTATCTCAAAAATTTCAGAGTAACCTTCGTATATTTTTGAAAATTAAGAAATTTGTTTGTTTGTTTGTTTATTTTTGATACATAACCACACGGTTTGGAACTATCGTGGGTATTCACACATTCCCATAGCTGATCGCTGTATCACTAATCTAACACTTTCGCTGTTTGAGATTTAACTGTACCCCTCGCTATTTGACATCACTTTCCAAGTATCGCTCGCATCTTTGAACCAATTACATTCCACGGTGGTCAAAAGAACTGGAATGAATAGAGGTATTCATATTGGATTTTTTAATGAGTTAGAGTTAACAAAATTTTACTGATTCCGTCATATGATGGGCTATATGCTCGTCTGCGAGGTGTAATATTGAGGAAACAACGGACGTCAAAGATCCTACCCCATCTTCTTGGAAACTGAGGAATTGCTGAATTTATTATGTAACTAGCATTTGCCCGTGCTTCGCTCCGGTGAACTTAATATATTACTTTTAAACAAAGATTTATTTTTCGTGAATAACTAAATTCGTCACTTCAGTTCGAGACATTGGCATGTTTATATATTTCTATCATAAGCGTATTATAACATTATTCAGTTTTTATAATCGAATTTGTCTTATATTAAATTTGCTGAAACTTTTTTTATTGTAAAATATAAGCTTAACCCTAAATTGCATTACTGTATTACTACTGTACGTTGATTAGCAAAGTTAACAGATCTTGCCATATTACGTGATAGAATAGGAAGCACAGGTTTTGACAGCAACAGTGCTAATTTTGTTGGTAGTAATAAATGTTTTCCAAAATTAAGGAAATTTATGACAAACCACATAGTTTTGTATGAAACAGAAACACACATTCATATCGACAACAATATGAATATGAAGATAACTATATAAAATGATAGGTTTTATTTGGCCATGAGAGTCACTGAAATTTGTACTTTTTGTACTTAGAATATTGTTGATATGCATTTCATTGTAACATAAAAATGAACCAAGAATTAAATTTTAAAATAGTTCAATATAAAAATGCTACAATTTGTGTCACATAGAAATGAAAGTGAATCACTTTATATCTCAAATTTCAGTTCAAATCGAATAGATACTAAGCAGACGATTTTAAATAATATAAAATAAGAAATGAATAAATGAAATATTTAAATGAATGACGTCATAATGATAGAAAATATCATTTTCGCCTATTTATTATGTGATGAATTGAACATTTTAATCTCCTGCTTTTAACCGTGGAAAACTGCGTTTAAAACAATTACTTGGGATGACGTCACATTGCTAGAAATATTGCTTCTTTCCCTTAGATATGATGCGATAAATTAAAAACTTAATCGTTTGCGTTTAACCAAAATAATGCTTGGAATAATGACATGAAATGCTCGAAAAAGGGGGAAGGAATGAATTTCGAACGTTGAATATTTACAAAAACCTTCCCAGGGATATACCTAAACATTTCCCAAATTTTCACGGCGATTGGATGCATAGTTTTTGAGTCTATTGAGTAGACAGACAGACACACAAAATTATTTTTATATATATAGATTAATCTGCAAACATGCAGTATTTAAGTTCTTTGCAAAATCGCAGCATGTCATAAAAACTAAATCAGTTTAACTATAAAGTAGGATATTATAAGAGTTTTATTATTATTGACTTTACATGAAATATTTGAAAACGATGTAATGATACATCTAGTTCAAAGGCAATATAAAGTATCAAATAAATATTTCATTCGGTGAAATCTTTTAAGGTATTATTAAATATGTTTCCGCCAGGTACTTGATATTCTTCAGTATGTCTAGACACTTCATTAGTTATTCCATAGAATTTCTTTACATTTATGTTTACACGAAATTTATTTTAGTTGCATTTCACGTGCTACATCATCTGTGTTGCCATGTATCTTAAAACAATAGAAAGATAATTTTATGGAGACTATTAAGAGCAATCGATTTGTATACGACAGAGAAATATATTTGAATATAAAATCTCTGCTTCAAGGAAATATATGTATCATTTAAAGAGAAGTATGGCAGGGAAATATTTTGTAAAAGAAGGTATATTAACAACAAAACTTAACAGTTTAATATATCAGACACTTTTTGATTCATAACAAAAAGGAATTAATTGTTTTAGAATAAGTTTATATAGTGTTTTAAAACACACTAAATTAACGAAAAAGTGCCTAATATGGCTATTTCAAGTAGTATAGTTTTACAAATAACACAAAAATACACAACAAATGAAAAAAGTGAGACTTTCTTAATCACAAGATAGATCTTAAAATCGAGTAGTAAAAAACTAAAATTTTATATCAAATTAAAGTTAAATTTGTGCTTGATTCTGTAAACAAAGGTTGCAATTTGAGATATTTTAATATCTAAAATAATTGAAAATATCTGTTAAAAATTAAAAATATTAGACTTGATTATGCTATAAATTGAGATCAGATCTATAACACATATTAATATATCTGTAATTACTAGTAAAAATAACTAGTTCCCAACTGATAATTTAGAAGTTTCAACAGTTATTTTTAGAAATAAGTAGATTATTATTTTTCTTCTGAAAGAACATATTTTGTTTATCACTTACATCTTAAATTACATGTTGGCATTATTGCCACCAAACAATATCGTTGATATAACAAGGGGGAACCCTAAACTGCATTTCACTGAATAAATCTAATTAGATATTTATTTTACTTTTAATATTTATAGCGCAATTTTCTTATAATTTTGGATCACATTACCCTTAAATTTTTGCTTTATAAATGTGTATACAAAACAAAATGCTATTCAAATCTAGAAAGATAAAAATTTACTAGACATTTTAAGTAATCATCTAAACTGTTAAAAAGTATTTTTACTATAATGTAGTATTTCAAGTATGGTTTAATGCATCGACTTATTTTTTTTGGATTTTCTAACCATTTATACATTTTATTCAAACAACAAAATACCGTATCTAATAATGCCAGTTATCAGTCGAAGAAATGATTTCTATATTTGTATTACAGTCAAACTCAGAACCTGGTTGTCCATTTGTATACAATAAGCTGATATTGTATACATAACACACATAGCTTACACTTGTATACATAAAGTTGATTATACAATAAAGAATAAAATTCAAATCTTAGAAAGCTTCTTATTCAACTAGAAATTCTTAAGTTTACGCTCATCAAACTGTTATAAAAGCTTTTTATTATGACATAGAATTTTAAGCATGGTTAAATGCATTGCCTTATTTTTTGGATTTTCTAACCATTTATAAATTTTATTTAAACAACGAAATACCCTGTCTAATAATGTGAGTTATCATTCGGAGAATTGTTTCTATATTTGAGTTACTGTCAGACTCAGAACCTGCTTATCTACTTGCATACAATAAGTTGATAATGTATACATAACACACATAGCTGACACTTGTATACATAAAGTTGAGTATACAATAAAGAATGAAATTCAAATCTTAAAAAGCTTTCTATTCAACTAGAAATTTTTAAGTTTACGATCATCAAACTGTTATAAAAGCTTTATATTATAACGTAGAATTTCAAGCATGGTTAAATGCATCGCCTTATTTTTTGGATTTTCTAACCATTTATACATTTTATTTAAACAACAAAATACCATATCTAATAATACCAGTTATCAGTCGGAGAAATGATTTATATATTTGAGTTACTGTCAGACTCAGAACATGGTTGTCCACATGTATACAATAAGCTGACATTGTATACATAACACACATAGCTGACACTTGTATATATAAAGCTGAGTATACAATAAAGAATGCTATTGAAATTTTAGAAAGCTTTCTATTCAACTAGAAATTTTTAAGTTTAAGCTCATCTAAACTGTTAAAAAGTCTTTTTACTATAATGTAGTATTTCAAGTATGGTTTAATGCATCGATTTATTTTTTTGGATTTTCTAACCATTTATACATTTTATTTAAACAACAAAATACCATATCTAATAATGCCAGTTATAATTCGCAGAAATGATTTCTATATTTGAGTTACTGTCAGACTCAGAACTTACTTGTCCACATGTATACAATAAGCTGACATTGTATACATAACACATATAGCTGACACTTGTATACATAAAGCTGAGTATACGATAAAGAATTCTATTCATATCTTAGAAAAATTTCTATTCAACTAGGTATTTTTAAGTTTAAGCTCATCCAAACTCTTAAAAAGTCTTTTTACTATAATGTAGAATTTCAAGTATGTTTTAATGCATCGACTTATTTTTTTGGATTTTCTAATAATTTATACATTTTATTTAAACAACAAAATACCCTGTCTAATAATGCCAGTTATCATTCGCAGAAATGATTTCTATATTTGTATTACAGTCAAACTCAGAACCTGGTTGTCCATTTGTATACAATAAGCTGATATTGTATACATAACACACATAGCTTACACTTGTATACATAAAGCTGAGTATATAATAAATAATGCAATTCAAATCTTAGAAAGCTTTCTATTCAACTAGAAATTTTTAAGTTTAAGCTCATCCAAACTCTTAAAAAGTCTTTTTACTATAATGTAGAATTTCAAGTATGTTTTAATGCATCGACTTATTTTATAGGATTTTCTAACCATTTACACATTTTATTCAAACAACAAAATACCCTGTCTAATAATGCCAGTTATCATTCGCAGAAATGATTTCTATATTTGAGTTACTGTCAGACTCAGAACTTACTTGTCCACTTGTATACAATAAGCTGACATTGTATACATAACACACATAGCTGACACTTGTATACATAAAGCTGAGTATACGATAAAGAATTCTATTCATATCTTAGAAAAATTTCTATTCAACTAGGTATTTTTAAGTTTAAGCTCATCCAAACTCTTAAAAAGTCTTTTTACTATAATGTAGAATTTCAAGTATGTTTTAATGCATCGACTTATTTTATAGGATTTTCTAACCATTTACACATTTTATTCAAACAACAAAATACCCTGTCTAATAATGCCAGTTATCAATCGAAGAAATGATTTCTATATTTGAGTTACTGTCAGACTCAGAACCTGGTTGTCCACTTGTATACAATAAGCTGACATTGTATACATAACACACATAGCTGACACTTGTATACATAAAGCTGGATATACAATAAAGAATGCAATTTAAATCTTAGGAAGCTTTCTATTCAACTAGAAATACTTAATTTTGCGCTCATCAAACTATTATACTTTTTACTATAACGTAGAATTTCAAGCATGGTTAAATGCATCGCCTTATTTTATAGGATTTTCTAACCATTTACACATTTTATTCAAACAACAAAATACCCTGTTTAATAATGCCAGTTATCAGTCGGAGAAATAATTTCTATATTTAAGTTACGTCAAACTCAGAACCTAGTTGTCCACTTGTATACAATAAGCCTGACATTGTATACATAAAGCTTAGTATACAATAAAGAATGCAATTCAAATCTTAGAAAGCTTTCTCTTCAACTAGAATTTTTTAAAATTTACGCTCATCAAACTGTTGAAAAGACTTTTTACTATAATGTAGAATTTCAAGTATGGTTTAATGAATCTCCTTATTTTTTCGGGGGGGGATTTTCTAATTATTTATACATTTTATAAAACAACAACAAAATATCCTGTCTAACAATGCCAGTTATCAATCGGAGAAATAATTTCTATATTTCAGCTACTGTCTGACTCAGAACCTGGTTGACCAACTTGTAAAGTTTATAACTTTGTTTTTCGAATATCCCATCAGCAGTTTTTTTTATAAAAACGAAAAATAGAGATAAAAGAAAAACTGCTAAAATAACTAACCAATTGGAGACAAATGTGGGTGGTCTGTATAATGTACGTTAAAAGTGGTAAAAGATTTAATTCTGAGCCGTTTGTGAATAAATTTAGTAAACATATTTTGAATGTAAAATATTTAAGTGAGAAAATTGAATACAGATATCAAACTATCTTTGAAGAAAATAACAGCCCAATCCTAGATAATAAACTGCCGAGCTCAAATCTTTCAAGTATGCAAAAATAATCTTTCAATGCTAGCCATACAGTGGTAATAAATATTTTTCTTATGTTCCTTTTTGATATAAAGTACCCAGCTACATTACCTCACTAATCAATAAAGGACACCATTCCTTTCTTTATGTGTTCTATTTCTGTCCTAATCAATAGATTTAAATGAGGAATGCGCTGTTTTCATCATATATAACGCTATCCAGTACAAACGTTAGAGTTCATGAAAGTCAGCTTTGCTCCCCTAAATGCGGTGGATTGGTTACTTTCATGTTTCATACCGAAAAAAAGCTGCTGATTGGGTACTACACAGACATTATGTCCCCCTGTTAAAATAACTTAATAGCCTTTCTTTTCCTCACCTAGTTTTAAAATAAAATTCTTAGAGTATCTAAAAGACATGGATAAGAAACATGTGAAATCATTTCATATTACCCTGGTAAGCTCACGAGATTTTTATGTCATTACAGTAGTTAGATGAAATTTGTGAATCTCTGCGCATTTATAGGTTTAATACTAATGTAATATTAAATCTCAGTTATACCATATTTTAAATATAGCTGTTATACCTCATTCTTTTAATAAGCATTGACTTCTCACAGTAACTTTCATCATGCTCATTTATCAGTGACCTAGCTCAATTATTGCTAACAGTAATAATAAAATTTTGAGAGCATAATTTTAGAGAGACAACAGTGTGTTTGAGATAGGAGAGGAGAAAGCAAGGCTATTGAACGTAATTCCTATTAGCCTTGTTACTTCCCGAAGTTTGTATGCTATTACAATCGTAAGATGGAATTTGAGAGTAGGAAGCCTTGCGAAGGTATTGAGTTAATACTAATGTCATATTGATTCTAAATTATGCTATATTAGAACGGTAACCTCATTCTTTTAATAAACATTGACTTCTTACAGTAACTGTCATCATGCTCATTCATCAGTGACTTAGCTCAATAATTGCTAACAGTAATAATAAAACTGAGATCGTAATTTTAGAGAGGCAAGTGTGATTGACTTTGGAGAGGAGAAATCAAGGCTATTGAACATAATTCATATTAACCTTGTTACCTCACGATGTTTGTGCCATTATAGTCGTTAGATGGAATTTGTGATTTGGAAGACTTGCGTAGGTATCGAGTTAATACTAATGTCCTATTAAATCTCAAGTATACCATATTTTAACTGTAACTGGTATACTTTATTCTTTTAATAAACATTGACTTATCAAAGTAACTTTCATCATGCTCATTTATCCGTGACCTAGCTTAATGATTGCTAACAGTATAATAAAATTTTGGGAACGTAACTTTAGAGCAACAACAATGTGATTGGAGAGGGACATTGGAGAGGAGAAAGCAAGGCTACTCAAAGTAATTCATATTAACCTTGTTACCTCACGATGTTTGTGCCATTATAGTCGTTAGATGGAATTTGTGATTTGGAAGACTTGCGTAGGTATCGAGTTAATACTAATTTCCTATTAAATCTCAATCATACCCTATTTTAACTGTAACTGGTATACTTTATTATTTTAATAAACATTGACTTATCAAAGTAACTTTCATCATGGTCATTTATCCGTGACCTAGCTTAATGATTGCTAACAGTATAATAAAATTTTGGGAACGTAATTTTAGAGCAATAACAATGTGATTGACATTGGAGAGGAGAAAGCAAGGCTACTCAAAGTAATTCATATTAACCTTGTCACCTCACGATGTTTGTGCCATTATAGTCGTTAGATGGAATTTGTGATTTGGAAGACTGTAGTAAGTATTGAGTTAATACTAATGTCATATTAAATCTCAATTATACCATATTTTAACTGTAGCTGTTATACCTCATTCTTTTAATAAACATTGACTTCTCCCAGTAACTTTCATCATGCTCATTTATCTGTTACGTAGCTCAATGATTGCTAACAGTAATAATAAAACTGAGATCGTAATTTTAGAGAGACAACAGCGTGATTGACATTGAAGAGGAGAAAGTAAGGCTATTGAACGTAATTCATATTAACCTTGTTACCTCACGAACTTTATATGACATTGCAGTCGTTAGTTGAAATTTGTGACTTGGAAGACTTTCGTAGATATTGAGTTAATACTAATGTCATATTAAATCTCAGTTATAGTATATTTTAACTGTAGCTGTTATATCGCATTCTTTTAATAAGCATTGACTTCTCACAGTGACTTTCATCATGCTCATTTATCTGGGACCTAGTTCAATGATTGCTAACAGTAATAATAAAACTGAGAGCGTAATTTTAGAGAGACAACAGCGTGATTGACATTGGAGAGGAGAAAGTAAGGCTATTGAACGTATTTCATACTAACCTTGCTATCTCAAGAAGTTTGTATGCCATTACAGTCCTTATACAGAATTTGTGACTTGGAAGCCTTGCGTAGGTATTGACTTAATACTAATGTCATATTAAATCTCTGTTATACTTTATTTTATATGTAGCTGTTATACCTCATTCTTTTAATAAGCATTGACTTCTCATGGTAACTTTCATCATGCTCATTTATCTGTAACCTAGCTCAATGATTCCTAACAGTAATAATAAAATTTTGAGAGCGTAATTTTAGAGAAACAATAGTGTGATTGATATTGAAAATTAGAAATCAAGGCTCTGATGTAGTACAGGGGTGGCCAACCTGCGGCTTGCGAGCCACATGCGGGTCTTTCAGGCTCTCGATAAATGAACGGAGTTCCCTTTTCATTTTTGTGTTATTTTTTAAAGAAAAATATTACAACTGATGGAGCTTCGGCAATGATAGGTAAAAAAATAGGTCTTATTGTCCTTTTAAGACATGATTCTCAAATTCCACAACTCATACCGATTTACTACTTAATTCACCGAGAACATCTAGTTACAAAATATTTAAAATAACCTGATATTATGTGAACAGTGTAATGCATTGTAAATTACATTCGCACCGATGCAAAAACCATCGACAATTAAAAAAATTCCTTGAAAAATTAAAGGACGAAGAACTTCTAAATGACATTCATGAAATATAATTTCTGTAAAAAAAATTTTAATACTTTTTTGCATACCTTTTAAATACATATTTAATTACGGCTAATGAAAACTTTCAATGAAGTTTGAAAAATGGCTCGGACTATCAAAGAGCTTAGTCACCCCTAGTCTAGTAGAAAAAAATAACGTTCAATGATCACTCATTTTTAGTAGGAAAAACAGTAGTTTGTTTAGTTAATCTAGAGTTATTGTAGAATAAGCTAACCCCATTGAATATGTAATAAACATCACTTGTAAACAATGTGCTGGTCTTTCGAATATGCATCACCAGTTTTGATACTGTGGTCTTCACTTGTGGTAGGGTTTGCACCAGATATACTTGCAGAATCTGGGAAAATTCCTTTTACACTATGTGAATTGACCTTTTTATCATGATACCACGTATATTTTCTTTACGAGAATATTTTAAAAATATAATATTTCGTACTGTACTAAAACTGATAGATTTCAGCTGTTTCAAATGACATACAGATTCACTATATTGTTTCACAATGCAAGTCGAAGGCAAGGGGAGGGATTTATTTATTCCACTGCAATCTATTTACTCCTTAGTATCCCTCAAAATGTCATTTTTGCCTACAGCACTGTCACAATATCCTAGCCCACGACTGCCCAACATAAAATCATAATTTTTCTAATGATTTTTCTTCTGTTAAATAGGCATATTTTAATTAGGATAGGAGAAAAAATGTTGTAGTAGAAATACATTTTAAATAAATTCCCTGAGTAACCAGGTTGCTGCCCCATTCTCTAATTATCTTTTTTTCTTTTAGAAACCCCGAGTTGTGTATATACATCACCTTTCGTTTAGGCTGATAGGTGTTCTCATTGTTAGGCCAACACCATCTCATATGTAATAAACTTCACTTTATATGTGAAGTTTATTACATATGTGATGGGTTATACCGAACAACAAATTTTTATAGCAATGTGTTTTTCTTTTGGACATGTTTCACCAGTTTTGATTCGCAGATTTTCACTTATGGTAGGGTTTGCACCAGACATACTTGCAGAATCTGGGGAAGTCCATTCTACACTATGTGAATTGACTGTTTTATTACGATATCACGTATATTTCCTTTACGAGAAAATTTTAAACATATAATCTTATGTACTGCACTAAAGCAGATATATTTCCGCTGTTTTAAATAACATACACAATCACTATATTGTTTCACAATGACAAGCCATAGGGAAGGGGAGGTATTTAGAAGTTATAACTTTAGTATCAATAACAAAAGGATGTCTTTTGGTCTCCCTCAGAATGTACGTTTTGGCTACGGATCTGTCACAATGTCCTAGCAAGCAACTAACCAACATAAAATAATAAATTTTCAAATGAATTTTCATGAGTCAAAAAGAAATTATAATTATGATAGGAGAAAAAATATAATAATAGAAATGAATTTCAAATATATTGCCTGTGTAATAAGTTTGAGGATCCTGTCTGTGATTGGCTGCTTTCCTTTATAAATCCAGAGTTGTGCATATACATGGTAGTGTACATTGTGTAATACATCTGTATTCATTTAGGCTGATAGATGTTCTCGTTGTTATGTGTGGGACTAAACGTTTGACCTTGGGACATTAAATTCAAATGGCGTTTTTGACTTTGAATCAAACTTATTGTTACCATCTGAAAATTAACTCTACTCTTAAAACATTTTACCTTATTTATGCGACAAAAACTTTCATTTAATTAATATATGTTACAAAAAGTGTGTATAAAGTTATGTGTAAATGTCTACACCGAAAGCATAAATATTTATTATATTTAACGTTCATTTCCTCTGAGACAAAGCTTAGATCATTAAGTAAAATATGCCACGTTTGTCATAATATGTATGCTTGTTTCATATTTTATATGCATTAATGATGAGAAAATATCGTAATTAAGGCTTGAATATGAGTCATGAAATTTCATAAAATATGTATCTGAATATAGGTATTGATAATTAATTATATTTGTGAATTGTTTCAAAGTACGATGTTTATATAGTTACAAATTATCATAGTTATTAGAGCAAATAATTTTATAATTAAGTATTATGACTTAATTATATGATTCGAAGCTTGCACATTTAAGACATTTACTGCTATTATTACTCTTATCTTATGTAAAATATATTCATATGCTGTAAAAAATGTATAAACACCATTTTGTACGCAGAAAAAAAATATAAAAGCAATTCATAACCAATACTAACTTGTAATCCAGTAAATTAATTTATCGAAGAAAACTAATGTGTAATTTAACATACCCATGTATTTAATATTTATTTTCAAAATTAACATGAGGAACTAATAAATATTAAATATTTTCATGTCTTGGATGAACAGATTTGTGTGAGATATCTATAAAATCAATCATCATTGAGTTAACCCCTTCCGGTAAAATGACGAGTCTAGCTCGTCACTAGTTTTACATTCCATACCGCACAGTGACGAGCTACACTCGTCATGCGATTAAAGTTACTGTTAAATATGATAATTAATTTAGTTTAAAATTTCTAGTGTACTGAATTTGGCAACACTTTTATCACTTGTGAAAATCACAAGTCACTATTGCATACTGTTTACTTAGAATTTCTTGGTACTAGTCATTGCCAAATTAACGAGTCAGAATAATAGAAAACCTACTAAGAAATGCCGTGTGTGTTACAAGAATCAAATTAAAAGTGAGACTACTTGGCGGTGTAAACAATTAAGAATTCCTTTGCACTTTGTTTTGAAAAGAACCACTAGCTTGAAGACTATTATCTGTATACCTTATTAATGTTTTGCTTTGATATTTTCTTAATTTTACTGTTTCTGATATTATTTAATACTATGAAAAAAGTGGATTTTAATTAAGAATATGTAAGAATTGTAAAATGAAACAAGTTTTTTAAATAAAAATTAAATGGTTATTTCATGCACAGTTTTTCATTATTAAATCATACCGGAAGGGGTTAATAAATGAACTTGTTAATTAGAATAAAATGTTTCAAATATATGTGTATTTAAGAAATTTACTACAATTATTGCATATGACTTATGTAAAATATATTCATATACTGCAAAAGGCATAAACACCTTTTTCATATAAAAAATATAGTAAAACAATTCATAACGAAGCCTAACTTGTAATTCAGTAGCTTAATTTATTAAAAAAACTAATGACTAATTTAACGAAACCCATGTATTTAATATTTCTTTTACAAAATTAGCATGAAAAACCAATAAATATTACATACTAGCAGGTTTGCCCGTGCTTCGCTACGGTGAACTTAATATATTACTTTTAAACAAAGATTTATTTTTCGTGAATAACTCTCTAAATTCGTCACAGTTCAGTTCGAGTCATTGGCATGTTTATATATTTCTATTATAAGCGTATTATAACATTATTCAGTTTTTATAATCGAATTTGTCTTATATTAAATTTGCTCAAACTTTTTTTATTGTAAAATATAAGCTTAACCCTAAATTGCATTACTGTATTACTACTGTACGTTGATTAGCAAAGTTAACAGATCTTGCCATATTACGTGATAGAATAGGAAGCACAGGTTTTGACAGCAACAGTGCTAATTTTGTTGGTAGTAATAAATGTTTTCCAAAATTAAGGAAATTTATGACAAACCACATAGTTTTGTATGAAACAGAAACACACATTCATATCGACAACCATATGAATATGAAGATAACTATATAAAATGATAGGTTTTATTTGGCCATGAGAGTCACTGAAATTTGTACTTTTTGTACTTAGAATATTGTTGATATGCATTTCATTGTAACATAAAAATGAACCAAGAATTAAATTTAAAATTAGTTCTCATATAAAAATGCTATAATTTGAGTCACATAGAAATGAAAGTGAATCACTTTATATCTCAAATTTCAGTTCAAATCGAATAGATACTAAGCAGACGATTTTAAATAATATAAAATAAGAAATGAATAAATGAAATATTTAAATGAATGACGTCATAATGATAGAAAAATATCATTTTCGCCTATTTATTATGTGATGAATTGAACATTTTAATCTCCTGCTTTTAACCGTGGAAAACTGCGTTTAAAACAATTACTTGGGATGACGTCACATTGCTAGAAATATTGCTTCTTTCCCTTAGATATGATGCGATAAATTAAAAACTTAATCGTTTGCGTTTAACCGGGGAAAATAATGCTTGGAATAATGACATGAAATGCTCGAAAAAGGGGGAAGGAATGAATTTCGAACGTTGAAAATTTACAAAAACCTTCCCAGGGATATACCTAAACATTTCCCAAATTTTCACGGCGATTGGATGCATAGTTTTTGAGTCTATTGAGTACAGACAGACACACACAAATTCATTTTTATATATATAGACTAGCAAGTTTGCCCGTGCTTCGCTACGGTGAACTTAATATATTACTTTTAAACAAAGATTTATTTTTCGTGAATAACTCTCTAAATTCGTCACAGTTCAGTTCGAGTCATTGGCATGTTTATATATTTCTATCATAAGCGTATTATAACATTATTCAGTTTTTATAATCGAATTTGTCTTATATTAAATTTGCTCAAACTTTTTTTATTGTAAAATATAAGCTTAACCCTAAATTGCATTACTGTATTACTACTGTACGTTGATTAGCAAAGTTAACAGATCTTGCCATATTACGTGATAGAATAGGAAGCACAGGTTTTGACAGCAACAGTGCTAATTTTGTTGGTAGTAATAAATGTTTTCCAAAATTAAGGAAATTTATGACAAACCACATAGTTTTGTATGAAACAGAAACACACATTCATATCGACAACCATATGAATATGAAGATAACTATATAAAATGATAGGTTTTATTTGGCCATGAGAGTCACTGAAATTTGTACTTTTTGTACTTAGAATATTGTTGATATGCATTTCATTGTAACATAAAAATGAACCAAGAATTAAATTTAAAATTAGTTCTCATATAAAAATGCTATAATTTGCGTCACATAGAAATGAAAGTGAATCACTTTATATCTCAAATTTCAGTTCAAATCGAATAGATACTAAGCAGACGATTTTAAATAATATAAAATAAGAAATGAATAAATGAAATATTTAAATGAATGACGTCATAATGATAGAAAAATATCATTTTCGCCTATTTATTATGTGATGAATTGAACATTTTAATCTCCTGCTTTTAACCGTGGAAAACTGCGTTTAAAACAATTACTTGGGATGACGTCACATTGCTAGAAATATTGCTTCTTTCCCTTAGATATGATGCGATAAATTAAAAACTTAATCGTTTGCGTTTAACCGGGGAAAATAATGCTTGGAATAATGACATGAAATGCTCGAAAAAGGGGGAAGGAATGAATTTCGAACGTTGAAAATTTACAAAAACCTTCCTAGGGATATACCTAAACATTTCCCAAATTTTCACGGCGATTGGATGCATAGGTTTTCAGTCTATTGAGTACAGACAGACACACACAAATTCATTTTTATATATATAGATTATATTATAAACTGGGATTTACTTATCCATTGCTGCACAGACATGTTATCAGATATTTATAAAATCAATTATCATTGAGTTGATAAATAAACCTGTTAATCAGAATAAAATGCTGCAAAGATATGTGAATTTAAGAAATTTACTACAATTAGTGCACATTACTTATGTAAAGTATACTCATATACTGGAAAAAGGTATAAACACTTTTTTTATATAAAAGAGAAAAGACAAAGAAAAGATGAAGAAAAGATAAAGAAAAGATTTTTATATAAAAAGGAAAGAAAGAAAACTAATGATTAATTTAACAAAATCCATTCCTTTAATTTTTGATTTAATATTATTTTTACAAAATTAAACAAATTAAGAGTGACAAACTTCACTAATAAACAGTAAATATAATATAAGAACTTGAAATTGCTTATCCATTTTCTACACAGGATTGTTACCAGATACCTATAAAATCAATTATTGAGTAAGTAAGTGAACAGGCAAATAAGAATTGATTTTGCTTGAAATTTAAAGAAAATTTTAAGAAAACTTTATGAAACTGAAAAAAAATTATTAATGAGGTATTATACTGTAATTACCTTCTGTCATTAAATTAGAAAATAACATACAGATTAAAGATAAATACAGATTTTTAAAATCAAACTTTACATTGCCAGAAATATAATGTCACATTTAATATTACTGGACCAATTATCATAGACATTGTAACGTATCCAGCTCCTATTTCAGGCAACACAATGAAGAAGCAGGTGATTCTTGATTAAATGATTTATTTACAACTTGCAGCTATATATTCATTTCTACATACACAAAATACAATTACAGTTCACAAGTATGTTATACAATAGACGTAGGCCTGAGTAATCTGGAGTTATTGTAGAATAAGCTAACCCCATTGCATATGTAATAAACATCACTTATAAACAATGTGTTGTTCTTTCGGATATGCATCACTAGTTTTGATACTATGGTTTTCACTTTTGGTAGGGTTTGCACCAGATATACTTGCATAATCTGGGGAAGTTCCTTTTACACTATGTGAATTGACCGTTCTATCATGATATCACGTATATTTTCTTTAAGAGAATATTTTTAAAATATAATATTGTGTACTGTACTAAAACTGATAGATTTCAGCTGTTTCAGATGACATACAGATTCACTATATTGTTTCACAATTCAGGTCGAAGGCAAGGGGAGGGATTTATTTATTCCACTACAATCTATTTACTCCTTGGTATCCCTCAAAATGTCATTTTTGCCTACAGCACTGTCACAATATCCTAGCCCACGACTACCCAACATAAAATCATAATTTTTCTAATGATTTTTCATCTGTTAAACAGGCATATTTTAATTAGGATAGGAGAAAAAATGTTATAGTAGAAATAAATTTTAAATAAATTCCCTGGGTAACCAGGTTGCTGCCCCATTCTCTAATTATCTTCTTTCCTTTAGAAACCCCGAGTTGTGTATATACATCACCTTTCGTTTAGGCTGATAGGTATTCTCAATGTTAGGCTAACACCATCTCATATGTAATAAACTTCACTTTATAAGTGAAGTTTTTATTACATATGGGATGAGTTACACCAAACATCATATTATTTATATCAATGTGTTATTCTTTCGGACATGTTTCACCAGTTTTGGTAGCAATTATGAAGACAGCACACTCAATTAGACTAGGATGTTAGAAGTTGCAATGAGTATCTTCGAAGAAGATAAAAACAAAGTTAGAATTCCTAGGAGGAATATACCATCAATCCTGAAGAGGATCGGAATAAAAAAACATAAGGCCTAAGGTTTCGTTAACAATCTCCGAAAGATATTTATCCCAAGGTGGGATTTTCGCTAAGAAAACTCTCAAATGGAGTGACTGATCAAGACAACCTCCGAATTAGCTGCTGCTAGCTAACTAAATATCTCTTAAAACAACTCATCTCGTCTCTTTTTAGGGGAGAGGCCTCCAAGAGAGGGGGGCCTCACACACAATTTCATCATTCGATCATTTGGCGATGATCTCACCTTCAGCCAACTGGGCTGGACAATCACAGGCCAACAACCCGGGAGTCTCAAGAATTTCGTGTCGGCGAAAGATCCAACGTTATCGCTTTCCCCTTTGAAACGTGTGGTTCCGACGATCATCTTTATAGCTGTCAGTCTGGTAACCCAGCTGTCTGTTCTGTTGTTTCGCTACTAGAGGACACAAAAGTGTAGACATCGTGGTACCGGGAAAACAATACTTTTGTCTCCACATAAGCGAAGTCCATTTCTCAACCTCTTTTGTGAAACAAAGTCTTTGTGAGGAAGGCATGCCTTTACTACATATATTTCTTGGAAATCTAATGAAGTAGAATTGAAAAAATTAAAACGTTTAATTTAAAGCAGAATTTTGATTGTTTGATCATTCAATTAAATTTTTATTTATTTTAAAATAACAGTTATTGTAAATATACATAAGCTTGAAACAGTTATAAAGTCATTTACGGTTTTAAGAGGTTTAATTATTAACAGTAAATGTGTGTTTTGGGAAATTCTTAATTTGATTTGCATATTTATTATCACTGAATTACTGATTATACTTACGCACTGCTGAAAACAATATGCACCATTGAAGGATTTTTGGAAATTTATTTATCAGCAGGGAAATTAGGATTACGGAACATTTTAAATAATGTACATATTTATTATTAATTTATCCGAGATTATTAATTAGCAAATTTTGAAAGTTGTATAAAATATTAAGTGATTTTAAAAGTCACGAATTCAACCGGTATAAATATGAAAGTGTTTTAATGGACTCCCCTTAATGTGATAAGTTTGGGACACCCTGATTTTGATAACAATAACTGATTTATAACAATAAACGATACGCAAAATTAGATAAATTTACCCCTACATTTATATCACACGTACTAAATTTCAAAACAAAATGAAAAAACACACCTTTTATTTATGTACCACATATTATCCTTGAAAGATAAGAATTATATACATATTTAAAAAAATGATCAATTGTTGACTGTCTACAATTTTTTCTAAGAAGATCATTGATAAATTGTTCGTAATCCTAATCAATCTGTCATAACGATTAAAAATTTCGATCTTTTGTTTTAACCCTCCGAGTGGAACACACCGGGTAAAAAAAGGTCTCCAAAAATATGCTATAGTTTTATTGTGTCAGTTACCAAAGTGTTCTATGATATTTTACTTCACCCTTTGCCCCACCCTCGTTATTGTCTCATTACTTCCGGTTATAAATATATATATATATATATATATATATATATATATATATATATATATATAGACATTATTGATTGTTAATTTTTAATACACATAAAGCTCGTCAAGTATCGAAGATCATCACATAAGAAATAACGTATTCTAAAAGTACGAATAATTTTTTTTTGAGAACTATTTATATTTTTTTACTAAAGTCATCCAAAATATTTCAGTGGTGCAGTTAGAGATATATATGTTGCCGCAAACGAAATACTTCGAAATAGAGATTGACAAAGCCATGAGAAGTTATCAGCGTCTTTGTTCCTCAGAGATTAGGGGTGCATCCCTCAATAAATGTCAGTCAAAGAGGGGTGCAGTTCCTAAACAATCGACCTGACCCTCCTACCTCATAATTTCATGGGGGAAAAGCACTGTCAGAAATGTACAATACATTTATTTTTGGAACATTTTTGGGGGTTGAAAATTGTCTGTGACAGCTAGCGGAATTGTGCGTGCAAACCGCTTAGAGAGTTAATGTTAAATCATTTCGCTCTCTGGCTTCCACATAGAGAAGTTGCATGTAAGCTAGCAGGGCATTAACCCTTTAAAGGTCACTCATATAAATTCTTTGGGATTTTATGAAATTAGTTCAATAATGGTATCTATGAACTTTATAAATATAAATGCATATTTTTTTTACATTTCTTGAGGGGGTAGGGTGGAATTTGAGGGGTGTTTAAAGTACAAAACCCTTGTAGGGGGTGAAAATACTTTTATAAAGGTTTAATTATGCTGGGGAAACAATGATTATCATAAAAAGGGTATAATAAAGAAGAAACGAAACAATTTACAGCCGAACGATGTCCACATGATAGAGCGATGCTCTTAGGTACCGGAATTAGTGGGTTCAAATCCCACTGCAGGCATAGATGTTCGTAGCCGTTCGGAATTGGCTTTAAGCTGTAAGTCTCAGTCTGATTAGCCCTCGTGTTGCAAAACAGTAGACCGTAGCGCTCCAAACCAAACAAACAATTTATAAGTGTTGTTTAGATACATATTTTTATTAGGGGTTTATAAGTGGAAAAATCATATTACTGACTTTTCCAGGTAAAGTAAGTTTAACCACGTATATTTCAAATGAAACATGGAGTTCTTGTATAATCTATGCTGTGAGTAGAAAATCTCATAAATATAGAAGACCTAAAAAATCCATCGTATGTTTTTCAAAAGCAGAGAAAGAATTTAACATGTGGTTTCGCTCAGAAACCACTGTCCGTTAAAGGGTTAAATGTGAATATCCAGTTCCGATAATAATGTGTTACATCTTGCTGATCTGTCAACCATTGAACACCAGCAGGGTGTGCGTATTTCTGAAAAATCCCAGGAACGTGTAATGCCCCACTCATTTATTCAACCCCATTTTTTAGATTGAAGAGGAGAATTCTCGGAAATTAAAAAATAACAGCAAAGAAAAGGATAAAATGGGTTCCTTCTGAATACATTATGAATATTCCTTTGCTAGTTAAAATGAGTTTCGAAAACGGATCCCATTAACCGATGTAACGATCACATAAAGCGATAATTTTAACATAGGAATAAATAGGGAAAATCGGGACCAAGAAATTTTAATAACAATAAGCCGATTTGATAACATTAATCGTGATCACATTAAATGTGAATATCCAGTTCCGATAATAAGGTGTTACCTCTTGCTGATCTGACAACCATTGAACACCAGCAGGGTGTGCGTATTTCTGAAAAATCCCAGGAACGTGTAATGCCCCACTCATTTATTCAACCCCATTTTTTAGGTTGATAAGGAGAATTCTCGGAAATTAAAAAATAACAGCGAAGGGAAAGATAAAATGGGTTCCTTCTGAATACATTATGCATATTCCTTTGCCAGTTAAAATGAGGTTCGAAAACTGATCCCATTAACCGATGTAACGATCACATAAAGCGATAATTTTATCATAGAAATGAATAGGGAAAATCGGGACCAAGTAATTTTAATAACAATAAGATGATTTGATAACATTAACTGCGATCACATTAAGTGGAATCCACTGTATCAGCTTAAATAGGTAACACATTTTCTTTTAAAAAATGGAAAAATTTATGCTCATTAGAACAACGTTAAATCTTGAATATTTTAAGAACTCTACTCAAATTAAAAATATTTTACTCGCCTCTTGTTTGTATTAAGCTATTGGATAATTTTTGGTTGAAAAGATGGGAAATGAGGATTCTATGAAATACATTGAGGTAGAAACATTTTAAATAAATGTAACATTGTATAGAAATTTTATCACTGACTCACATATATTATAAAACACGGAAATTTAAGCGAAATCAATAGCGTCCTTTATAAATAATTAAAATTTAAAGTATCTGGTGATGAGATTTATTAAATCCACCCTTTTGATACTTCATATTTATTTTAGTTACTTTGAGAGGACACTAATGAATCCTATTTGTAACATGAATCGGATACTTAACACAAAATTGGTTGGATGCATTAAATAATATCGGATTATTTTCAGCTTTATGATGTTATAGGGAAACTGAATTTTTACGATATCATTAGCAATATTAAAGATTAAAAACAACAGTGGGTTTTCATAATTATAAAGAACTTGTCTATTACACTAAAAATATATTCTTAACTGAGACATAATTTCCTATAGCACTTCAACCTTATAAGTTTTATTGAAAGTGGGGATTAATTTAATTTTTGTGAAAATGTACATAAACATCATTTGGAGTACAACTTGCTATAAACATGCAAAAATTGAAGAAACAGAAAGGTATAAGTCCAAATAGGAATCATATCTTTAAAAAATATTGGTTCATATTTTTCCTAATCCAATATGTATGTTTTTTAGGAAAAAATTTCATCCGATAACAGAGAAATACTCCTACTTAAATATGTAATAATACAAACCGAAATAGGTAACACATTTTCCTTTTTAACCTATGGACAAATGTATGTTCATCTGAATAACGCAAAGTCCTGAATATTTTAGTAACTCTACTCAAATTACAAATATTTCACTCGGCTCTTGTTGTATTATGCTATTGAATAATTTTGGCTAGAAAAGATGGGAATAAATATGATGATTTGTACGTTGAGGTAGAAACATTTTAAATAAATGTAACATTGTATAGAGATTTTATCACTGACTGATATATTATACAACACAAAATTAAGCAAAATCAATAGCGTCCTTTATAAATAATTAAAATTTAAAGTATCTGGTGATGAGATTTATTAAATCCACCCTTTTAGATACTTCATATTTATTTTACTTACTTTGAGAGGACACTAATGAATCCTATTTGTAACATGAATCGGATACTTAACACAAAATTCTTTGGATGCATTAAATAGTTTCGGATTATTTTCAGCTTTACGGTGTTATGGGAAAACTGAATTTTAATGACAACATTAGCAACATTGAAAATTAAAGACAATAGTGGGTTTTACATAATTTTAAAGAAGTTGTCTATTACACTAACAATATACTCTTAACTGAAACGTAACTTTCTATAGCACTTAAACATGAAAAATCGATAGATACAATTAAAGGTGTGCTATGCATTATAATATTTAGTTATATAAATAGAGATGTATAATTTTTAAAGTTGAGTTCATTATTGGTTTATACTGAATATTTTGTTCCCATAAGAAAACGAGATGTCTTTTATCTCATACTGTAAACTTGGATGTTTTATTGAAAGGTGGGATTCATTTTATTTTTGTGAAAATCTACTTAAACATCATTGGGAGCACAACTTGCTATAAACATACAAAAATAGTAGAAACAGAAAGCTTTAAGTCCAAATAGGAATCATACCTTTAAAACATATTGGTTCATATTTTTTTCTAATTCACTATGTATGTTTTTTAGGAAAAACTTAATTTTCATCCTGTAACAGAGAAATACTCCTACATAAATGTGTAATAATATCAACCTAAATAGGTAACACATTTTCCTTTTTAACCGCTAACAAATGTCTGTTCATTAGAACAGCGTAAGGTCTTGAATATTTTAAGAACTCTACTCAAATTACAAATAATTTCTCGAATCTTGTTTGTATTATGCTATTGGATAATGTTTAGTCAAAACTATGGAAATAAACATGATGATTCTATGAAATACATTGACGTAGATACATTTTAAATAAATGTAACACTGCATAGAAATTTTATCACTGGCTCATAAAGTATAAAGCACTGAAGTTTAAGCAAAATCAACTGCGTCCTTAATAAATAATTAAAATTTAAATTATTTGCTAGTGAGTTTTTTTAAATCCATCCTTTTAGATACTTCATATTTATTTTAGTTACTTTAATGAATCCTATTTGTAGCATGAATCTGATACTTAACACAAAATTGGTTGGATGCATTAAATAATTTCGGATTATTTTCAGATTTATGGTGTTATGGGGAAACTGAATTTTAATGATAACATTAGCAACATTAAAGAGTAAAAACAACAGTGGGTTTTACATTATTTTAAAGACGTTGTCTATTACACTAACAATATATTTTTAACCGAGACATAACTTTCTATAGTACTTAAACATGAAAAATCAATATACAATTAAAAGTGTGATTTGCCTTGTAGTTTTTAGTTATATAAATACAGATGTATAGTTTTTAAAGTTGAGTTCATTACTGGTTTATAGTGAATATTTTATTCCTATAAGAACAATAGATTACAGTAACAATATATTCTTAACTGAGAGATAACTTTCTATAACACTTAAACATGAAAAATCGATAGATACAATTAAAAGTGTGCTATGCCTTATAATTTTTAGTTATATAAACATAGATTATAGTTTCTAAAGTTGAGTTCATCACTGGGGTTTATACTGAATCTTTTATTCACATAAGAACAATAGAAGCCTTTTATCTCATACTGTAAACTTCTATGTTTTATAGAAAGATGGGATTAATTTTATCTCAAGGCAAACAAAACTGTTAAGATATGAAATCTAAAAATGTAATCACTTTTTTAGTAATATGCGAGTATGACAAATTCAAAATTTATAGATTTTTTAAGGTTTTTATTCTACAAAGTATTGTACAATTATTTCATCAGTGATAGAGAATATAGAACTGTTGGAATGTAAATTATCAGCAAACAGAAATTCCATTTTAATGGTATTACTCCTTACATATTCTGAGAGGAGGACTATAAGAGGGTGATTAGACCTGATATCTCAAAGAAAGAGGCAAGAATTATATTCTGAGTTTAGAGAAAAGGAAATCACTTTTTGATGGTATTATTCCTCCCATGTTCTGAGAAGAGGACTATAAGAGTGGGATTGGGCCTGATATCTCAAAGAAAGAGGCAAGAATTATTTTCTGAGTTTAGAGAAAAGGAAATCCCTTTTTGTTGGTATTACTCCTTACATATTCTGAAAGGACGACTATAAGAGTGTGATTGGACCTGATATCTCTAAGAAAGAGGCAAGAATTATTTTCTGAGTTTAGAGAAAAGGAAATCACTTTTTGATGGTATTACTCCTTACATATTCTGAGAGGAGGACTATAAGAGGGTGATTAGACCTGATATCTCAAAGAAAGAGGCAAGAATTATATTCTGAGTTTAGAGAAAAGGAAATCCCTTTTTGATGGTATTATTCCTCCCATGTTCTGATAAGAGGACTACTATAAAGAGTGTGATTGGACCTGATCTCTAAGAAAGAGGCAAGAATTATTTTCAGAGTTTAGAGAAAAGGAAATCCCTTTTGATGGTATTACTCCTTACATGTTCTGAGAGGAGGACTATTAGAGTGTGATTGGACTGATATCTCTAAGAAAGAGGCAAGAATTATTTTCTGAGTTTAGAGAAAAGGAAATCCTTCATCTTGATGGTATTACTCCTTACATATTCTGAGAGGAGGACTATAAGAGTGTGATTGAACCTGATATCTCAAAGAAAGAGGCAAGAATTATTTTCCGAGTTTAGAGAAAAGGAAATCCCTTTTTTGATGGTATTACTCCTTACATGTTTTGAGAGGAGGACTATAAAGAGTGTGATCTCTAAGAAAGAGGCAAGAATTATTTTCTGTTTAGAGAAAAGGAAATCCCTTTTTGATGGTATTACACCTTACATGTTCTGAGAGGAGGAATATAGAGTGGGATTGGGCCTGATATCTCAAAGAAAGAGGCAAGAATTATTTTCTGAGTTTAGAGAAAAGGAAATCCCTTTTTGTTGGTATTACTCCTTACATATTCTGAAAGGACGACTATAAGAGTGTGATTGGACCTGATATCTCAAAGAAAGAGGCAAGAATTATTTCTGAGTTTAGAGAAAAGGAAAATCCCTTTTTGATGGTATTACTCCTTACATGTTTTGAGAGGAGGACTATAAGAGTGTGATTGGGCCTGATATCTCTAAGAAAGAGGCAAGAATTATTTTCTGAGTTTAGAGAAAAGGAAATCCATTTTAATGGTATTACTCCTTACATATTCTGAGAGGAGCACTATAAGAGTGGGATTGGGCCTGATATCTCAAAGAAAGAGGCAAGAATTATTTTCTGAGTTTAGAGAAAAGGAAATCCCTTTTTGTTGGTATTACTCCTTACATATTCTGAAAGGACGACTATAAGAGTGTGATTGGACCTGATATCTCTAAGAAAGAGGCAAGAATTATTTTCTGAGTTTAGAGAAAATGAAATTTCATCTTGATGGTATTACTCCTTACATATTCTGAGAGGAGGACTATAAGAGTGTGATTGAACCTGATATCTCAAAGAAAGAGGCAAGAATTATTTTCTGAGTTTAGAGAAAAGGAAATCCCTTTTTGTTGGTATTACTCCTTACATATTCTGAAAGGAGGACTATAAGAGTGTGATTGGACCTGATATCTCAAAGAAAGAGGCAAGAATTATTTTCTGAGTTTAGAGAAAAGGAAATCCCTTTTTGTTGGTATTACTCCTTACATATTCTGAGAGGAGGACTATAAGAGTGTGATTGAACCTGATATCTCAAAGAAAGAGGCAAGAATTATTTTCCGAGTTTAGAGAAAAGGAAATCCCTTTTTGATGGTATTACTCCTTACATGTTTTGAGAGGAGGACTATAAGAGTGTGATTGGGCCTGATATCTCAAAGAAAGAGGCAAGAATTATTTTCTGAGTTTAGAGAAAAGGAAATCCCTTTTTGATAGTATTACTCCTTACATGTTTTGAGAGGAGGACTATAAGAGTGTGATTGGGCCTGATATCTCTAAGAAAGGGGCAAGAATTATCTTCTGAGTTTAGAGAAAATGAAATTTCATCTTGATGGTATTACTCCTTACATATTCTGAGAGGAGGACTATAAGAGTGTGATTGAACCTGATATCTCAAAGAAAGAGGCAAGAATTATTTTCCGAGTTTAGAGAAAAGGAAATCCCTTTTTTGATGGTATTACCCCTTACATGTTCTGAGAGGAGGTACTATTAGAGTGTGATTGGACCTGATATCTCTAAGAAAGAGGCAAGAATTATTTTCAGAGTTTAGAGAAAAGGAAATCCCATTTTGATGGTATTACTCCTTACATGTTCTGAGAGGAGAACTATAAAGTATGTGATCTCAAAGAAAGAGGCAAGAATTATTTTCTGAGTTTAGAGAAAAGGAAATCCCTTTTTGATAGTATTACTCCTTACATGTTTTGAGAGGAGGACTATAAGAGTGTGATTGGGCCTGATATCTCTAAGAAAGGGGCAAGAATTATCTTCTGAGTTTAGAGAATGCCAAGAAATGTGCGAGTTTCAACACCAAACGATTTCAGCTCAATAAATACTCAGTGATGGAACTGTCTTTATGTATCCTCTAAGAGTGTAAAATATCATCATCGAACATCGTTATTACTTATAATAAAATAAATATACAAATTTTGTCCTTTCTTTTTGTTAGGTTCAATCCGAGATATTCCTTTTATCAAATGCAGCCATTTTGTCCCGTGTGGAATTTCTAGCAGTTAATCAGCTGTCAAATATTCTATATACTGATTATTTATTTAAGTTACTCTACAAAAAGACGAAGAGACACTTATCACAAAAGGTATTGCTGTTTCTTTAATTATTAATCGAAATTAAAACTTTAATGATGTCCATTTTCACAACTGAAACGATTTATTTTCAGTATTGCAGTTTCTTTAATTACTAGCATATAGCCCGTCATGTGACGGGATTAGTAAAATTTTTAATTTTCCAGAATTGTAAAGTATACGATGAGGAAGGTAAAAAAATGGTTTGTGTTTTGGAGGAGAATTATCTGGTACACGCTCAATAGTTTGTTTATTTTCAACTTCTCTACAGTTTCCCGATACTGTAAATGCAGTTTAGAATCCCGCTGAATTCATTTGGAAAGATAATTTAAAGTTTTCTTTTCTGAATCGAAATTATCGTTAAGTTGTTCCCAATTTTTCCCACAGTAAATAATGGAAGTAAAGGAATGAAACTATCATTTCCACTACACCTTGGAGGTAGATAGAATTTGTTATTAATACCGGTGATAAAATTTCCATTGCAACAAAAAATAATCGATGATTAAATTTAAAATTATCACATATGTACTTAATCTATTATTTAACCCAAATATAAAAGAAAATTATTTACGTAATATCTAAGTTCAGTGATAAAACATATGAAAATAATGCAGACGATATTTAAATAATTTAAAATAAGAACTGATTAAATGAGATGGTTAAAGGAATGACGTCATAATGCTAGAAAAAAATGTTGTTTTTACTTATTATGTAATAAATTGATACGTTTAATCGTCTGCTATTAACCGGGGAAAATAGGGTTTGAAATAATGATATTAATAAAGCTCGAAAAAGGGGGGGATGGGTGGATTTCGAATTCACTTCGAATTTTGCTAACCCTATCTCATCAAAAATCCAATATGGATGCCTCTATTCATTTAATGTCCAACCGCTGCTTAAATTCGAGGACAGACGGACAGATAACTTAGGCTATTATTTTATAGGGATTCATAAAAAAAGAGCTTAAAAGTTGTTCATTTACACAGCTGAAATAAATTGCCTTCAGTATTGCTGTTTCTTTAATAATTTATATAAAAAAGCTTAAATGATGTCCGGTTTCACAACGGAAACCAATTGTATTCAGTATTGCTGTTTTTTTAATTATTCATAAAAAAACTTAAATACTGTCCATTTTCACAACTGAAACAAATTGCCTTCAACATTGATGTTTCTTTAATTATCAAAATAAAAGCTTAATTGATGTTCATTTTCACAAAAGAAATAAATCGCCTTCAGTATTGCTGTTTCTTTAATAATTTATATAAAAAAGCTTAAATGATGTCCGGTTTCACAACGGAAACCAATTGTATTCAGTATTGCTGTTTTTTTAATTATTCATAAAAAAACTTAAATACTGTCCATTTTCACAACTGAAACAAATTGCCTTCAACATTGATGTTTCTTTAATTATCAAAATAAAAGCTTAATTGATGTTCATTTTCACAAAAGAAATAAATCGCCTTCAGTATTGCTGTTTCTTTAATTATTTATATAAAAAAAGCTTAAATGCTGTCTATTTTCACAACGGAAACCAATTGTATTCAGTATTGCTGTTTTTTTAATTACTCATAAAAAAACTTAAATACTGTCCATTTTTACAACTGAAACAAATTGCCTTCAACATTGATGTTTCTTTAATTATCAAAATAAAAGCTTAATTGATGTTCATTTTCACAAAAGAAATAAATCGCCTTCAGTATTGCTGTTTCTTTAATTATTTATATAAAAAAACTTATTCAGTATTTCTGTTTCTTTAATTATCAAAATAAAAGCTTAGTTATTGTTCATTTTCACAAATGAAATAAATCGCCTTCAGTATTGCTGTTTCTTTAATTATTTATATAAAAAAAACTTAAATGCTTTTCGGTTTCGCAACTGAAATACATTGCCTTCAGTATTTCTGTTTCTTTAATTATTTATCAAAATAAAAGGTTAAATGATGTCCATTTTCAAAACTGAAACACATTGCCTTCAGTATTGCTGTTTCTTTAATTATTTATATATAAAACTTAAGTGCTGAAACAATTATATTTTTTATAAGTGATGTTAGAGATATATTAACATTATTTCATATAAGAGATAAAATAAAACTTATTAATAAAGTAATTGAAAAAAAACAAATGAATAAAAATAATTATATTACATGCAAAAATATGCATCATTTTATATGGAACACTTTTTGAAATATCTATATACTTTGAAATATTAAATTATTATTTATCATACTATATCCCTTAAGAAACAAGATACACTATAAAAAATTCAAGTGGAAAGTAAATGGAGGCTTTTAGGAGATTAGCATATTATTTTTTAGAATGCAGTTGAATAACAACTTTTACTATATATATAGCCTTTTAAAAGAGCAACAGAAGAAGATTGTTGCCAGGAATTTGCAATCTTTTAATGCAGAGTGTTCATTTTAATAATTAGAGAATAAAATCTATCTCTATACATAAATAATGAAAGAGTAGATTCAAGTTTAATTTTGTAAAACAAAGTATTAATTTCTCATCTACAAATTGCTCATCAATGTAGATGTAAAAAAATCATTGAAAATTAACAGTTTTATGTGTTAAATTCATAATCATCATCAAAATTTTGGATTAGATTTTAGTAAAAATTTATATGTAATGATGATGATATGATTAATGCATAATGAAATTTTTATATTTCATTTAAGAGATATTAGAGATATATTCATATTGTTTCATATAAGAGATAAAATAAAACTTATTAATAAAATAATTGAAAAACATATGATTAAAGATAATTGCATTACATGCAAAAGTATGAGCATGAATCATTTTATATGAAACGCTTTTTAAAATATCTATATACTTCTACAATAAGAATGTGAAAAAAAAAATCTTTGAAAATTAACAATTTTATGTGTTAAATTCATAATCATTATCAAACATTTGGATATATATATATATATATATATATATATATATATATATATATATATATATATATATATATATATATATATATATATATATATATATATATAAGTATGTATTTATAGTTGATAAGTTTTAAAACTGTGTTTCAATAAAAATCATATAAATTATTATTATTTCTTACCTCATTAAATAAAGAAAGTTGCATCTTTGGAAATAAGCTATTTTTAATTTCATAAAACTTTAAAATATATTTTACATATTTTAAAAAGCTTATTATAATATGCTTAGAACATATTACCGGTCAAATGACCTTTAATATTTGTATATAAAATTCTTCAATCAATTTGTTTATAATACAAGTTCTCTTAAACGGCTGGACTGATTTTGAAGATATTTGAAGAAATGGATTTAAGAATTTATTCACAGTTCGATCCTATAGAAAGTAAAGTATTTTTTTATTAAAAATCCAAAAATGTGCTCTTATTGAGATTGTTATAATGTCGTTTGAAACCATTGGCTGCCATCGTATCTGTAGCGAATTGGTCAGCGCAATGCGCTTCAGTACGAGAAGTCCTGGAACGAATCTTCATGCAGTGAATATGGGAATTCTAATTTAAATTACTTACGTTTGAGATGACTATACGGTGGGTGGCGTCAAGTATTTTTGAAGTAATTTGTTTCCCTACTTTTCCATCAAAACGGTTCAATTTATAATTTATTTAAAAGTTTTTTGGATTCACAGCGTTAAAAGAAGACAACGTCCATCGGATTGTCTAGTGCAGGGATGTACACACCAAAAATCGAAAGAAAATAAATTTGGCTGACTAAGATAAATTTTTCTAAAATTTTATAAACAATATACAAGTACCTAACGGTTTAAATAAGTTATTGAGATGAATGAAACTGCGATGTCATTTTTGAAAGTTCCTTGTATTGAGGTTCGAAGTGAGAAATATAAAATTTTCTAAAAATGAAAAGATATTTGTGTACTACTGAAATTATTCTTTCTAATGAATAAATTTATGAACAATGTTTCATACCTTAGTATTAACGCTGATTTTCGAATCCGCTGATCTAAATATACTGCTGATTTTCTGGGAGTGAGATAATAAATTTGGGATATAATATTTAAGCAAAGTAGAAAAGGAGATGGATATATAATTTTAAAAATATGTATTTCTTTTAATTTGCCTTAAACCGCAACATAAAATTCTATCCTCTGCCTGGATAAAACCTTCCTGCCGTATTTTGCTCATCCCTGGTCTAGTATATATATCTGGCCCAAATAATTTTTTGCTCTTTATCAATGATTAGTTTATAAATTTTACGCTTGAAAAGTTGATGAAAGTTTTGATGTGTTAAAGCAAGCTTTAATTTATTAAGTCAAATACTTCAGGATGACGTGTAGTACATAAAGTGTCGACGACAGCATTACAAATCAATGGAATTTCGCTCAACAGATCTAAATCGGAAACGAAACGAAACAAGCATCAAAGCGTCGCTTACGTTTCATAGTCCTGAATTAATTTATAATTATCTTCAAAAATTTAGTTTCATATTATTAAAAACTAAATCACTTTTTACTCTTTATCAATGATGATTCTTAAATTTTATTAGTTTATAAATTTTACACTTGAAAACTTTATCGCAATTTGATGTATTAAAGTAATTTTTCATATGAGAAAGCAAAAGCGAATATTTAAAGGTAAGCTTACCAGATTATCTAATCTATTAGACAATTTAAAAAATCAAACAATTTCTATTTCTATAATCGAAGCCTTTAGTGTACATATAATAACAAAAGTAGCTTTGCTTATACTGAATTCGTCTTAATAAAGTTATCTGTAGTTTCTGAAAAACAAATTAAACAATGATATACCAACTGAATGCTCAGATAAAGAATTTGATAAATATGAACAGGAAATGCATGAGCTATTTTCTAAATTAGATACATTGAAAATTATTTACTACAAATTGAGCGTCGGTTTAAAAATAATGAGAGTCTGTCTTACCAATACCACCATTTCATGGCAGATTATCTCAGACTTGGCCACATGGAATTAATTGCAGAAAATAAGATTGATGTTCCAGTTAGTTCCAGTTTTTATTTACCACATCATCCAGTTCCCAATAAAAATGGAGACAAATTTCGTGTAGTTTTCGATGGATCTGCAAAATCATCAACAGGTGTATCTCTCAACGACAAACTAATGGTTGGTCCACAGTTACAAAGTGACTTAACAACAATACTTCTTCGTTTCAGAAAACACAAAATAGCCATAACAGCAGACATCGAAAAAATGTACCGGCAGATCGTTTTAGAAGACTCCGACTTTCAAAGAGTAGTCTGGCGGGACTCTATTTACAAACCTATTCAAGACTACAGATTAACTAGAATTGCTTATGGTACTGCATCAGCACCATATCTAGCAATAAAATGCTTGCAACAATTAGCAATACAAGAAGCAGAAAAATTTCCTATGGCTTCTAGAGCAGCCCTTCGAGATATTTATGTCGATGATTTGATGACAGGACCCAATTCAATATCGCAAGCTCTAGAATTACAAGCTCAAATGATCCAGATGCTATCAAGTAGTGGATTCGTTTTGAGAAAATGGGCTTCTAATTGCAATGAAATCTTGAACTCGATTGACGCCAATTTTCATTCCCACAGTTCTTTAATCATTGATAGTGATGACACAGTAAAAACCTTAGGTGTACTGTGGCATTCAGCATCTGATGTATTCTTCTTTAATTTAAACTCATCATCTCTTGAAGAGATCTTTACCAAGAGAACACTTCTGGCTACTATAGCTAAGACATTTGATCCCCTTGGATGGTTGTCACCTTTGACAATTCAATGCAAATTGATCATGCAGAAACTGTGGAAATGTCAGGTGCAGTGGGATGAGAAAATTCCTCTTGATATTGCGTTTGAATGGAGGCAATTTAAAGAAGACATGCAATTTGTGAAAGACATTACAATACCGCGATATTTATTTCTCGATTCTAACGAACAATTTCAGTTGCATGGTTTCAGTGATGCCTCAGAAAAGGCATATGCAGCGGTGGTTTACTGTCGCTCAGTCTCAGACACTGGAAACATCAATGTTCAGTTGGTACTGTAATTCCAAAGATAAACATTTAATGCCTTGGGAAACATTTGTGAAGCGTTAATTATAATTCCCCAGATTAACGCTTGACTACTTTTTCCATAAGGATGATCTGGAGGAAAAGCCAAAACTACGTGAATCTGAAGGAACAGTTTTCATTAACTAATGCATCCTCGATTGGAATTATGCGGTGCACTCCTTCTAACTAAATTGATGGACTTTACTTGTAAAGCATTAGATATCCCTATATCACAAGCGCACTTTTATACTGATTCCACTATTGTGCTTGCCTGGCTAGGATCTGATGCCAGCCGATGGAAGACTTTCGTTGCCAACAGAGTGGCAAAGATTCAGACCTTGTCTTCTTCTACCCAGTGGCATCATGTCACAAGCAATACGAATCCTGCCGACATAGCAACCCGTGGAGTGTCATCATCAGCTCTTCTCACTTCCATGTGGTTGTGTGGACCAAAATTTCTTCATGAATCATTTTTTTCTCTTCCAGAATCTTCTCTACAGACCTTAACTGATCCTGCACCTGAGCAAAGACATATGTTACATTCAACTACTTCAACTAATCATTTGTCTAATATTAATGATTTATATTGCAGATTTTCATCTCTTTTCAAACTTAAACGTATTACAGCATTGTGTTTAAGGTTTGTAAACAACTGTAAAAATACAAATGGTATAACGAAAATCGCTGGAGAGCCCTGAGGGATTATTTGTTTACGTTCCGCATATCTTTCAATTGCTTAGTTTTATAAATACGAAGATAAAAGAAAAATGTGGGTTTATAGGAATTTATTTCCTAAAAGTATGCATGTGTTAATTAAATCAGTACAATACATGGAGTTTAATAGTGAGATCAATGCATTGAAAGAGAATCAATCATTATCCTGTAGAAGCAAAATTCTATGTCTAAATCCATTTTTAGATTCTTCAGGAATTCTCAGGGTGGGCGGTCGCTTGCGACATGCGAATCTCGCATACGGCCAAAAACATCCCATCTTACTGCCAAAAAAGCACATTTTAACTGATCTCATTGTTAAACATTACCATGAAATTCTCTTGCATGCTGGTCCACAACTTATGCAATCCTCTATCCAAGAGCAATACTGGATTATGGGTGCCAGAGATGTCATTAGAAATTTAATCAGAAAATGTGTAAAATGTTGCAGATTTAGAGCTTCCATCACTAATCAAATGATGAGCGACTTACCATCCACACGCATTTAGCCTGCTCCCGCGTTTTTACGATGTAGAGTAGATTATGCTGGTCCTTTCCATATCAAAGCTTCAAAGGGTCGAGGTTCAAAATCATTCAAAGCTTATATAGCTCTTTTTGTTTGTTTTATTACAAGAGCTGTACACTTGGAATTAGTGACTGATCTTTCAGCAGATGCCTTCATTGCAGCGCTAAAGAGATTCATTTCCCACAGAGGCAAATGCAGTGACATATACAGCGATTGCGGTTCTAATTTTGTTGGTGCAAAACGTAAAATTAGGGAACTTGAAAGGCTTTCAAAATGAAAGGGCTACAATCAAAGTGTTAACAATTTTTTATCAAATCCTTGGGTGATTTCCAAGTGTAAGATGTGAAAGAATAGCAAAGTAAGTGCTTATTAAATTTATGACATAAACTCTTTTTTAATTCGGAAAACTGAAATTAAATCATATGTCATAATTTATCACATTTCAGCTCAGTTGAAGGGAGATAATATACGAGGGTTACTCTGAAAGTTTTGAGATAAGCGCTTTAAATGTACCGGGTGCACCACACATGGGTGGTCTCTGGGATCCGGTATAAAATCAACAAAATATCATCTAAAACGTGTTGTTGGCGAGACTAAATTAACATATGAAGAATTTGAGACATTTCTAACTCAAATAGAGGCTTGTCTTAATTCAAGACCTTTAACAGCTTTATCAAATGACCCAAACGATCTTTCAGCCCTAACGCCTGGTCATTTCATTATTGGTAGGCCTTTGACGAGCATTCCTGAGCCAAATTACATCGATACAAAAATTTCGTACCTTACCAGATGGCAAATTATCCAAAAAATGGTACAACAGTTTTGGAAACGCTGGCATAAAGAATATTTGTGTCGACTACAACAAAGACCAAAATGGCTTTTACCAGCAAGAAATTTTGAAGTTAATGATTTATGTCTCATTAAAGATGACAATTTGCCCCCAACAAAGTGGAAAATGGGTAGAATCATTCAAATACACCCTGGTCTTGATAATTTAGTTCGGGTTGTAAGTATTAAAACATCTGATGGCATATTTAAAAGAAACATAACAAAATTGTGTCTCTTACCAATATAAATGTTTCATTTATGCTTATGTATGTATGTATCTTTGTTTAACGTGTAATTTGTTGTATTGATTTCGTAAATATTTACTCAACAGTTATTGTCATTTATTCATGTATATTCATTTTATAATATCATACAATTGCCTTATTCATGTTTGTTGAAATGTTATTTCAAGGTGGGCGGCATATTCACGGCCTAAGGTCAAAACACTTCAAATCCGCTCTCCGCTAGGGGACGCACTTAGCTACATATGTTTTTGTCTATGTATTTTTTTTGTAGTTCAATAAACGATTTCAAAATGGTCGCATGCTACTACTTCCCATCAGCGAACAATATCTAAAAAAGGAAAATGGATATTAAATTAAAATAAAAATAATAGAAATAGGTATATATTAAGTGAATAAAATAAAATAAAATAAAATAAATAAATAGGTATGTATTAAGTGTTGGTATGCTTAATGTTAAAAATATGCGAACTTAAGAAACATTAATCAACGACAGAAATTTATTAAAATGTAAAATTCTAGAACACATCGGCATACTAAACTTTATGATAGATATGAATATCCTAATTACAGAAGAACACATGAGCCATTAAAATAGCCTTATTTTGAAAAGTAAATTATCTCTAAGGCTTCATCAGCATTCCTAATTGAGGAATGTTAGTAGCATTTTGAATGAAATATTAAGGCTGATTATAGTGACATGTCTTTAAATTTCCGTGCGATCTCGTGTAATAGCGAAATAACGAGTGTTACTTGTAACACAAAACTACATCTAGTGTCTGGTAGAGGCTCTAATTTCCGTAAATAATTCAGAGCTCAACTGCTCATTATTCTTGCATAGAATAGGCAACTTCAGTTAACGTGCTTGAACTTACAATTAAATACTCCATCGTTAAACAGAAACCGTTTCGCTTATTACAGTGATATCGTGTCGTGTTAAGCGTTGCGAAATAACTACGGGAAATTGCTAGTTACGACGTAAATACTCTTTTGATAATTTACAATACAGAAAGATAAAATTGAGTACATGGTTTTATGGTTAAATATTTAGTAATTTGTTGATACTTACCGTACTCAAATGGCAATAAACAGGAAAAAACGGACGTTGTATATAACAGAATATATAAGAAGTTTATTATCTATTTATCTATCTATAAATAAATAAAAATATATATATATATATATAATTTAATATATATATATATTAGTTTATATATATATTTTTAAAATAAAAAAGTATTTTAACACAGTGCACAATTTTTTACTGACTTACTTCAAATTGTTTAGGTGTGTGTGTGTGTGTGCGTGTGTATAGGTATATACACTCAAGAGTTAAAACATTATGACCACCTGTCAATAACGTTGTTGCCCTCCTTTGACGTTTAACACAGCTTCAACCGTCCTTGGCATGGATGCCACAAGTCCTTGGTAGATGGCCGATAAATTTTAAACATTAGAGAATATGGAGTTGATGCCAGAACATTTTCGCGCTATGATTTTCTACGATTTTAACACTAGATTGCCCGAGATTTCTTGTATACCTATATTGCCCAAAAACAGTCAAAATGACTGTATTGTGAAAAAATAACAAATAGAACTCTGAGCTGCCGTCCCATGACATCCCAAATGTGTTCTATCGGATTGAGATCCTGTTTAAAATTAATTTTTAATATTATATAATAAAGGAGGGCGGAAGTAACTACAATTATTCATAAACCCATTTATATGTTATAGAAAAAGTCACCAAATTCTAAGAAATTGTGTCATTATATTTCATAATTGTTTTTCTAATTGAAACTGTAGCATTCATGGTCTGCTCTACCAACTGCCTTGGGCAATCTAGTGTTAAAGCAGGATTAAATCAAGAAGAAGAATTTCGACAGTTGCAATTGGCTTTTAGTGATGAATCTGTAGCTCGTGCTACTGTATTCAGATGGTTTAAAAGAATTTAACAGAGGTCGCAATTTTCTTTAGGATGAAGAACACTCAGGAAGGTCGCCGTCGGCAGTATTCCCGGATAATTTGTCTGCTCTACGGAAAATGTTAATGGATGATAATCGCCGTACCTATCAAATTATACAGAAGGAACTTAACATTGAATACGCAGCCATATACAAAATTATTAATGCAGAATTACATATGAAAAATGTAGTTTGACGTTAGGTTCCCAATTATCTAACTGAGCACCAAAAAGAGCAGCGTGTCAGAATCAGTTAAGAAACTCTTAAATTGCTAAATGATGGTGGCCACCGCATCAGTTCTAAAATTGTAACGTATGATGAAAGGTACATACCGTTTTTTTTTACGTTCTAACACGTCAAGAAAGCAAATTATGGATCTTAGAAGATAATCCCCATCCGACAATGGTGAAATGACAACGCGAACTGAAAAAAGTGATATATGTCGTTTCCTTCAGAAGTACGGTATTGGTTAAAGCAGTGATTCTCAACCTGTGGGGCGCGCCCCCCTAGGGGGGCGCGAGCACACTAATGGGGGGGGCGCGAGCATATCCAAGAGAAAATGTTACGGCCTGTGTATGACCTACTGTACATTGAGGAAGAACTTTCTCCTTCTCCCTATGAGAAAAACCGTGATTCATCTGACTAGGCAACTCTCTCCCACTGATCCGGTTGAGAAACACTGGGTTAAAGCTATCAAATTGGAAGGACAGAAGACAGTAACAGCAAACTGGTATACCACTCAATGTCTTCCACAAATTCTACAAGAAATGAATGTTAGGGGACTAATACTTCCCCGTGATAATGCAGCTTCACATACAGCCGGATTAGCAGTTGAGTTTTTTAAACAAAAACAAATTAAAGTGATAGATTATCCCCCGTATTCGCTTGATCTAGCTATGTGTAACTTGTGGTTATTATTTAATATAAAAAAGAACTTACGTGGACCTAGTTTTCATTCAGAAGAAGAGATTGTAGTGACTATAAATGCATTTTTTATCTATTCCAAGATATGAATAACTTGAGGTATTTAATCTGTGATCAATTGATCTAGAAAAGTGCATTGATGCTGGAGGAGCTTGGTCAGCAAAGGCACACGAGTGGGACGTTTGCTGTAGCCCCATATCCAATAGTGTCCGCTTTGAACACACCAAAAATTTTGTAAATATAATTCTAAAAAATTAGCTGTATCTCAACTTGGCCCTGCCTTGTATTGGGTTGTCAGCTGAGCCACTTTCTGGCTCCAGTTTTGCTTCACCATGTGAGACAGTCTCCGACGACCTTTTTTCGATAGCTCAGAGTGACCTTCGTATAAAAAGCATCGATATGTTTTTTGTATAGTATAGATCCGCATCCCTTTCCCATTACACAGAGAAGTAAGTGAAAGAATGATTCTTCAGACTTTCCAGCCACAGTTAAATACCACTTCCACCTGATCTCTAATGTTATAAAGTACGTGACAAAAGCATTGCAAATTGGAAGAGTAAAAGCAATAAAAATCAAGCTTTTGCAAAAATATAGGGGTGGCCATAATGGTTTGGATCTTGAGTGTATATATAATACATATATATATATATATATATTATATATATACTATATATATATTTATATATATTATATATATATATATATATATATATTATATATATATATATATATATATATATCTTTTAAATAACAGTTGGGGCCGTGATTTTTCGTTCACTTTTTGTTTTTCCATTTTACTACAGGGTTTTCAGTGTTTTGTTTCTTCTTGGCCATTGAACCTGGTTTCTGAAATTCGTACTCATCTTCAGTACTTTCATCTTTTTTTAAAATGACGTCGACCATTCTACACACATAGAATGGTAGCACCTACATTATTTTCATTAATATCTTCTTCATTGATTATATCACCAGCTTCATCGGTCTGTAACTGGCAAATATATAAATCTTACAAATCAGAATCCATAAGATTTTCTAGAAATGTCAGGGAATCTTGTATTGTAAAGCATCTTTCAGTCATAGTGTTAAATTTAGGAAAACATTATAAATGAAACACATTGAAAGCACACATGCCCCTTTTTTCTCTATCATCCAACAATCTAATAAGAAAAACTCTATCTCAATGGAAACTGACAACTATTTCAGCAACATATGCAATGAGACACCTTTTATGCGAAATTGTACTTGTTTCCAAATGGACAGGTGAAAGCCCCCCCCACACACACATGTTCAGCCACCTTATCAAAAAGTATTTAATTCTATTGTAATGACTTTACCAAAAATGAACATCAATGTCAAGGGACATTATTATAATCTTTTCAAAGTATTATAACTTCCATTTGCACTTTTATCTATCTATTTTCTTCAGAAAACTTGCTACTCTTATCTGAATGTAAAAAAATAACGTTTGCAATATCATACAATGCTTTGCACATAAATGAAAAATGAACCCCTGAAATTCCAATGTTCCAGTAATGGAACAAAGATATAAAATCTTAAATTTTACCTTGAAAATTAAAAAATAAAATTTTACTTTTGTTTTATTTTCGTAGGATATGTTGTCTAATGATATATTCTAGACCATTGCGTTGTTTGCATTTAAACTGGAATTATGGTAAATTTAATTGTAAAGGAGAACAAAATTGATTAAAATATAGTAAAATTTAAAGCATCGTAAAAAATAAATAATTATCTAAACAAAATAAATCTTATTGTAAAAAATTAATTTATAATACCATGTTTAACTGTATGTGAAAACGATATTGATAATATTTTTTTTCTATGTAACTTTTTATTTTAAAATTCATGTTCCATTATTGGAACATTGGCGGGTAAATGGTTAATTATACAAAATAAATATATATATATTTTCATAATATATATATATATATATATATATATATATATATATATATATATATATATATATATATATATATATATATATATATATATATATATATATATATATAAATATATATATATATATATATAAATATATATATATAATATTATATATATATATATATATTTATATATATATATATATATATCTTATATATATATATATATATATTATGAATATTATAATGTAAAAATATGCTGCTAGGTTGAAAAATATGTATCTAAATTAAAGAGCACTTACATTATAATATTGCAGTTTAAAACTTAAAATCTTTTTAGTTTAAAATCTCTTAACTCTTTAAGGTGAAACTAGAATTTTAATTGTTCTCAGGTTCCCAGCCCAATAGGAAAAAGATTCCACGCTTTACTTCTCCAGTCTTTTTTTTAACCTGTCAATCTAAATAAATAAGTTCAACATCAAATAGAAGTGAATTGTTTGTTTTTATCCATCAACAAGTAGTGTTTTTCAACGTGTTGTTGAAATCTAAATGCTAACATATGTTTAAATAAGAGCGCTGTAGAATTACTTATATTTAGTCATGCCTCTAAATAGGAAATATATTAAATGTTTCTATTGTGTGACTCAAATCCTTAAAATTTAAGTACTGTACACAGAACGAAAGGATTAAGGTATGAACGTCATTTAGAGGAAATAGTAGAAAGTACCTAACGTATTGCAGAAATAATGCCATATTTCTCCTTTATAAGTATAAATAAATTTGTTACGGATGTTAAGACTTTTTAAATGATTATGCAGTCGCTAACAAACATTCAGACTTAAATAAGGAGCGAGTAGAATCTTCTTTATTTACCTCCAAATGGGGAAATGACAATAATTTTGACATCAGGTGTGTGAACACAAAATCCTTAAAAATTTAAGTACTGTACACAGAACGAAAGGATTAAGGTATGAAAGTCATTTAGAGGAACTAGTAGAAAGTACATAACGTATTGCAGAGATAATGCCATATTTCTCCTTTATAAATATAAATAAATTTGTTACGGATGTTTGTTACGGATGAAGACTTTTTAAATGATTCAACAAACTATACAGTCGCCAACAAACATTCAGACTTAAATACGGAGCGTGTAGAATCTCCTTTATTTACCTCTAAATGGGGAAATGACAATAATTTTGACATCAGGTGTGTGAGAATAAAATCCTTAAAAATTTAAGTACTGTATACAGAACGAAAGGATTAAGGTATGAAAGTCATCTAGAGGAACTAATAGAAAGTACAAAACGTATTGCAGAGATGTTGTCATATTTCTCCTTTATAAATATAAATAAATTTGTTACGATTGTTAAGACTTTTTAAATGTTTAAACAAACTATACAGTCGCCAACAAACATTCAGACTTAAATAAGGAGAGTGTAGAATCTCCGTTATTTACCTCCAAATGGGGAAATGACAATAATTTTGACATCAGGTGTGCGAACACAAAATCCTTAAAAATTTAAGTACTGTACACAGAACGAAAGGATTAAGGTATGAAAGTCATTTAGAAAACTAGTAGAAAATACATAACGTATTGCAGAGATAATGCCATATTTCTCCTTTA
>CM063509.1:107414541-107424541 GCA_032207245.1 Pardosa pseudoannulata
TGCATTTTTTGAATCTACGTACCATTTAACTAGCTAAATATTCTGATTCAAAAGTGTTGAGGTTTTAGCTATAAATTCGTATTTTTGAATTTTTTTAAAGTTTGATAACTATTAAATTGGGTAGAAAGCGCAAAGCATCTAATTAAATTTTACAGAAGTCTAATGATATATAACTTTCAACTTCAGAATTTAAATTTTACTTTAATTTTCTTTTATCTTTATAACTAATAAATATTTAGGACAATTTTTTAACTAATAAAGCACATAACTATACTTTCTATAGAATAATGAAAAATTATCTAACAATTATGTTTTTGTTTTTATTTCTGTTTGGGATTTAAATCGATATAAATATGTAACTGATGCTCAGTTTGTCACAGGACTAAATTATGTAGAAAGCGCAAAGCATCTAATTAAATTTTAATGAAATTTTACAGAAGTCTAATGAGATAACATAACTTTTAATTTCAGAATTTTACTTTTATTTTAATTTTCTTTTATCTTTGTAATTTACAATTATTTAGCACAATTTTATAACTATTAAAGCACAAAACTATACCTACTGCAGAATAATGAAAAACTGTCTAATAATTATTATTATGTATTTATTTCCGTTTTTGATGTAAATCGATTTAACAGATGCTCAGTTAATCACAGGACTAAATTATGTAGAAAGTGCAAAGCATCTAATTAAATTTTAATGAAATTTTACAGAAGTCTAATAAGATCACATAACTTTAAAATTCAGAATTTGACTTTTATTTTAATTTTCTTTTATCTTTATAATTTATAATTATTTAGCACAATTTTATAACTATTAAAGCACAAAACTATACCTACTATAGAATAATGAAAAAAAGTCTAACAATTATTATTATGTATTTATGTCCGTTTTTGATGTAAATCGATTTAACAGATGCTCAGTTAATCACAGGACTAAATTATGTAGAAAGTGCAAAGCATCTAATTAAATTTTAATGTAATTTTACAGAAGTATAATGACATTACATAACTTTAAACGTCACAATTTGACTTATTTTAATTTTCTTTTATCTTTATACTTAATAACTTTTACCACAATTTATAACTACTAAAGCACGTAACTATACCTACTACAGAATAATTATAAACTATCTAATAATTATTATTATATATTTATTTCTACTTGGGATTTAAATAGGTATAAATATTTAACTCATGCTCAGAATTCCACAGGACAAAATTATGTAGAAAGCACAAAGTATCTAATTAAATTTTAATGAAATTTTACAGCAGTATAATGAGATCACGTAACTTTAAACTTCAGAATTTGACTTTTATTTTAATTCCCTTTTATGTTTATAATTAATAATTATTTAGGACAATTTTATATCTATTCAAGCACAAAACTATACCTACAACAGAATAATGAAAAACTACCTAACAATTATTATTATGTATTTAGTTCTGTTTGGGATTTAAATCGATATAAACATTTACCTGATGCTCAGTTTTTCACAGGACTAAATCATGTAGAAAACGAAAATCATCTAATTAAATTTTAGTGAAATTATGTATCTTTTTTTAATGTTGAAAATATAAAATAATACCCATAGATCAAAAATTGATTACATTTTTCAGATTATTTTTGAGAAAAATGAAACCTATTATTAGGTCTACATTGTTCATTAGGAAAGAATTAAATGTATATAGTATTTTTAGGCATAAGTGTAGACCAGTATATATAAAAAAATAAATACAATACTTCAGCAAAAAATTGTAATTTCTTCTTTTCATATTTAGAAAAGATGCTAAAGAGAAAACTGCACAAAGAAAAAAAAGACACAAATCTTCAAATATCAGCTATAAAATATAGAAATTTTATATTGAGGATGATTATAATATGTAGTGTACAACCTCCACTAATTACTGCAAATGTAAATAACGATAATTCTCAATATAAAAGACATTAAAAATACCTGGGTACAACAATGAAAACAAAAAATGCATTAACATTTCGTGGCAACGTTATTTTTTAAATTACCTTTGTAAACAACCAAGTATTAAAATTTAATTATTTCTAGAAATTAATTTTTATTAATTTATTATGTTTAGAGTTTTATTTATTATTTCTTGCTACATACAAAATAAATTTGCAAAAGTTTAATTTTTAATGAAATATATATCACAATGAAAAAAAGGTGGCAATACAACGGATACAGCCCACGATTTCTACTCAGATAATCCCCAAACCTTGAGAAATTAAAGTTAAAGGAGTAAGCAAATTATATTTCTGATGACGCATCATTAATTTAATTCAAATATATTTTAACACTTGGCATGCGGGTATACTACTTCACCGCCATCTTACGCGTTCATTGGGCGTTTTTTCGTGAATTGCGCGAAAGTTTAGTTATTCAGATAAATCGCAGTAAATCGAAAATTAATTTTTTTTATGAACGAAACTTTTTTTTATTTTACATTTTAATATATACGGTATGATTATTTAATAATAAAAAAAAAACAATATTTTTACGAAATGACAAAAATAAACGATATTTCTTCATCACTATCTTTATCACAATGGCTCATTTTATCGATTCTGTATTCAACAATAAAAAACCAAACTTCAAATTGACAATACGTTCTGGAGCTACGATTTCGATTGAAGACGAAATAACGCAACAAAAGACCGAGTAACTCGACAATCATAACTTATGGAAAGCAAAAATGCAAAGCTTTGCATAGCAGCGCAAACAACACGCATATAAGGTCACACATACATATAATTATACTTATTTAGTAGATTTGTGGTGGTTAGCGAGTATACACCACAAATCTACTAAATACATATGTTTACGTGACCCGCGCTCCAGTGACAGACTGCAAAAAATGTAAAAACACGTTGCCCGCACGCGAAATGTTAACCCTCTGACTGCTCATCGCGTGATTTCCACGAGGAACTCAAATGTAGCAAAACCTGCTCATCCTTCAATTTTCAAGGGTATGTATGTTTCTTGATGAACGACTCACACCTTTTTACCGTCTATCAATTGAAATAAATTATACACAGTATTAGTCATTTAAATATGTAATAAACGTAATTATATGACTAGAATTATAGTTATATTAGGTAATACAATTATTGTTATACTATTTAATAAATAGATATTAACATATTCAATTGAAGTTTATTTAAAAACTTTTTTTGGTGATACCATCTGAATTTTTTTTCTTACAGCTTAATTTCTCATAATAAAAATCTATATAAAAAGTCTTTTATAGAAAGAAAAAAAGTATATTTCAGTTCTTCAATATATATAGATTTAAAATATGCAAAAAATACACAGTTTTTGGCGATTGTGTTTCACAAATTGTACAGAGAAAGGGTTAATCCAAAGACAGACAAATAATTATTTCTACTTATAATTTTACGACGGGTAATGACGGCAGTATGTCTCGTAGAGATTCATTGTAGAAAAAGTATGAATAAACTTTTATTCATAAAATTTTATCCATAGTTTACTGAAATTACATTTAAAGCAAATAAAACTTTAAAAATGAAACATAAATCCCTACAATGTAAAACTGCTATAATACTAGGACTATAATAAATTTCATTTAGGGAAATCTGACGGGTATTAAATATTTCTTTTAGAATTCATAGTCATAATGCAATTAATTTATTTTGTGTTTCATACCACGAAATCTTCTCGTGAAAGACTTCTGAAATATTAAAATATGAGGGTTACTCTGAAATTTTCGAGATACGCGATGAACAGAATTAACAAAATAAAAATAACGGTTTAATTTTAAACTACAAAACATTTTAACACAGCAGACAATTTTTACTGACTTATTTTAACTAGTTTAGAGTAGAATAAATATTAAACAGAAAAGAAAATGGAGTTGTCTCTAGAACATTTTCGCGGTATGATTTTCTACAAATTTAAAGCAGGATTAAATCAGGAAGAATGCTTTCAACGGTTGCAATTGGCATTTGGTGATGAATCTCCAGCTCATGCTACTGTATTCAGATGGTTTAAAGAAATTAGCAGAGGTCGTAATTTTCTTCAGAATGAAGAATACACAGGAAGGCCGCCGTCTGCAGTAATCCTGGATAATGTGTCTGCCATGTGAAAAAAATTAATGGATGTTAATCGTTGTACCTATAAAATTATACAGAAAGAACTTAACATTGGATCCGTAGCAATACACAAAATTATTAATGAAGAATTACGTATGTAAAAAGTAGTTTGCCGTTGGGTTCCCCATAATCTAACCGAGCACCAAAAAGGTTAGCGTGGCAGAATCAGTAAAGAAACTCTTAAATTGCTAAATGACGGTGGCCACCGCATAATTTCTAAAATTTTAATGGGTTATGAAGCGTACATACCATTTTTTGACGTTCCAACACACCAAGAAAGCAAAAAGTATGGGTCTTTGAAGATGATCCCACGCCGATAATGGGGAAAAAACAAAAAACGAGCACTGAAATAAGAGATGTATGCCGTTTTTATTTTTTCAGAAATACGGGATTGGTCGAAGTCATCAAGTTGGAAAGACAGAAAACATTAACAGCAAACTCGTATAGCACTAAATGACTTCCACAAATTCTACAAGAAGTGAATATTAGGGGACTAGTGATTCACCATGACAATGCATCTTCACATTCAGCCGGATTAATAGTTGCGTTTCTTAAACAAAACCAAATTAAAGTGATAAAACATCCACCGTATGTAGCTATGCTTGACCTTTGGTTATTATTTAATAATAATAATAAAAAAAAGAAATTACATGGACGTCGTTTTCAGTAGAAGAGATTGATGTGATTATAAATGCATTTTTTCATCTATTCCAAGAAATGAATGCCTTGAGACATTTAATCTGTGGAAAATTCGTCTACAAAAGTGCATTGATGCTGGAGGAAACTACTTTGAACACAACTAAAATTTTGTAAGTATAACTTTAAAAACCTAGTTGTATCTCAAAAATTTCAGAGTGATCCTCGTAATAACCGAAGCCAATATTACCTTCCTTTAACAATGAACACATAAAAAGTCTTGAATTTATCTTTTATGCTTTGTCTCTCTAAATTCAAGATGTAAAACAATGTCAAATCAGAAAAAGACAGCTTGTATAAGAAGTAAAAACAAAATCCTAAATGTTTTTCGATGATTTATATCAATGTGCTCTTGACCATATCTGAAGAAGAAATATGAATAAACTTTCATTCATAAAATTTCATCCATAGTTTACTGAAATTACATTTAAAGCAAATGAAACAGTAAAAATGATTCTAAAATCCCTACAAAGTACAACTGCTATAATACTAGGACTAAAATTTATTTTGTTTAGGGAAATATATCGGGCATTAAATGTTTATTTTAGAATCCAAAGTCATAATGCGATTAATTTATATTGTGCTTCATACCTCGAAATCTTCTGGGGAAAGACTTCTGAAATATTATAAATAATAAACGAAGCCATTATTATCTTCCTTTAACAATGAACACATAAAAAGTCTTGAATTTATCATTTATGCTTTGTCTCTCTAAATTAGAGATGTAAAATAATATCAAGGTAGAAAAAGGCAGCTTAAATCTATAAGAAGTAAAAACAAAATCGTAAATGTTTTTCGCTGACTTATTTGAATGAACTCTTTAACATATCTGCAGAAGAAATATGAATAAAATTTCATCCATAGTTTACTGAAATTACGTTTAAAGCAAATGAAATTTTAAAAATGAAACTTAAATCCCTACAAAGTACAACTGCTATAATACTAGGACTAAAATTCAGTTTGTTTATGGAAATATATCGGGCACAAATATTTCTTTTAGAATCCATAATCATAATGAAATTAATTAATTTTGTGTCTCATACCTTCTTACGAAAGACTTCTGAAATATCATAAATAATAAACGAAGCCAATATTATTTTCCTTTAACAATGAACACAAAAAAAGTCTTGAATTTATCTTTTATGTTTTGTCTCTTTAAATTCGAGATCTAAAATAATATCAAGGCAGAAAAAGGCAGCTTCAATCTATAAGACGTAAAAACAAATTCGTATATGTTTTTAGCTGACTTATTTCAATGCACTCTTTAACATATCTGCAGAAGAAATATGAATAAAATTTCATCCATAGTTTACTGAAATTACATTTAAAGCAAATGAAATTTTAAAAATGAAACTTAAATCCCTACAAAATACAACTGCTATAATACTAGGACTAAAATTCAGTTTGGTTAAGGAAATCTATCGGACATTAAATATTTCTTTTAGAATCCATAGTCATAATGAAATTAATTAATTTTGTGTTTCATACCTTCTTACGAAAGACTTCTGAAATATTATAAATAATAAACGAAACCAATATTATCTTACTTTAACAATGAACACATAAAAAGGTCTTGAATTTATCTTTTATGCTTTGTCTCTCTAAATTCAAGACGTAAAATAATGTCAAGTCAGAAAAAGACAGCTTGTATTTATAAGAAGTAAAAACAAAATCCTAAATATTTTTCGCTGATTTATTTCAATGCGCTCTTTACCATATCTGTTCTTCTTTTTTTAAATTTTAAATACACATCTTTCGCTAACATTATTTCATATTTTATGACATTTAATGGCTCAAGAGTCATTTTTCCTTGAAAAATGCTCTTTTAAATTGAAAATGAACAATTTTTAGCTAAGGGAATTTTTTACTACATGTGCCAAGAATTGTTTCATTATGGTTTTTAGAAAGAAGAAAAATAACGACTGTCATTTTTAGCTATCGTTATCAAAAAGAAAAAAAAAGATTGACGTGTTCAAATTATTTTTTGTACTTTTTGTTAATTGTCTCGGTGTAATAAAACTATTATTTATGTTGTAATTACTTATATATAAAGGAGTCAGAACTTTTTTTGATTATCATTTAACTTTATAGTATTACCTTTATCAACACAATAGAATTTTTAGAACTTTTTTTGATGAGTATCACGCTTACTGTTATTAGTATAAATTAATGTTATTAATTGTACATTGTTAATAATTCACAATTTGTCTATCATACCTTATATGTCTTTCTAAATAGTTTTTTTTCTTTTTTGTATTAGCAATTGATCAGAAATAGTATTTCTTTTATCAATATAATAGAATTTTTAGTACTCTTTTTGATCCTTATCATGCACACTGTTATTAGTATAAATTATTGTTATTAATTGTAAATTGTTAATAATTCACAATTTATAATGCTATACTTATGTCTGTCATTCCTTATATGTCTTTCTAAATATTTTTTTTGTATTACTTTTATCAATATATTAGAATTTTTGTACTCTTTTTGAACAGCATCACGCACATTGTTATTAGAATAAATTATTGTTATTACATTAATTGTTAAAAATTCACAATTAATAATACTAGGCTTATGTTTGTCATTCCTTATATTTCTTTCTAAATCATTTTTTATATTTTTTATATTAGCAATTGATCAGAGATTGTATTAGATTTATCAATATAATAGAATTTTTAGTGCTCTTTTTGATCAGTATCACTCTCACTGTTATTAGTATAAATTATTGTTATTAATTGTACATTGTTAATAATTCAAAATTTATAATATACTTATCTCTGTCATTCCTGATATGTTTTCCTAAATAGTTTTTTTTGTATTAGCAATTTATCAGATGTAGTATTACTTTTATCAATATATTAGAATTTTTGTACTCTTTTTGAACAGCATCACCCTCATTGTTATTAGAATAAATTATTGTTATTACATTAATTGTTAATAATTCACAATTCATAACACTATGCTTACGTCTATCATTCCTTATATTTCTTTCTGAATCATTTTTTATATTTTTTTTTATATTCGCAATTGATCAGAGATAGTATTAACTTTATCAATATAATACAATTTTTAGTGCTCTTTTTGATCTGTATCACACTCACTGTTATTAGTATAAATTATTGTTATTAATTGTACATTGTTAATAATTCAAAATTTATAATATACTTATCTCTCTCATGCCTTATAAATTTTCCTAGACAGTTTTTTTTCTTTTATTTTGTATTAGCACTTAATCAGAGGTAGTATTACTTTTATCAATATATTAGAATTTTTGTACTCTTTTTGATCAGCATCACACTCATTGTTATTAAAATAAATTATTTTTATTACATTGTTTAATAGTAATTCACAATTCATAATACTATACTTACGTCTGTCATTCCTTATATGTCATTCTAAATATTTTTTTCTTTTACTGTATTAGCAATTGATTAGAGGTAGTATTACTTTTATCAATATATTAGAATTTTTGTACTCTTTTTGATTAGCATTACGCTCATTGTTATTAGAATAAATTATTGTTATTACATTGTTAATAATTCACAATTTATAATACTATACTTATGTCTGTCATTCCTTATATGTCTTTTTAAATAGTTTTTTTTTGTATTACCAATTGATCAAAGGTAGTAATATTTTTTATCAATATATTAGAATTTTTGTACTCTTTTTGATTAGCATTACGCTCATTGTTATTAGAATAAATTATTGTTATTACATTGTTAATAATTCACAATTTATAATACTATACTTATGTCTGTCATTCCTTATATGTCTTTCTAAATCATTTTTTATATTTTTTTATATTAGCAATTGATCAGAGATATTATTACCTTTATGAATATAAGAGAAATTTTAGTCCTCTTTTTGATCAGTATCACTCTCACTGTTATTAGTGTAAATTATTGTTATTAATTGTACATTGTTAATAATTCACAATTTATAATATTAAACTTATGTTTGTCATTCCTTATATGTCTTTTTTAAACAGATTTTTTTTTCGTATTATCAATTGATCAAAGATAGTATTACCTTTATCATTATAATAAAATTTTAATTTTTTTTATCAGTATCATGCTCACTGTGATTAGTATAAATTATTGTTATTAATTGTACAGTGTTAATTATTCACAAATTATGATATTAAACTTATATTTGTCATTCCTTATATGTCTTTCTAAATAGTTTTTTCTTTTTATATTAAGAATTAATCAGAGGTAATGTTAGTTTTATGAATATAATAGAATTTTTGTATTTTTTTCAATCCGAATCACGCTGATTATTATTAGTATAAATTATCTTTGTTAATTGTTTTTATATCTTTATATAAAATAGTCGTATATAAAATAGTAGTATAAATTATCTTTGTTAATTTTTTTGTATCTTTATTTAATAAATATTTTTTCTGCTTTTTTATTAGCAATTGATCAGAGCAAGTATTACTTTTATTTACTAGTTATTACTTAAATTTTACTAGCTTTTCTGTATTGTTACAATTGTATTCATTCTTTAATCACTTAAACCAGTCCAGATAGCTTTATACAAAATAATTTTTGTTAACAAATATGGTTTTTACTGTGGTACAATGTGTTGGAAGATGAGTGAGCGATGTTCATTTTTAAGGAAAAAAGAGATAAAAGAGATAAATGCATGCATATTTTTTTCTCAGATATGCTAATTAAAGTTTCTAAACCAAGCCCTTAAAATTAGAATGTATTGAAAAATGACTGAGTTATATTCATTTTTATGGAACAAAAAAGAGATAAATGAATGCATATTTTTCCTTAGTTAAGCTATTTAAAGTGTCTAAACGAAGCCTTTAAAATTAGAATGTGTTGGAAAATGAGTGTGCGATGTTCATTTTTAAGGAACAAAAGAGGTATAAATGCATGCATATTTTTTTCTTAGGTATGCAATTTAAAGTGTCTCAACCAAGACTTTAATTTTTTTTATTTAAAAAAAATATATGTTATAGATAAAATTGTTCTAAGAAAAAAAAATTCCCGTTTACTTTAAAAGTTCTGATTACAAATATAAAAGGCATCCTTGTGCTTGGCAGTTGTTTACTTATCACTGTAAGCTGAATTTTTTCAGAATGCAAATTTTTAATGCTTGGTGAAAGATTTATCAAAACGTAACTTCAAAATATCGGACATTTCAGTTTGAAAAAAATGGACA
>CM063509.1:107427041-107437041 GCA_032207245.1 Pardosa pseudoannulata
TTGAATTTACAGACGAACGAAAGAAAATCTCAATGAATAAATATTATTTATTAAACTTCAATTATACTATGACGATTGAAAGGTAAAATAAGTTGAAGTTTAAAAACAAGGGTATTGCATTTTTAAATGTAAGCCAGTACCTTAATTTTCTATTTAATTATATAGCTGAATTATCTTTTGAAATCCATCTTCATAAAGACTCCTCAATTTTAAAGCACTGGTTAAACCTTTGTGTTTTTTTTACCTCGGTAAAGAATCTAGTTTTTTGATCACAGTTTAATAAAAGACACATCTTGATAAGGAAGAAAATTTATTTAATAAAGATAAAATCGTAAAGAGATACTGCTCTTTTTCGCTTCCACAATCTCCCTATTAAAGCAGTAGTTAAATCTTTATGTCTGTTAACCTAGATCAAGACTTTATTTTTTTTACCATAGTTTAATAAAAGACACATCTTAATAAGGGAGAAAACTTATTTAATAAAGATAAAATCGTAAAGCGATTCTGCTCTTTTTCGTTTCCACAATCTCTCTATTAAAGCAGTGGTTAAAAATTTTTGTTTGTTAACCTAGATAAAGAATTTATTTTTTTTTTGGCTTTAGTTTAATAAAAGACACATCTTGATACATGAGAAAACTTATTTAATAAAGATAAAATCGTAAAGCGATTCTGCTCTTTTTCGTTTCCACAATCTCTCTATTAAAGCAGTGGTTAAACCTTTATGTTTGTTAACCTAGATCAAGAATTTATTTTTTTGGCTATAGTTTAATAAAAGACACATCTTGATACGTGAGAACACTTTTTTTAATAAAGATAAAATCGTAAAGCGATTCGGCTCTTTTTCGTTTCCACAATCTCTCTATTAAAGCAGTGGTGAAACCTTTGTATTTGTTAACCTAGATCATGAATTTATTTTTTTGGCTTTAGTTTAATAAAAGACACATCTTGATACGTGAGAAAACTTATTTAATAAAGATAAAATCGTAAATCGATTCTGCTCTTTTTCGTTTCCACAATCTCTCTATTAAAGCAGTGGTTAAACCTGTGTGTTTGTTAACCTAGATCAAGAATTTATTTTTTTGGCCATAGTTTAATAAAAGACACATCTTGATACGTGAGAAAACTTATTTAATAAAGATAAAATCGTAAATCAATTCTGCTCTTTTTCCTTTCTACGACCTCTCTTCATCAAGTCTTCAGCAATAAATAAAGATATCTTATTTCAGCCTGTACCATGTTTACCACTTTTAAATGCTATAACATGCTTTCATAGAATTCCTTATCTCAATGCTTATTCCATTCTTTTTATTGATTCCCCAAGGAATTTAATCTCTCTGAGAAAACATATGACGTAGAGTTTTGCGCAGTTTTACATTCATTAATATATTTAGTCGAATTCTGGCTCTTTATGTACTTACGGCAAAAAATTCAAATCAAGCTTAAATAAGAAATGGAAAGAGATTGAAAATACGCAGACACTAGTTCCGTTGTTTCAAGCGCGCACCATCTCAATGAGAGAGCACTTACTTGCGTAAATAGGGCGAACAATACGGTGCCTAAACGTAGAATGCTTTAAGAAGATGCGTCAGCAATTGGTGCTTTTTAAATGGAAGCTGTATAAAACAGAACTCCTATGTGTGTGTGTTTTTTTCACCGATAAGATAAATTAAAGTTAACAACTAACATACGGTTAGTAAAGATAAACAAGTAATTGAGCTTGTACCAGATAATTCTCAGTCGAAAAACAAACCATTTTTTACCAGCTTCATAGGGTAATTTACAATTCTAGAAATTAAAAATATTACTGATTCCATAATACGACGGGTTATATTATATCACTTTATAATAAGTTTAAATTATGGTTTGAATTATTTGAAATATTTATTTTTGAAAGTATTTTCAAGTGTGAATCTTTTTTTATTAGCATTTCGAAAGCACAAACATTAGACACAAGTTAAAAATTTAAATCACAGCTTTATAGTTTCATCATTTTAACCCCTTCCGGTATGATTTAATAGTGAAAAACTGTGCATGAAATAACCATTTAATTTTTATTTAAAAAACTTGTTTCATTTTAAAATTCTTACATATTCTTGATAAAAATCCACTTTTTACATAGTGTTAAATAATATCAGAAACAGTAAAATTAAGAAAATATCAAAGCAAAACATTAATAAGGTATAGAGATAATAGTCTTCAAGCTAGTGGTACTTTTCAAAACAGAGTGCAAAGGAATTCTTAATTGTTTACACCGCCAAGTAGTCTCACTTTTAATTTGATAATTGTAACACACACGGCATTTCTTAGTAGGTTTTCTTTTATTCGGACTCATTTATTTGGCAATGACTTGTACCAAGAAATCCTAAGTAAACAATATGCAATAGTGACTTGTGATTCACAGTAATAAAGTGTTAAATTCAGTACACTAGTAAACAAATTAATTATCATATTTAACAGTAACTTTAATCGCATGACGAGTGTAGCTCGTGATTGTGCGGTATGGAATGAAAAACTAATGACGAGCTAGACTCGTCATTTTACCGGAAGGGGTTAATCAATTAACCATGTATTTTTCACACTGTGTCTTTCGAACGAGAATAAGTTAAATATATATAAATTCACAGATGCTTCTGAGAAAAATATTAATTATTAAAAGTGCTTTCAAATGAGGATAAGTTTTTATTAGCATTTCGAAAGCACAAATATTAGACACATATAAGTTAAAAACTTAAATCACAACTTTATATTTTCATCATTTTAATCAATTATTTATGTTTTTTTCACACTTGGTCTTTAGAATGAGAATAAATTAAAAGATATAAATTCGCAGATGCTTCTGAGAAGGTATTCAGAGAAAATTGCAGAAATGCATGTTATTAGGATTTAAGATACATGTTTTAATTTTTGTTTCTGATACCACTTGGACAAAATAAGCATGAGTGATCCACACGCTACTCGTATTAAAGCAAAGTAGTGCGCTTTTCGTTTTAATGAGCATAGCTAAGGTGTATAAACGACTTTGCTCAAGTGTTAGATTTTAACAGGAACCGAACAGATATTAATAATAAAAACTGTTCTAAAAATAATCTGTGTTTTCAGTAAACAATTTCTTAAACATGTTTATTTTAAGGATTCTACAATATGTACATGTTATATAACCAATACTTAAGAAATTTTACAAAAGTTGCCTTGTTCTTCAAATCGCAAAAAAAAAATAAGCAATTAGTGGTATAGTTGCCCTTTTAAATAAATTATTTTGACCGATCTCTAGTTCTGTGTACTTGTACAGATTGAGAACTTGGAGGACATTGTGACCACTAACATAATTTACGTGCCCCTGTCACCTTTAACGAACACAGTAGATCTAAGAAAGGCTGGGGATCTGAACCCGCAACCTCTTATTCACAAGATCGTTGCCTTTGCTTACTGAGCTACTTCGGCTTTTTAACCTTTCGAAGACGGACGTATTGTGTATGCAACAACTTTAAAATTGAACCAGATAATTCTCTATTCAGATATCTCTAGCAGACAAATTCCCCTATAACAGACATAGGGTTACTTCTAGTGGAAATAAGAAATACTTATAAAATGCTTTACTTAATGACCTATGATGGTATTAGTAAAATTTTTAATTTTCCAGAATTGTAAATTATCCTATAAAGCTGATAAAAAATGGTTTGTTTTTCGGCAGAGAATTATCTGGTACACGCTAAATAACTTGTTTATTTTTATTAACTGTATATTAGTTGCCAACTTTAATTTATCTTGTCAGTGACAATAAACACATAATAGCACTTCTGTTTTATACAGCTTCCGTTAGCATTTAAAAGCAGCAATTTTAGCACCTATTTACACATCATTATATAATAATAGCCTAAGTTATCTGATCTGTCCACCAATTAATGAAGCTTGATGGAATGGATTCCCCGGCTACAGGCGATTAAATTTATCAATTTATACTAATAAATAGGTAAAAATCAAATTTTTCTAGCATTATGACGATTTTAACCATTTCATATATCATTTCTTATTTTAAATTATTTAAATATCGCGTGCATTATTTCATACGTTTTATCGCTGAAACTTACATATTAGCTAATTTTCTTTTATATTTGTATAATAATAGATTAAGTATAAAGTGATAATTTTAAATTTAATCATTGAATTTTGAATAAAAAACTTTATCACCGGTATTAACAACAAATTCTTTTCCTAAAAGTCTAGGAGTCTATATCACTGACTAATAAACATCTAGCGTTTAAATTATATCTGAAAAATTAGGACATTCGTTTGTGTGTTTATTTTTTTATACATAACCACACGGTTTGACTAAATGAATTCAACTTCATTCTAATCTGCATTCACAATAAGGCGATTTCACGCAGTAGGGCAAATTCGCAGAATATGACAATTCTGGCTTTAGTTTCAAACGGAAGGGCAGTTTATTCTTTGGTCTATTCTAGTGTAAATGAAAATGAATAAGGGTATTATAGTATTCTACTTGTGAAACATCATTAATGTAGGGAGACTTCAGTTCATTTGAAAAACGTTGCATATAAGATGCACCCGTCCTTAAAGGGTTAAGAGACATACTAGAGAGATATTGAAAATCTGGGAACCTTACTTCTATTCGGTAACTTTGAGTGGAATATTTTTATAAAACTCGGGAATCCTAGTCCCAGCGCACAACATCGTTCGTTAATATCAATAGGGAAATATACATACAAATAGATTACAAAAGTTATCTCCGCTGACTTCCTTTGACATTTAAAATTGTGTTTCGATAAGTATTAAGGTGGGCTTGACTTTAATTTGCCATTTTTGCAAAACAAATATTCTATTGAATTCTACATACTATCAAAATATAATAATGTCAACAACATATGATCCACCCGTTAAAGGAATCTGTTTAACTGAAGTAGGAACTTTTGATTAACTCGCGAAAATGGAGCAGAAAGTAAATATTGTTGATTCCGATAGATCCGATCTGTATTATGCTATGCGTTATTTAGAAATTAAAATTCATATTTAATTCGAAAGGAAAATCTATGCATAATCAACAAATATATTAATTTCGCCTGACGTAACCGAAACAGAGAAATATTTATATGCCTTTCATTCGTAAAATTTAATTGAAGCGATATTTCCCTTCATTGTTTCTCCAGATTAAGTTTGACGGAAAAATCATTTTAATACCAGCAATAAATATTCGACAAACTAATCCACATCCGTTGGGTCTCATTTGAGAAAATATGAAAATTTTCTCAGTATGAATGGAAATTCCACTCTTATATGAAAGAGAAGTACACTATGTAAGCATATTCATTCGCGTGGAATCCTAGGTTTGTAGAGTAAAGAAGATTTAAATCAGAACAACGAATTAATGGTACCACATTGAAATACGATATTAGAACTAGACAAAAGGAGAAGTTTATTTGTTGCTACAATAATTGAATATATTAATAACATTATATAATGTAGTTATTATTTAGACTTAGAGTTTTGCAACATATATAATTTTTTAGGGGATTTACTAAGTAAAACGTTTTAAATTTTCTTTATATATAAAATTCTTCTGTCGGTTCGTTTGTAATATAACTCCTCCTAAAGAGCTAGGCTGATTTTGATGAAATTTTGTGTTTGTAATTAAGTTGAATCGAGAATCGTTTTGATTCCCAATTTAATCCCACGATAATTGTTTTTTTCTTAAAATTCCAGAATTGCACTCTTATTGATATTATTACAAATTTATCTACTTAGACTTCCTTTTACATTTACAATTATGCTTCCATAAATATTAAGGTGGGCGTGACTTTAATTTGCCAACCTAAAACTTTGCAAAACAAATATTCGAATTAGTTCTACATAGAATTAAAATATAATAATGCCAACAACATATGCTCCATCCGTGCATTTTTTAATAGAACTTTTCCTAAACGGCTGGGCTGATTCTGCTGAAATTATGTGTTTGTCATTCATTTGAATCAAAAATCGTTTAGATTCAAAATTTGGTCCGATGGTAATTGTTTTTTATTAAAATTCCAGAATTGCACTCTTATTCTTATTCTTATTATTGATATTATTACAATAGTTATATTCGTTGACTTTCTTTGACATTTAAAATTATGTATCGATAAGTATTTAGTTGGGCGTGACTTTAATTTGCCAACTTAAAACTTTGCAAAACAAACATCCGATTGAATTCTACATAGAATCAAAATATAATAATGTCAACAACATATACTCCACCCGTTAAAGGAATCGGTTTAACTGAAATAGGAACTTTTGATTAACTCGCGAAAAGGGAGCAGAAAGTAAATATTGTTGATTCCGATAGATCCGATCTGTATTACGCTATGCGTTATTTAGAAATTAAAATTCAGATTTAATTTGAAAGGAAAATGTATGCATAATCAACAAATATATTAATTTCGCCTGACGTAACCGAAACAGAGAAATATTTATATGCCTTTCATTCGTAAAATTTAATTGAAGCGATATTTCCCTTCATTGTTTCTCCAGATTAAGTTTGACGGAAAAATCATTTCAATATCAGCAATAAATATTCGACAATCTAATCCACATCCAATGGGTCGCATTTGAGAAAATATGAAAATTTTCTGAATATGAATGGAAATTCCACTCTTATATGAAACAGAAGTACACTATTTAAGCACATTCATTTGTGTGGAATCCTAGGTTTGTGGAGTAAAGAAGATTTAAATCAGAACTTCGAATTAACGGTATCGCTTTGAAATATAATATAAGAAATAGACAAAAGGAGAAATTTATTTGTTACTACGATCAATGAATAAATTAATAACATTATATAAGGTATTTATTATTTAGACTTACAGTTTTGATACATAAATAATTTATTTTAGGGGAATAACTAAGGAAAACGTTATAAATGTATCTTTATATATTAAATTCTTCTATCCGTGTAGTTGGGATAGAACTCCTCCTAAAGGGCTGGGCTGATTTTGATGAAATTTTGTATATGTAATTCAGTTGAATCGAGAACGGCTTAGATTCAGAATTTGATCCGATTAAAATATTTTTTATTAATAGTCCAGAATTGCACTCTTATTGATATTATAATAAAAGTTATCTCCGTTGACTTCCTTTGACATTTAAAATTATGTTTCGATAAGTATTAAGGTGGGCGTGACTTTAATTTGCCAACCTAAAACATTGCAAAACAAGTATTCAATTTTTATTCTACATAGAATGAAAATATAATAATGTCAACAACATATGCTCCATCAGTACGTTTTTACTAGAACTTCTCCTAAACGGCTGGGCTGATTTAGATGAAATTTTGTGTTTGTAATTCAATTAAATCGAGAATCGTTTAGATTCACAATTTCATCCGACGGTAATTGTTTTTTATTAAAATTAAAGAATTGCATTCTTATTGATATTAATAATATTGATATTATTACAAAAATTATCTCCGTTTACTTCTTTTTACATTTAAAATTATGTTTCAATAAGTATTAAGGTGGGCGTGACATTAATTTGGCAACTTAAAACTTTGCCAAACAAACATTCGATTGAATTCTACATAGAAACAAAATATAATAATGTCAACATCATATGCTCCATCTGTTAAAAGAATCGGTTTAACTGAAATAGGAACTTTTGATTAACTCGGTAAAAGGGAGCAGAAAGTAAATATTGTTGATTCCGATAGATACGATCTGTATTAAGCTATGCAATATTTAGAAATTAAAATTCAGATTTAATTTGAAAGGAAAATCTATGCATAATCAACAAATATATTAATTTCGCCTGACGTAACCGAAACAGAGATATATTTATATGGCTTTCAATCGTAAAATTTAATTCAAGCGATGTTTTCCTTCATTGTTTCTCCAGATTAAGTTTGACGGAAAAATCATTTCACTATCAGCAATAAATATTCGGCAATCTAATCCACATCCGTTGGGTCGCATTTGAGAAAATATGAAAATTTCTGAATATAAATGGAAATTCCCCCCTTATATGAAAGAGAAGTACACTATTTAAGCACATTCATTCCCGTGGAATCCTAGGTTTGTGGAGTAAAGAAGATTTAAATCAGAACTTTGAATTAACGTTACAGCATTGAAATACGATATTAGAACTAGACAAAAGGAGAAATTTATTTGTTGCTACGATCATTGAATATATTAATAACATTATATAATATAGTTGTTATCTAGACTTAGAGTTTTGCTAGAGGAATATTCTTTAGGGGAATGACTAAGTAAAACGTTTTAAATGTATCTTTATATATATAATTCATCTGTCGGTGCGTTTGTAATAGAATTCATCCTAAACGACGGGGCTGATTTTGATGAAATTTTGTATATGCAATTAAGTTGAATTGAGAATGGTTTAGATTCAAAATTTGATCCGACTGAAAAATTTTTTAAAAAAATCGAGAATTGCACTCTTATTGATATTATTATTATTGATATTATTACAAAAGTTATCTCCGTTGACTTCCTTTTACATTTACAATTATGTTTTGATAAGTATTAAGGTGGGCGTGATTTTAATTTGCCAACCTGAAACATTGAATAACAAATATTCGATTGAATTCTACATAGAATCAAAATTTACTAATGTCAACAACATATGCTCTATCCGTGCTTTTTTAATAGAACTTTTCCTAAAAGGCTGGGATGATTCTGATGAAAATTTGTGTTTGTCATTCATTTGAATCTAGAATCGTTTAGATTCAAAATTTGGTTATACGGTAATTGTTTTTTTATTAAAATTCCTGAATTGCACATTTATTCATATTATTATTATTGATATTATTAAAATAGTTATCTCTGTTGACTTTCTTTGACATTTAAAATTATGTTTCAATAAGTATTAAGTTGGACGTGACTTTAATTAGCCATCTCAAAACTTTGCAAAACAAATATTCTATTCAATTCTACATACTATCAAAATATGATAATGTCAACAACATATGCTCCATCCGTTAAAGGAATCGGTTTAACTGAAATAGGAACTTTTGATTAACTCGCGAAAATGGAGCAGAAAGTATATATTGTTGATTCCGATAGATCCGATCTGTATTACACTATGCGTTATTTAGAAATTAAAATTCAGATTTAATATGAAAGGAAAATCTATGCATAATCAAGACGTAACCGAAACAGAGAAATATTTATATGCCTTTCATTCGTAAAATTTAATTGAAGCGATATTTCCCTTCATTGTTTCTCCAGATTAAGTTTGACGGAAAAATCATTTCAATAAAAGCAATAAATATTCTACATTCTTATCCACATCCGTTGGGTCGCATTTGAGAAAATATGAAAATTTCTGAATATGAATGGAAATTCCACCCTTATATGAAAGAGAAGTACACTATTTAAGCACATTCATTCGCGTGGAATCCTAGGTTTGTGGATTAAAGAAGATTTAAATCAGAACTTCGAATTAACGGTACCGCATTGAAATACGATATAAGAAATAGACAAAAGAAGAAAATTATATGTTGCTCTGACAAATGAATATATTAATAACATTATATAATGTAGATATTATTTAGACTTACAGTTTTGATACATAAATAATTTATTTTAGGGGAATAACTAAGGAAAACGTTTTAAATGTGTCTTTATATATAAAATTCTTCTATCCGTGTAGTTGTGATAGAACTCCTCCTAAAGGGCTGGGCTGATTTTGATGAAATTTTCTATATGTAATTAAGTTGAATCGAGAATGGTTTAGATTTACAATTTGATCCGACTAAAAAAGTTTTTTATTAAAAGTCCAGATTTGCACTCTTATTGATATTATTATTATTGATATTATTACAAAAGTTATCTCCGTTGACTTCCTTTGACATTTACAATTATGTTTCGATAAGTATTAAGGTGGGCATAACTTTAATCTGTCAACCTAAAACTTTGCAAAACAAATATTCAATTGAATTCTACATAGAATCAGAATATAATAATGTCAACAACATATGTTCCATCCATGCGTTTTT
>CM063509.1:107442041-107449541 GCA_032207245.1 Pardosa pseudoannulata
GAATCGACTAAACCTGAGTAGTTGACGACCTGGAGAGAATTTCTTAAACATAGATAACATCAGAGGTTTAACCGCATGGTTTTGTTGAAAACTAACACTTACATTAAGTAGAACCTGGTGGTCAGCATATTAAAGTGCAAATATACTGAAAGAACAATACAATCAATTCCCTAAACATGACGCCATTTTACACGTCAATTTCTATTGCATTATCATATTTAGTCAGTGTTATATAGATAAATTCTTAATATAATGAATATTTTCAATTCAGTTTGCTTCCAAATTATTATACATCAGTTCTACTCAAGTAACAACCGTACTTTAGAAAGCAAAATTTACTTTGAACCTGTAATTGCATATGCTATGATAATTAATACTCCTCAATTAATTAAAAGATAAAATTGCTCACATTTATTAATATTAGTAAAAGGAAATCATGTGGCGACCATATCAAATGTTTTCTACAGACATGCTCTTTTTAACATATGTAAAAACAGATATTAAAGAAGGCAGTGAAGAACAAATAATTCAAAAGTTTAATATAATGTACTATTCATAGAGAAAAATATTAGTAAAGTACATGTAGTTAAACCGTCAATCGATAAGAATATTATAAAAATTAAGCACGACCACCATATTCATAGTTTTATAGTTACATATTTCCTCGCTATACCTAATCCTAAAATGTAATTGAAGCAATTTGGGAAATAATTTCGTCACTGATTAAAATTTAATTTAAAATAGTTTTATCGTAACTATTCAGATGATTCTATTAGATTCATACTCTGCACTTTATCGGTACGATGAGCGCTCAAAACTTTATTTTTAAGTTTTAATGAATTTCGGTGAATCTTTACATTTTCCTCATAGTTGGTTAACTAGTAATGATAAAAAATTAAAGATAATCTAATGAAAATCTTTTATATTCTTGAGAATCAAATATTCTAATGAGACATTGAACTTTAAATTGGGTAAAATTTCACTAGGGAAGAACATTTATATGTAGTAAAATTATAAATGTAAGTAATTTTGAAGCTTTTTGGTAAATGTCTATGGTTTAAAACTATGCTAGGGATACTTAAACTTAGATATACTAAGCAAAGAAGATCTCCAAGGTTAAGAATATACATGCGTGTAAATGGTGTCATACAAGTGATTTTCAGAGCCAAAAGTCACTACATTAATAATTCTGTCCTCACTGAAAAAAAATATAATTAGAATTAAAAAAGCAATAGTATTTTATCATTCATAAATTACTAATAAATATATTTATTCACTCAGAATAAAATGGCATGGTTAATTAAAAAATATTTTTAATATTTTTTTTTTCATTTCCGTCATTTCTAGCTGAAATTTATTTTTGTTTTATCAGTAATCGGATAAAACTCTCAGAATAAAAATTAGCAATCCTTTATATTTAGATGATTGATAGAGGTTTCGTAATGTTGAAATACTAGAAACAGGTCAGTCTCAAATCAGATTTGGAAAGTTCAATTTAAGCAACGGCGTCGTGTAGTCACATCTAGCTCTTCCAGTTGACGAATTTCTAGAATGTGAGGATTTTTGATGATGGATTCTCAAAATCGATCTACAGACCTTATTTACAGGATGCTGTGGGAGAATTCAAACACGTAATCCAACTCCAAGAAGCAGGGCATGGTAACAACATTACTGAACGAGTGGGACCAATTGCCACAGGAATTTATAAACTGCCTTATTTCAAGTATGATATCACCCAGCGAAGCCTTAATATCTGTAAGAGAAAATTTTATCCGTTATTAACCAATTTTTTATTCTGTTCTGCAACCGCTGTTTTATTCTTTCCGAATCTAACGAAAGTTACGCATGACGATCCGTATGTATTACAGCTGTTGAATAGTTATTTGTTTTGTATTGTATCAATGAATATACATATCAAATTTCACGATTAACAGAACATTATTTATTCCGTACTAAGAAGCATTAAACAGTAAAACTTATTTATCTGATTTTAATTTATATTTTTTTCAATGCCATTTAAAAGCTTTGTGTCATTTCTTTATATAGCATTATGCAATCTGAGTATGAATACGCTAAAAATTTTAATTTGCTTTGTTGTAAATTGGTAATATAAACGGCAGTCATATTGAGAGTTTTCATCTTATAGAGTAAAAATTGTAATATAATATGATTGATTTTGTATTGGTGTTATAACAGTCGAAAACACAAAATTTCAACATTTACTGCTAACCATCTTAGAATTATGGTCTTATTCTACCAGACCTGATGACAAAACACAAATGAGCAATACACCAGATACAAATAAGCGAGTACTTACCCTTTTGTTGAATTTTTATTTACAATATTAACATGTATGAGTGTGAACAATGTGTTGCATCCTGATGTTAATAGCGTCGAAGAAGTTCCTGTCAAATGCATATTAACGTGGAATGCAAATTTCCTTCGATTCTGAGCACGCGAGCATGGGCAGTATATAAAGTGAGAGGCACAGCTCAGTAAAGGGGGAATTGCTTCACTCTCGACTGTGGAATCAGCGTACTTGATCAAAAGAACTTTTCACCAGACTGCTTGTCACTTGCAAGCCGCAAATGTTATAAACGCCCTGATGTTTTTATGATTTACTTTTTACTCTGTGCTCTACGTATAAGTTTCTGAATAAAAACGTTTTGATGGAAAGCTCATTTTGACGATTAGTTTTAATCAGCTTCAGTATAACTCTACAAATGCTTGTTGCTCCGATTAGCCCAACATGGCGTCTCGATTTGACAAAAGAATGCTGAGAAGCATATCCCTGACACAAATGATTATTCGCTGCTCTCTTTGAAAGCGTCTACTAATCTGCAGAAAAGCCAGTTGAACAGAGTCCTCAGGTCCAAAAACTGCTACTCCACATTAGCAACCTGTCTTGTCCTATCAGGTCGAAGGTGAGAGTCACTGACACCACTTTCGACCTTCGGTCAGTCTGTCGCCTTGGCGTTGTCATGTAGTATAACTCTATGTTACAGCTCTAAATCAGTAATATACGTTGGAGTGAATTTTTTATATAAAGAATGAAGATTTCATTCAAAAGAGGATGTTCTAAATTAGAGGTTACGATAGTTCTAAATACAAAATTCATCAGTTTACGCCTATTTGTTTTTGATTTATGCCCCACATCGATATATACATTCAAATTTCATTTGAAACTTTTTAATTTACATTGCGCAGTTAGTAATAAAGAACGGTGAACAACTATACGTTATTTGCAGAAGTCTTAAATACGAAATTTCATTATGTTTGAGAAAATTAGGAAAATTACTACACCCAGAAAATTATATAGAGCACAGATTGCAATCAAAAAGAGAAAAATTCACAGGTAGACAAAACAGCCCTACAAAATTCTTTTAACAGTTTATGGTAAATATTTCTTTTAAATATGACATACAACGTTTATATACGTTAAACTGAAATATTTTATTATATACTGTAGATACCGCAATTAAAAGAGAAGGCACACATCTAGAAGTTTTAAGAGTACAAAATACAAAACTTGTACTTTCAGGGCTAACCATTTTTTAGTTCTACCCCATTCCTTTTAAATATGTTTTATTGACATTTTTGTAGGTAGCGATAAAAATTATAGGTGCACGACTAGGTTAAATAATAGTATTAAATACAAATTTCTTTTGTGATTATTCGCTTTTTCCTCATAGCATTTTATAGGGTAAATTGAAAACTTTCTTACATGTAGTTCACATTTCAATCAAAAGAGAAGGTGCACATCTAGACGATATAATAACCCTACATGCAAAATTTCAGCATTTTATGATTACCCGCTTTGATGACCCGCATCTTTATCATAGGTTATAATATTTTTCTCTATATAGAGTGCAGATTGCTCTCAAAAAGGTAGGAGAAAAACTAGATATTATAATAGTCCTAAGTATAAAATTTCAAAATTTTATGACAAATCGTTTTCCAGTTACGTCACACGGCATTTCTGTATGCTATATTGAAATTTATCGTCAGTTAGATATCAGAGTGCAATTATAAGTAGAGGAAAGATATTAGGTATTATAACAGTGTAACAAAGAGTTACAGTTCAACAACGCCAGTTCGAAACTGACCTAGAGGCGAAATTGAAATTAGCAGCCCCTCTTGATCACCGAAAGAGCGTCTAGGCCAGCCGCACGTATAAGTAATGTACTCGTAAGAAAATTCCAAATTTAAAATAAAAACTCATTCCTCCTGCTTAATATTGTTTATTTGAATATAAATAAAGGCCTAAAACGGAAATAAAATGGCTATCTAGGCCATCATGCCAAAGGAACCACACTTGGTCTAAGATATGCCAAACGTCTTGGTGTAAAAAAGAAATGGTGTTAGATCTGGTGCAGAAGAAATTAAGCTCCACACTCCTTTTTCCTTGCTCTCTCTCTCTGTGGGGGTCCGAAGACCTCCTGAAAAAGTTCGTTGGACAGCTTTGCCTTGGCCGAAGATGGCTGTTCCGCAGTTAGCAACCCTCTTGACCAATGGGGTCGAAGGAGGGTCACTCACTCCGCTTTCACCTCTCGTTGTTGAACTGTAACTTTTTGTTATAAATAGTAATAAACTCAATATTTTAAAATTTCAAGGTAAGCCATTATCGAGTTATGACCCACACCATTAATAACATTTTATTGATATTGGCAATAAGAGATGGCAATAAAATGTATAAGTGCAGAACTTGAAGGCATAATATTCCTAAATACAAAGTATCCACCTTGTATTTCTAATTGTTTTTCAGTTATGGCCCATTGTGTTGGTAATGTTATATTCAAAGTTTTGTCACTTAGAGGTCATATACAAATGGCATGTTAGGTGCACAATTAGATATCATAAAATTACTAAAGTCAATATTTTAAATTGTTACCGTTAATCTTTATTGAGTTACGGCCCACACCATTAATAATGTTTTATTGAAATTTTTCATTATTTACAGGTCAGATTGCAATTAAAGGAGGAAGTGCAAAACTAGATGTTAGAATAGTCCTAAATACAAAGTACCTTCTATGTCTATTTGTTTTTGAGTCCCACAGCGTTGACAATGTTATATTCAATTTCTTGTAATATAGATGTCAGATTAGAATCAAAAGGGAAAGTGTACAATTATATAGTATAATAGCACTAAACTCAGCATTTTAACATTTTACGCATAATCGTTATCGAGTTAGGGTCCACAGTGTTGGTAACATTCTAATGAAATCCGTCGGTGTATAGAGGTCAAATAGCAATAAAGAGTGAAGGTGCACAATTGGACGTTAAAATAGTTCTAAATACCAAGTGTTAAACATCTACGTTCTAAGTGTCTCATCATTTTGTAGTTATAGCTTAAGTCAATAAATTGAAAATTTTTTTGTATAGGGGTCATATTTAAATCAAAATGTGATTGACAAACTAGATATTACAACAATTATAAATAAAGAACTATCGATCTTCTACTAGTAATTGTTTTTAGTTATACGTAATATAGGTTTACGTACTTATGATAAAAATATTTATCCATATACACATATACGTCTGAAATTAAGAGTAAAATAATCAAAACTTTTTCAGCAACAGTCAAAAGTTTCAGAATTAATGTTTTCTTGTATGTGCATTGAAGTGTAAAGCTTAACCGCTTGCCTGATTACCAAGAGTTATCTCGGGTTCGCATATGTTGCAGTTAATTACTATACCGAGAAAACTCAGGCGGAACAAAATTTGTCAGTACGATTTGTTTTATCACGGTTTTACTCGGCCTGGGGAAATTATAAATCAGGAAATATTCAGCTTTGATTGGCAGTTTGCAAAGTTTTGTTCATTTAGTGGTTCTCTTGAGGGACTGGTCCTGTGTTTTCCATTGATTGAAAAACAAATTTCAGAAAAATCACTGTGACGAGTTTTCTGCCACATCAGGAAAACCCAGCATTAGTCCTTTACCACGCAGGTTAACCTCAAAGAAATTTCCAGATGTTATTACTGATACTGCAAAAAAAAATCAAATCTAACGAGACACTGTACTATGTGCTCCCGTAAAACATATTGCAGAGGTAAGCCAGTAAGAAAAGACACCAGATATCAGAGTACAAAATGTCAGGCATCACTTTGTGTTGTCCCTTGTTTCGAAACTATCATACAAAGACTAATATTTAACTTTTTCTATCTGCACGAGATAACTCGGGATAGTAAAATAATATTAAATCCTAATGATTTTACACTTGAAAAAAATTAAAAAGTTTACTTAAAACCTACATATTTTGTTTTGTTTCATTTCCTTGTATTTAATAATAAAATAAAAAAAAATGTGATGATGTTTGCCATTTTTTTTCTCAAACAAATTGTAAGAGCACTGGATAAAATGATCACAATGAAGTCAGTCCTGTTTTCCCTGAAATTCATAACTGTTTTCGTTAAAATTTGAATTCTAAATTTATCGCGAAAACAGCAATTCCTTTACTTTTAACAAGGAAGAAAAATGCTTCGGTAATCACACTATTATGTTTATAAAACCACGATAAACATTTTTGTAATGCTTGGGATGATTTTTAAAATAAAAATATTTTTATGGTTGCTAAATTGTGAATTTTAAGGCACATCAAATAACAAGCAACATTTTTGGCTTATTTACAAGGAATTGTCATAAATATTTTACCTTACTTTGTTGCATTCATCTATTGTTATGAAGTTCAAAGCTTTCTAAAGAAACTATTATGAAAAATGGAGTTTATTTATAAGAAGATTTTAAAAAGAATATTTCACGCAGTAAACGAGAAAACTAGAAAGTAATATATACGAAGTAAGAAGTTGTGTCAACATAATAAAAAATTAATAAGAATCATGTTTCGTAGTAAAAAAAATACTACGTTGAATAGGATTTTAATTTGCTTTAGAAATGTTTCTTGGGTTTAAATAAGTAGAGTCAGTGTTATTACAGAAACCATTTTTATAAAAAAGGATGTTTCTTTAAAATGCAAAACATCATTGTCCTCAAATTAAAAAGCTGCTTTATCATAAATTAAGATGTTTTCCAGTATTTTAATTTTTTTCATTTGCATATTTTAAGTGTTGAAAGGAATAGTAATTATAGCTCTTCCTGAAAAAATAAAAAAATTATCTGAGATTATTTGGATGTGACGTTGATTTAAGTGATTATATATATATATATATATATATATATATATATATATATATATATATATATATATATATATATATATATATATATATATATATATATATATATATATATATATATATATATATATATATATATATATATATGTATATATATGTATATATATATATATATATGTATGTATATATATATATATATATATATATATATATATATTATATATATATATATATATATATATATATATATATATATATAATATACTTAAATCCATATATATATATATATATATACAGATATATATATATATATATATTATATATATGTATATATATATATATATATATATATATATATATAATATA
>CM063509.1:107462041-107474541 GCA_032207245.1 Pardosa pseudoannulata
TTAAATCAAAAATTCATTGGATAACGTAATATGAATACGTTTCTCCGGAAAAAACATAGATAGTGCCTTCCAACCACCACTTAGTTAAAAACGATATTTTTAATAAAAAGAAACCTCTGAAGCCTTAGACAATAATTTTCGCTTTTAAACACATAGTATAATTGCAGTTATTTATTTTGCTACAACAAACTTTTCAATACCGATAACCAAATAAGTCTAAAAAATGTGGGAACAGTCTCTGTATATTGAAGTCAGAAAGAATGGACTCGACCAAGAAAGTCAATTAAACATCTAAACTTGATAGTATCATTTATCTTGTAGCTCTTTGATTGGTTGTTTTGCTAATGAGATCGGAATCTATTGCTTAAAGCCGAATCCCAATCCTAACGGTTACAAATATCTATACCATCAGAGGAATTCCAACATACTAATTCTGGTATAAGAAAGGAGCCCATACTCATTTGATCATCTTTCGGCGGTTGGACTCTCAAAAAATGTAGTTACATCTCGCATGTGTCTAGATGGCTCATCTGGTACCGACAAAAAACTTTTTGTAACATCTTTTCTTCTGTATGTCCAACAACTACTGATGCAAGAGTATAAATATTTCCGTCTAAGCAACCTCCTTTAGAGCAAACATAACATATAAGAGTAGTAATTAAATAGGTTTCCTTACTTGAAAAAAAAAGAACTCACACTGTAAAACACCGAGCGGTAACGTTGGTATCTCCTATATCGTTGGTCAGTTGGTTATGACCTGCATGGGTCTCGCAATAGCAGGAATAAGAAAGAATCAGCCGAAAAGTGCAAAACTAACAACGTTGATTTATTCAACAACAAAGAAAAACATTTAAAGAAAACTATCGGTACAATCGTTGAGAAAGGAGCTCATTCTCAGCCACCTACTCATTTGATCACTCGGGAATGTCCTTCTCTTTTTTTGTTCCAACAGGAAACCTCGGTTCCAAACGACAATTTAACCTTCGCCCTTGAAGAAGTCGAGTCACACAAAAAGCAATTTTCTTCCTTCTGTATGGCGCGATGACAAACTAGATTTGACACTTCTAATAGTCCGTTTGTCAAAAGGACCATACTGCCGTTCCCAATTGTTCGGCGTAAAATGTTCCGCCTTACAATAGACCAAAGTTCACTCAGCCGACACATTTTCCTTTGATCGCCGAAACTGACGCGGTACTTAAACACACTTTCAGGAACATATTTATTGCCAACAAGTACAGCAATGGTTCATCTATTTTTCAACATAGCCACCAGTATAATTGAGACACTTTTGCTCTGAGTGGAACCAGCCTTCCTGTTCCAGAACACCGTGCATATACCTTTCCGTACCGACAGCGTCTTTTTGAATTTGATCCTGACATTAGATCCACTATAACGCCAATGCAATGACAGTTGCTTTGGTTTCAGGGGTAAAGGGCGAAATCCAATTGCCCATGAAGATCCTGTCGAGGAACTAGTCACCGTCATCGTGGCACCGTAGCAGAAATACGTCAGTGCTGCTCAATTTTGTGTTCGGGTGTCAGTTTCGGCTCATAGACCTGGCACAACTGACGATGAATTTCAATTTGCTCAAAGCTTTGGGCATTGAAGATCATCGACTGAACCTTGCAAACGGCGGGGGAAGGAATTAGAGTTTCCATTTCCGACTGCTGTTACCTCACTATTGGCAGGAGTCAGAACTTTTCCAGGTGGCATATAATTGATACGTCATAGATCTGTTACGCATGCGCAATTGACACTGATAATTACGTTTACTTCAAAGGGGAAAAGATCGAAAAACTTACTTTCTGGATGAGCCGTTGTGGCATTACCATTTGAAGGTTCATAAGTCAAATAAGTATTCGTCTTAGAGCGAATGAACACCTTTTTTACAATTACGAAAAACCGAAACATTTTTACATACATTAAAATGCTGTTGATATATTCTCAAAAATACATACTTTTAAATAAAAAGTAATTACAAAATCTAAAACACCTAAATTCGTTTAAAAAATTCAGTTCAATTAGAAAATGCAAAAAAAAAAGGACTGAATAAGTTTCTTAATAATTTGTACAATTCCCCACTGTATTGATATATACTGATATATTAGGAAACATCTTTTTTTAAATGTAACATGTTTTTAAAAGTTTAATATCCTTTTAAAACAACATTAGACGCTGGTTTTATTTTAACTGAAAAATTCGCCTTCCTGTTCTACTTCAAACAAACATGTCATTTGTCTTATTTCAGAATCTGAATTATAATTTTTTTTATAAATACCATTGTTACTGATAATAACTGTCGTAAATGTTGTAAATATAATTAAGCTTATTTCTGTTTTTTAAAAAAATCTTACAACCCATTTGAAAGAGATGAAATACATATAGAAAATTATACTTTTGTAAAAAAGCTGATACATACAAAAGACTTAATGTGAAATATCAAAGAATTATTTTTCAAGCAAAAGGTAAACTATATGATTTCTTTTCTGTAGAATTTAAATCCTTAGAGATAGGAGTGTCATATTACCCATTAAGCATATTAAACCCAGCAAAAAACTTCTAACATACGCTTCATGTTTTGGCATTGTTTTTATGCTAATGAGTCATTATTCATTCTATTCTTAAGACGTAATTAACAGCTATTGTTTCTTATATCTTATGCAAAAATGCGTTAAATGTGATACTACTTTTAGATTAAGATCTTTGTTTCAAGTTACTTCGTGATTATTCAAAATACCTTTATTTTTTTTACGCAAATCTTCATTTTCATGAAAAAAACAGAATGTATCTTAATAGCCGTATTATTCTGGAGTTACTGTTTGCACATTTGGCAGTTAATACAATGTCTGATAATGTTTGAGAGTAATTTATATATTTAGGTTTGTAATGGCGCATGGTCAAAATAAGAATTAGCTTATTAACTGTAGAAGGCAAAAATATCTAACAATATTTTAATTAAATAATTGAGCTTGTACAATGTATTTTTGAAATTAATTTATATTTAAAAGGAAGAATAGATATAAAATATTATTCAGAATTATACATACAGAGTAAACAATAAAACGCGATTTTTTTTAAATACACAGTGACAGCTATTATTAGGTGCCAGCACTTTGGAAAAGTGACATTGAGCAAGTAAACACTTTGCCATTTTAGTAACCATTGATGTGTAGAACGGAAAACAGCGTGCGTTCGCTATAAAAATGTTTTATCAAAACAGTGATAGTTTCGAAACTTTACAGAAGGAAATAAGTAGTTTTTACAACTTATGATGTCATGGTGCGATCCCATCAAAACACGATAACAAGTTGGATTAGTATCTTTGAAGAGACTTGATTTGCCCTAAAGAAGAAACCAACAGGCCAATCAAGAGTTGATCGTACTCTTTACAACATTGAAGTTGTACTCTATTTTATCCTACCTAGCCTATGGTGTTCAATTCATAACCAAGCAGGTTGGTTGAAATATCCTGGAACAGGGATATCCTGACCCCCTTAGATCCCCAAATTTGTCCGTTTCTGATTTTTTTCTTGTAGCGCTATCTCAAGAATACAACTTAGATAGGACTCAAACATAATAGGACTCAACATAAATAGGACTCAACCTAGTAGTCTGGATCAGTTAAAACAGATAATTCTCTATAAAATTAATAGTAACCCGACTCAGATATTTCAGCGGTCAATGGGGAATCTCAACAGCAAACTTCAAGAATGCATTCATATAGGAGGATGGTTTGGTTTGGTTTGGAGCGCTAAGGTCTACTGTTTTGCACACGAGGGCTAATGAGACCGGGACCTACAGTTTAAAGCCGATTCCGAAAGGCTACAAACATCCATGCCATCAGGGCGATTCGAACCCACGAACTCCTATACGAGGATGGAACCTAAAGATGTAATTTTAAATATGTAATAAATTCCATTAATGTTCTTAAATGGCAAATTTTAAAGTTACAATTACTATGAATAAAATGTTTTATTTCCATCACTATTGGTTTTATTACTTGTTAAACAGTTCCCTTTATTTCGTGTCACCATGTATATGTTTGTGTGGGTGTGTGTAATGGATGTAATGGAGATAAACTCACACCGATTTGCAAGTGGTATCCATGCTGGAAACGTTACAGCAGTGAGGCCAAAATAAAAACACGAAAATTGGTTGTAAAAATATTCAGTTTAATCTGACAACTCGTCTATTGCACTTCTGCTAGCTAAAACGTGTGCATGGACATTTTAGTAGTGGGGAAACTAGTTAATAAGAATGTTAATAAAATTTAGTTACTTGATGACGCGGAAGAAGCGAAACTGAGTTACGTAAAGGAGTTACATCAGAAATTGTTATATTGAAAATGCAATAAAATGTCATTAAATGCTTGTATAATCACTATCAAAAGAGTTTTGCAATTCCTTATCTGACAACTAGTCTATTGCACTTCTCCTAGCTAAAAGTGCAAGTAAATTTTAGTAGTGGGAGCTCTAGTTAATAAGAATGTTAATAAAATTTAGTTATGTGATGACGCGGAAGAAGCGAAACTGAGTTACATAAAGGAGTTACATCAGAAATTGTTATATTGAAAATGCAATAAAAAGTCATTAAATGCCTGTATAATCACTATCAAAAGAGTTTTGCAATTCATTAATCTGACAACTCGTCTATTGCACTTGTGCTAGGTAAAGGTGCATGGAAATTTTAGTAGTCGGAGCTCTAGTTAATAAGAATGTTAATAAAATTTAGTTACGTGATGACGCGGAAGAAGCGAAACTGAGTTATGTAAAGGAGTTACATAAGAAATTGTTACATTGAAAATGCAATAAGAAGTCATTAAATGCCTGTATAACCGCTATCAAAAGAGTTTTGCAATTCATTATCTGACAACTAGTCTATTGCACTTGTGCTAGGTGAAGGTGCATGGAAATTTCAGTAGTGGGAGCTCTAGTTAATAAGATTGCTAATAAAATTCTGTTACGTGATGACGTGGAAGAAGCGAAACTGAGTTACATAAAGGAGTTACATGAGAAATTGTTATATTGAAAATGCAATAAAATTTCCTTAAATGCCTGTATAATCACTATCAAAAGAGTTTTGCAATTCATTAATCTGACAACTCGTCGATTGCAGTTCTGCTAGGTAAAGGTGCATGGAAATTTTAGTAGTACAATTAGTTAATAAGAAAGTAAAAAAATTTAGTTACGTGATGACGCGGAAGAAATGAAACTAAGTTAGATAAAGGAGTTAATCAGAAATTTTATAATGAAAATGCAATAAAATGTCCTAAATGCCTGTATAATCACTATCAAAAGAGTTTTGCAATTCATTAATCTACAACTGTCGATGCAGTTCTCTATAAATGCATGGAAATTTTAGTAGTGGGAGTTCTAGTTAATAAGAATGTTAATAAAATTTAGTTACGTTTGACGCAAGAAGCGACTGAGTTATTAAAGGAGTTACATAAGAAATCTATTTGAAAATAATAAAAATTATTAAATAACTGTATAATCACTATCAAAAGAGTTTTGCAATTTATATCAAAAAGATCTATTTAATTAAAAGTTTTTACTCTAAAAAACAAGGTTTTAATATAAAAAAATTTTTAGAGAAAAAATTTTTTACTTTATATAAATATTCCTGTAATAATACAAAAAGACGTATTTTATATTTCACATGAAAATTTCTCCTTCTTATATTCTACTTAGTTTAAAAAATTAATTTTGTTTGGAAGTTCTCGTATCAACGACCGATATGGCATCACAGATGAAATAATCTTTAGGTGCAGTCCAAATATCTTTCACAACTGAATCTTTAAAGGAAGGAAAGACATATCATTTATTTATGACTAAAGTATTGAATTTATACGAATATATGTATTTTAATAATACGAGATTTTTTTTGAAAATCTACAGAACTGATATATAAATTTGTAATGATTTATTTCATATACTATCTATTCTGTCTGCTATAAAACATAATAAACAACGGATTTTTGACTTATAGATTTGAGAGTCTATTTTAATGTTTATTTTTAAAACTTTATAAAATAAGGGTTTAAAAAAAGTATAACAGCCTTTTTTCTCAAATTTCAGCTTATTCTAGTATTACTATTAACATAAAACTTTTAAGTATCAATTTAAAAACTACTTTTTATTAATTTAAATTTACTTTGTTTTGGTCGAACACAAGCACAAATAATTGTTTTTTAATTTTTCTGATCTAAAAAAGGTAACTCTTTTATTTTTAAAATCTGTTAAATTAATGATTAAAGGTTTTTAAAAATTAAAAAAAATTAAAAAAAGAGTGCTTAGGTTGAGTTTTTGTTATATGGGCAATATTTTGAAAACTACTCTTTTGAATAATTACAAATTCAAAATAACTTATAATGAATCAATTTCAGATTGACAAGTCTTAGTATGCTTTTATATATATTTTTATATATGTATATATATATATAAATATATATGTAAATACAAAACATATAAATATATATATATATATATATATATAATATAAATATATATATATTAATATATCTATATAATATAATATATATATATATATAAATAATATAATTAGTTAAAGTTCCTATTTTATAAATAAGGCCCATTATTAAAAATTCTACTTTACTCACTACTAATTTTTTCCTATCTTTCAAAGTAGATTTGAAATAATAACTTTAGCAAACTATTTAAGTTAATTAAACGTTTTATGGTAGTTTAATAATACTTAATTAGTTAGATGTTAAAAACTAGTATATTTTTGTACTATTAGCAATGTTCTCCTTGATAGTTTACCTAATAATGAAAAATGGAGAGTGCTTAGCAAGAAAGAAAATATGTAACATATTAAATTAAATGTAAAAAAATTACCTTCTTTTTATAAAGTTATATTTAATTGCACAATTATTTTACAGTAATATAGCATGTTTACTTAATAATAATATTTACTGTTAATCTATTTATATTGTAGTTTTCTTTTACTAAAAAACAAAATAAATTATTATACAAAGATACATTTTTATATAACTGTATGAATAACATGTTATAAGATTTAAGTTGCAACTATTTTAAATTACATAACTTATGTCTGATAAGATAATATGGAAGATATTATTTTTTACAAAAAGCCAGTATGTATTTAAAGTATATTAAACTGTTAAAGAAATATTTTTCAGGTCTTTAAATAGAAAAATTAATATTGAATTTAATTACACTGGCACTCATATTTTTACTAGGTGATGATAAATAAACTTGACCTATTTAGAGTACCATGTATCTGTAACTAGTATGTATATTGAGCAGAAAATATTATGTAGGCAAATTAAAACATGCATTTAAATATTTCACAAGTTTATTTAACTAAACATATTCTACTAGTAGAAATTTTCTGAGAAAATGCTTGTTAAAACATGCATTAAATAAGTGTGCAGAACAAAAAAGTCATTGTTATGTTTTAGTTTTGAAGCATTATGATAATTTCAAGAAGTACAAGTTGGACAATGTGCGTGAAGAAAAAAAAATATATGACATAGATTATGTGAGAGTTCTGGATATAAAGTTGAGGAGATCGAGAAATAACAATCTTGTAGTTACAATGGCTATCGGTTTTCAAAAACGTTCGTTAATATTGAAAGTTTTATGAACTCTGTAACAAAGAGTTACAGTTCTACAACGGCAGCGCGAAACTGACCTAGAAGCGAAAGTGATGTGAGTGATCCTCCTTTGACCCCATCAGTCAAGAGGGGTTACTAACCGTAGAGTAGCCATTTTCGGCCCAGGGAACGCTGTCCAACGAACTTTTTCGAGAGATCTCCGGTCTCAATCGGAGAGAGAGCGAGGAAGAAGGGGTGTGGAGCTTAATTTTTTTTTCTGCACCAGTTCGAAACCCCTTTCCTTTTAATACCAAGATGCCAGGTTTGGCATATGTTCGACCGAGTGTGGTCCCTTTGGCATAATGACCTAATTAGCATTTTCATTTCCTATTTACACTTTTATTGATATTCAAAATAAATAAAATTCAGCAGGATTAATTAGTTTTATTTTCAACTTTGTATTTTCTCACGAGTACTCCACTTATATGTTCGACTGTTCTTCAACTCCATGGAAAATTCGGCTGAAGTTCATCAAGAATTTTGACTTCGAAAAAAGTTACATCAGAGAGGAAAAGTATAATACACATTTATAGTGTGTTTTTCATAAATATCTAGTATTTCATATTTTTGATGAAAAAAGATTTTAACATTTATGGAAACAAATAAATTTTATATCTAGTGAATAATTTTTTTTTTATAAAGAATGTAAACATGAAAATATATTTAGGATTACAAACAACTATCGAATTTAAAATTATTAACAACTTTAAAAAGTTTGAGTGTTATAAATTTTTTACTTATCATGAAAAAAAAAAAAAGAAATGCACATTGAGGGATTCATGTTGTGAGAGAGAAACCATGAAAAAAATGAACAATAATGAAAAGGCATGACTATGTGAATAGAAAAAAACAAATAAGGAATGTATTATGATGAATATTTAATAAGAATTTAATCAATTACTGCATTTATCGAAAGTCTTTCTAAAGCTACATAATGTTTCCTCGAAAGTCGACAGCTTGAAAGATTTTTTTAAGAAGCAATTAAAGTTTTGCATAGTTTTGTTTGTTAAATAATTTTAAAATTTATATTTATAATTTTCATGTAAATATACCATTTTAATATTGTTACATACATTTTTTAAAATTTTCATAAATATACACTATTCTGCTTATACCAAAAATTAATTGATGATACTCTCCTAGTACTCAAATCTTTCTTGAAAAATATGGAGATAATGGTCATGTATTAAGTTCCGTTAAAGACTGCAAGAGGCTCAAATGTTATATCGTACATCGACTTCAATAGCGGAAATGATTTCCATCTACAGTGTTCCCTCTCCACTTCGCTCTTCATGTTTTTCGGCTATAGTGCTTCTCAGGTTTTTCCCAAATATTCATCAAAAATTAAAAATGAAAAAATGCAAACATGTCGGCAGCCACATTGAGAAAGGAGCGTTGTTTCATGTTGATGTGAGAGAGAGAAGGATCCCTGCATGCCAAACAAAAATGAGTTGGCTCAGAATACATACCAATAAGGGCTCTCATAAAGGCACGTGATTGGTTTCTGGTTCTACATCGACCAATGAGAGAAAAAATAAAGACAACTGTCCATCACCATGTTTCTCTCCAAGGTAAAACCCCCTGTTCTATCGTCAGTTCCTCCAGCAGAAGAGTCTCCAAGTGAGTCTAAAGCTTCTACGAGTCAAGTTAGAGCCTCCTTTTTGCCATCAACACAAGATTCTTTTCCTCTATCAGAAAGCAATGTTGATTAATGTTTGTTACTGCATAAGGTTTTGTAATTAATCACTTTATAAGTAACTATGTCACGTTTAAGTAAATGGGTACACTGTTATAATTTTTGTTTTAAATGTGTAAAATATCCCTCCGAGTGGAACACATCGAGGAAAAAAAGTCTCCAAAATACGCTAAAGGTTTACTTTGTCAGGTTGGTAAAGCTTATTTTGTTACAGTGGCCAAAATGTTCTATGATTTTTTCCTTCCCCCTTTGTCGACTAGAATGGAATATGGGAAACCCACCCTCGTTATTGTCCCTTTACTTCCGGTTATAAGTAGATATTATAGATTGTTAATTTTTAATACACATAAAGCGTCAAATCTCGAAGATTATTATAAATAAAATATGTTTCTAAAAGTACAAAGAAAAATAGTCTTTGAGAGACTTATTATATTTTTTTACGTAATCATTCAAGATATTTAAGTGATGCAATTAGAGATAACATCTATATAACATACTTAATAGAGATTTACAAAGCCATAAAAGCTATCATCTTTGTGCCTCAGGAGTAATCTCAATAAATGTCAGCCAAAGAGGAGTACAGTTCCTACAATCGATCTGATCCTCCTACCTCAAAAGTAACGGATAGCATAAAAATGTAGATTACATCCATTTTTACGAATATATTTTAAAACAGAATCATTTGTAATTGTACGTGCGAATATATAAATACTATTTGCATATTTAAAATATTCGTGTACACGAAAACTCCTAGGGGCAAATCCTACTTTGCGATTTTTCAGCTTTCGAGGAGCGTTCTGGTCCCCATTAACCACTGAAAAAGAGGGATCACTGTACTGTTATTAAGCAAGATGGTGCCCCTTCACCATAATAATCTCTGTTTGTGAAGATTTGTGCAGGAAACATTTCATGACTGAAAGGGGGATGAGTCATTCATTTCCCACTTCTTGTCCAACATATTTTATCTTTCTCCTTCCTTAAAACATTTTGTGATGTGGTCATCTAATAACATGGTTTATCGGGAAAAGCTACAACTTAGGATCGTACAAATATGCATATGTGGTTACATTGCATTAGCTGCGGACATCTTTTAGACACAATGTTCAGCGCATGCACATTTTATACTTTAATGAGGTGACGGACATTAAATATTATAATTTAATGGCATATAAAACGATGTGTTTATTTGTAATTATACATCATTTAACCTTTTCGAATCAGGAATTTTGTTGACATTCATGCAGATAAAGAAGGGTGTGTAAGCTCTAGTGCTTTTCCTCTTTTGAGCAAATTATCAATAAAATCATCATTTATCACCATTTCTTAGTCTTTCATTTTTTAGTCATTTGTCACCCTTTTTTAATTATCATTTATCACCAATGCTTAGATGAATGTGTAATAAAAATATTATGTAAAACTATGGATTAGGCACTCTGGGCACATATCCTCGGCATGAAGATTTGTGCAGTATAAATACTAGAAAAAAATCTATCAATAATCTATTTAAAAGGCCTGCTATACTAGGTGAATTTGATAGTATAAAAAATAAAATGTAATATTTCAATTAAATTGTAATTTTTTCAGCTTCGAGACTGGATTATGTCCTGGAAACCAAAGTTACATAGTCAGGCCTTTAATGTAATTACTAACATTCTTAGATAATTTTTTTAAAGATATCTACATACTTATTTTTTACATACCATTTATTATAGAAGAAAACTTTCAGAATGTTCAATATTTTTTCCCTTTTCATACTAATATTTAAATTAGCATTGAATAGTTAATACGTGCACATATAGATATAATAGAGACAAAATTATCACTTGCAAAATGTAAGAAACACTTTAAAAACTAATAACGATAAAAGTTGTTACTCTTTTAGGGAATGACTCAAAGGAATTCCTACATTGCGAATAATTGTAAGGGACTATTTAATATTTCGCTTTTAATGCTACGGTTTTTCTTACATCAACTATATTAATGCTTTAGATCGTATAGTAACAATTTTAATTGTCATAATGTTTAAAAATGTTTCGTATTTGTTTATTCAAAATATGTTTTGTATATCTTTTGTAGCCTTCAGGGTATACGACACTCTCTAATTGAATATTTTTGCTTACTTTTTGTGGAATATTTCAGCATATCTTTAGAATTCTGTGCCAACATTTGAATTGTCAAGGTAATTCCGATAAACCGGTGTATACATTTAAATTATACTCTAAATTTTTCATATGCTTTAACCTTTTACCCGCCAATATTCCAATAATGGAACATGATATTTAAAATAAAAATTCCACGTGTAAAATATCTTATTTGTATCACTTTTATATACAACTGAACATGACATTATAAAGTATTTTTACAAAAAGTTTTATTTTGTTTAGATAATTTGTTTTTTACAATTTATTTTTAATTTTACAATAATTTGTCAATTTAACTCTCCCTTACAATTAAACTAACCAAAATTTCAGTTTAAATAAAAAAAACGCAATACTTTAAAATATCACATTAGACAACATATCCTACGGGAATACAACAAAAGTAAAGTTTCATTTTTAAATTTTATATTTAAAATTTGTATTTTTTGTCTCTGTTTCATGATTGGACCATTGACGTTTCTAGATTTCATTTTTCATTTATGTGCAAAGCATTGTATCATATTGTAAACATTATTTTCTTTTGCATTCAGATAAGAACAGTAATTTTTCTAAAGAAAATAAATAGATAAAGGTGGAAATGGAAGCTACAATACTTCGAAAGGATTTTAATAGTGGCCCTTGAGACTGCTGATCACTTTGGTAAAGTCATAACAATAGAAATAAATTAATTTTGATAAGATGACTGGACATGCATATGCGTGTGGGGGTGGGCTTTCAGCTATGCCTTTGGACAGGTGCAATCTCGCATAAAAGGTGTCTTATTGCATATGTTGCAGAATAGTTATCATTTTCCTTTGAGATAGATGTTTTCTTATTAGTTTGTAGGATGACAGTGTAAAAGGAGAGTGTGTGCTTTCTATGTGTTTCAGTTATAAAGGTTTCATTAATCCAACACCATGTCTAAAAAATGCCTTACAATACAAGATGCTCTGGCCTTTTTAAAAACTCTTTCGGAATCTGATTTAGAAAATGTAGATGTTTGCCAGTTACAGCCCGATGAACCAGG
>CM063509.1:107484541-107492041 GCA_032207245.1 Pardosa pseudoannulata
GGGTGCATCCCTCAATAAATGCCAGTCAAAGAGGGATGCAGTTCCTAAACAATCGACCTGACCTCCCTACCTCAAAACTCCATATGTGAAAGCACTGGCAGAAATGTACAATACACCCATTTTCGGAACGAAGAGGAGTATGAAGATAAACAAATTATTGAGCATGTACCAGATAATTCTCAGCTAAAAAACAAATCATTTATTTACCTACCTCAAAAGGTACTTAACATTTCTGGAAAATTTATAATTTTACTGATTCGGTCATATGACGGGCTATATGCTAATATCAAATAACCTCCTATTTTAATAAAAATCATTTTCTAATAGATTTTAGTTTCTTATATATTTCATGTAACATGATTATAGTTTATTACTAAAAGAATGTTCTTAAGCGTTATAAAATTTTAAAACTCAGGTTATACTAGGAGGTTCATTTCTTTTATTCTTAAAAAATACCAACCATCATGTAAAAGTAAGTATCCCTATATTGCTGAAATTAAAAATTTGTTAAACGAATACATTTTAAAAGAAAATAATTTATAACCAAAAGATAATCAGCATCCAGGTATAAACAACATAAGTAGACACATAATAGAAATTGGATAAACTTTTCTTTCAACCATTCTAGTAGTTTCCAATGGAAGTCAAATTTTTTGGAAAATATTGCCAGAAATATTTTTAAACGCTAACAATTAAGTTGGTTAGTTTAAGGTTAAAATATCATTACATACATACACTATATAAATATATATATATATATATATATATATATATATATATATATATATATATATATATATATATAAATATATATATATATATATATATATATATATATATATATATATATATATATATATATATATATATATATATATATATATATACATATATATATATACATATATACATATATATATAATATATATATATATATATACATATATATATATATATATATATATATACATATATATATATATATATATATATATATATATATATATATATATATATATATATATATATATATATATATATATATATGTATATATATATATATATATACATATATATATATATATGTATGTATATATATATGTATATATATATATATATGTATTTATACATATACATACATATATATGTATATATGTATATATATTGTTACGAACTTTCAAAACTAAAACTGCTGGGTTCAGGGATTGAATGGACTTTACAAGCAAGCAAGACTGCAGCACGAAGACAAAACTTTATTGGAAGAAATACAACATCAAAAATCACCGCGGAACAATTTTGAGCCCAATTCCGTCGGCTCACGCAAGACTTTCCGCATCAAGCACAACACACCGTGCGTACTCCTCTTATACCGAGATATTCTCTTAACGAATCTCCTCTGCATGGGACTCCGTCTGCCTTATATAGGCTCACAGAAACTGCCAGAACACTCCAGAAGCCGGAACCGGAAGTGGCCACGTGACGCTACACTTGGCGACACTTGGCGACGAACTTGGCGATGAACTTGGCGACAAAAATAGGTTGCCAAATCCATCGCCAACGAGCCTATATCTCGCCAATTTGGCGAGATACCCATAGAGTCCCATGCTAAACTCAAGCAATTTTCGCAAATTCGTAACATTGCCCCCTCCTCAAAGACTGCACGTCTCGGGCAGTGCACTTGAGCAGAAAGCAACTTACGATACTCACAAATACAATACTTACAAAACATAAATGGAATAATAAATTTATATTACAATAAATGTATAACAGATTAAATAACAGAAAGAAAACAACTATTTACAGAACTATTTACAAATAAATAAATAAAAGTTGAAGGTGACGAAACCATAGTGCCAATTATTAATTAAACTAAGTAATGTTACCATAGTAAGGTGCTAGGCGATCATAATGAACAATCCTAGGCTTAGCATTCGATGATTTACGGATTTCTTCATCACACCAAGGGTCAGCATTTCCGTGTGAGGATCCTCTGCGATGTTGGATATCGAAGTCGTACTCTTGCAGTTTCTGTATCCAACTAGATATCTGTCCCTCTGGGTTCTTGAAAGTAGCAGGTGCGTTGCATAGGCCAAAAGGCATAACTTTAAATTGCCAAAGTCCTTGGCCACCAGTCGTGAATGCTGTCTTTTCACGATCTACGGGATCCATCTCTACTTGCCAATAGCCACTCTTTAAATCAAGTGTAGAGAACAACACATTTCCCGATAATGTGTCCAAGGTGTCGTCGATTCGGGAAATAGGGTAACTGTCTTTCTTGGTGATGTTATTTAGGCGACGGTAGTTCACGCAGAATATCGTTGAACCGTCCATTTTCTTGACCAAGACGATAGGAAAGGCCCAAGGACTGGTAGAAGGTTCGATGACGCCCTTATCCTGCATATCATTTAAAAGATCTTTCAATTCTTCTACTTTGGAGAATGGTAATCTTCGAGGATGTTGTTTAATAGGAGCATGATTTCCTGTGTCGATTTGGTGTTTTGTTAACTTTGTTCTTCCCAAATCGTCGGATGACTTCGAAAATAGTTCACTAAATTCACCAAGCCTTTTCTCTACAGAGCTTTTCTGTTTCTTACCTAATTCTGTTTTTGTTAGCAAGTCCTTCGTTAAATCTTCAGAGGACACATTTGATGTTTGGAAAGAACTTCGCTCCACACAAGTCACTGGGGTACATGTGGCTAACACCTCACCTTTCTTAATAATTTTCGGTTTATCACTTATGTTAGCAATTCTCACCAGTATGGCTTCTTTTGAGAAATCTATGAGTGTTGAAGCTACTAAAACCCCTTTTGGAAAATTCCCGAAGTCAGGAAATTCGAGGAGTCCAAGTCGAAAATTGTTCTCTTCGTCAGAATAGCCCTCCAATATTAATTCTTTCCTGGCTGGAATGATGAAATCCAATGTAGCAATTATTCGATAGCAGGATTTGATTTCACTAACTTCTTTTCTGAACAGTGTTACATCTTCTGACGTAGAGTGTAGAGAATTATCTTTAAAGTCTAATATAAAATTGTATTTCTTCAGAAAGTCCAGTCCGAGGATAAAACTGTCCGTAATTTTTGCCACATACACAGTATGAAGGTACGAGTTGTTTCCAAATGTTATTTTAATGTTCATCTTGCCAATAATCGGAATTTTGTCACCGGTAACAGTCTGGAGAGTAACGTATGGCGGTGTCCAGATAATCTTCTCATTGAGTTGTTGAGCAACATCTTCATACATAATGGTGACATTGGCCCCTGTGTCGATGATCATCCAGCAGGGTAAATTATTTACATAGGCTTCAACAAAAAATCCATTTCCGTCACCACTTTCTGAAGAAATTTGGAAAACCTCATTTTTTTCACTTTCTCTGAAATAATGTCTACTTTAGTGTTTAACACGCTTACGATGTCAGCCTTCATTTCTTCTAATATTTCTTCTAGATTTCTCTGACTTGCCTTTATTTCTTCCTGTCCATTTTTTATGCTTTGCATGAGTTCAAAAAATTGTTTCAACTCCATCTCAGCCATCGCTCTTGTCTTCACCATTCAATCCCACACTCTGACACCAAATTGTTACGAACTTCCAAAACTAAAACTGCTGGGTTCAGGGATTGAATGGACTTTACAAGCAAGCAAGACTGCAGCACGAAGACAAATACTTTATTGGAAGAAATACAACATCAAAAATCACCGCGGAACAATTTTGAGCCCAATTCCGTCGGCTCACGCAAGACTTTCCGCATCAAGCACAACACACCGTGCGTACTCCTCTTATACCGAGATATTCTCTTAACGACTCTCCTCTGCATGGGACTCCGTCTGCCTTATATAGGCTCACAGAAACTGCCAGAACACTCCAGAAGCCGGAACCGGAAGTGGCCACGTGACGCTACACTTGGCGACACTTGGCGACGAACTTGGCGATGAACTTGGCGACAAAAATAGGTTGCCAAATCCATCGCCAACGAGCCTATATCTCGCCAATTTGGCGAGATACCCATAGAGTCCCATGCTAAACTCAAGCAATTTTCGCAAATTCGTAACAATATATATACATATATATACATATATATACATATATATATATATACACATATATATATATATATATATATATATATATATATATATATATATATATATGTCAGGTCTAAAAAAGGGGTAGCTGGAAATTACGTGAGTTTAAAACGATCTTAACAAGGAAGCTCTTTTATGAAAATAAAATAAATGAAAAAGACCCACTCTTGCGTAAGCTTTTGGGATCATTCGGTCAGGCGGAAGTGTTTTTGAACTACTTGATGAGCTTGCAACAGATAAGTTTTAGTGAGAGCGTGGACGTGGCATTGTGAACACACTCTACTCGTGTCTCTGCTTTTAGAAGATCCATGATTTAATAAACTTATTATTATCAAGAAAGACTGTTTTTCATACGCCTTAACACTGGATCACGACATTGCACACATACGCAAATATTCATGTAACAGGATTATATTTTATTATTATAAGAAAGTTATAAAATTTTAAAACACAGATTATACTAGGGGGTTCATTTCTTTTATTCTTAAAAAATACTAACCTTCATGTAAAAGTAAGAATTCCTATATTGCGGAAAATATAAATTTGTTAAACGAATAAATTTGAAAAGAAAATAATTTATAACCAATAGATAATCAGAATCCAGGAATAAACAACATAAGTAGACACATAATAGAAATTGGATAAACTTTTCTTTCAACCATTCTAGTAGTTTTTTTTGCAGTCTTCAACACAAATCTAATCAAATAATGTCTTCTATTCATTGCACAACTATAAATTCTTCTTATAGTCTCTTAAAACAGATAAATACGACTTGCTTTATGGTTATTTCACGATTTCTGTGTTGCAAATTACTTTTATTTAGTTCTCCAACACATATACTATCGTTTTACTTGAAGAAATAGTAAAAGTAATTTGCTGTTGAAATAAGAAGTTGAATAGATAGAGCTGCATGCTAAAGCATTTAATTTCATAGGTTAGGATGAACATTTAAAAGTACTTTAAACTTTTAGAATAATTGCTTTAACGTTTTAATCAAATTTTATACAATTTGAGATTTGTTATATGAAATAGTTTTCTCTAAACAAGTAGAAGTAATTTTACATAAAGATATATGATCTCAATTGTTTGTAGGAGGGATATATGGTAGAATAAATTTACGTTATAAATAGGGAGTGGACCAAGTATTTCTTCACAGATAATGTTCCCTTTAATAAATAAGACGATAATGCAGATAATATATGTTCCTTGGACGAAATATAGACAGTACTAACCTCATTCAGATTTGCCTATAAACCTTTCATTTCTTGTACTATCCCGTCCGTATATTTTCTACTTAAATTACCAATACATATTTACATTAATTGAAAGCTTGATGTTTATTGCGTTTACTTTTCTAAATTGCAATGCTTTTTTCCCATACTTTATAGCATTAGATGGAATTTTATCCTATATTGTTTGGCATTTTGATTGTATTTACTATACACTAAATATATCAACGTGTTTTACATTTACTTTAAAATAATTTAGTACGTATTATTTATAGAATGGGCAATTTACACCAACACAATGGTAAATTTACAATGTAGTGCGTGGAATCGTAAGTAAGGAGACCGAAGGAATAAAGGTTTGAAAATAAAATTACACACTTTTTTAGACGATTTCTATGGTAAAAAACTATTACATATATATTTATTGGTGTATAAAGTTTACATATTTTATTTCCTCCTATGCATTTTGTTCCTAACCTGTCAATCTAAGTAAACAAGTGAAAACAGAAATTTAATCTTCCAAGTTATCCATCAACAAGTAGTGTTTCGAAACATGTTCTTAAAACCTCAGGTAAAAACGAGTGCTAACACCGATTGTTTACAATGAATCATCTGTTCAGCCGTATCAGCATTATATCTTGCTATTAGCAGTCACTCCCCTAGGGAAGGAAATTTCCTCAGATAGGTTCTGCTATTCTGGGACTTAGAGGTTTCGACCATCGAAGGTTATTGTTGGAACGAAAGGGTTAAGTATCACCAACTTATTTAAGAAAAGCGGGAGTCAGCAAGAATTAATTTGTGTATTCGTACTCACTAAGTCTAAAAAAAGAAAGATATTCGTCAGGGTTCTGGCATTAACGATAGTATAAGAAACATTTTCGATTACGGTTGTTGGTTGTAACTTAAAAATGACAAAATATATATGTATATATTTATATATGTATGTATGTATATATATATATATATATATATATATATATATATATATATATATATATATATATATATATACATATATATATACATATATATATATATATATATACATATATATATATATATATATATATATATATATATATACAAATATATATATATATATATATACATATATATATATATATATATATATATATATATATATATATATATATATATATATATATATATATATATATATATATATATATATATATATATATATATATATATATATATATATATATATATATATATATATATATATATATATATATATATATATATATATATATATATATATATATATATATATATATATATATATATATATATATATATATATATATATATATATATACAATATATATATATATATATATATATATATATATACAAATATATACATATATACATATATATATACATATATATATATATATATATATATATATATATATATATATATATATATATATATATATATATATATATATATATATATATATATATATATATATATATACATATATATATATATATATATATATATATATATATATATATATATATATATATATATATATATATATATATATATATATATATATATATATATATATATATATATATATATATATATATATATATATATATATATATATATACATATATATATATATATATATATATATATATATATATATATATATATATATATATATATATATATATATATATATATATATATATATATATATATATATATATATATATATATATATGCACTTATGTATAAGTTTTGGGGATTTGGGGATATTAAAGTAAATAGCTGTAAATGTTTCATATACCTTGAATTACTCGATATTTATCGTGATTGAACGTGGATTAGTGTAACTTCATATAATCATATTAATATTTTTTTAATTCCTCTTTATTTAATATTTCACAGTTTTAAACATATATTGGTGAATCTACAGATATATCTATTGAAAATATTTGAATCAAAAATTAACATATGTCTTTTCTTCATAAATAAATTCCAAAGAACACTATTTATTAATACGAATACAATGGACAAATTCCTTTCAAATTTTGTACATATTTGTCGCCAGTATTAGGGAATAACTCATAAGAACATCGATCAATTAGTAATTTTTTAACGTCACTGTCATATCCTTAAATTTCTTATTTAGCTGATGAAGATGAATTTG
>CM063509.1:107497041-107504541 GCA_032207245.1 Pardosa pseudoannulata
TTACTCAATTAAACAACAGGTGTATCAACTCTACCACAAAATTGACCTTCGAATGCAGCACTCCTGTTATAAAATCACTACTATGCAAATAAAAAGGATTCCTGATTGGTGCTGTCATTTCTTTTCTACTCTAGGAACTGCATCGTTCATATCCTTGTGAGTACCGTCAGGAAAAACAGCTTTATTAGGAATATATAGGTGTTTGATTGAATCGGTACTTATAAGTACCGTCAGGATAAAAAGGGTTAAAGGAGAAAACATCGGGAAAATTACTTTCTGGATGCCCCTAGTACTTTTCGACAAATAGAATTCTCATAATTAAAAATAATTTTATATATTACAAAATTATTCTATTTAGAATGAAAATTTAAAAATTGATATTATAATAAACTAAATATTATATTTTATAGACATTTCAAATATATATGTTTTAAAAAATAGTATAATAATATATAAAATATATAAAAAATAAATGTTTTTTTATTATTTAACTATTAGAACATGCTTTTAGATCAAATATCTACATCAAATTGAAGATATCTCTTATTCTTTAAACCTAAAATTTTTCAATTGATTAAATTTTAAAATAAAAATATATTAAAAATTTTAAGAAATTGAAAATTAAAAAAAAAATGTGCATTTATAAAATATTATTTTCTAAATAACAAATCGCATAATATTTTTTGGATAAGTAAATTCGTATTTCTTACTTAGAATTTAGAATTAATATTCCATAAATATGTACTTATTAGAATTAAAAAAATCTATAAAATTACAAAGTTATTGTTGTTCCTTAAGTATGATTTAGTAAAGGCTTTCTTCTAAATAGTGCAGAACATTTTGCTTTACAATGAATTAAAAATAGGTGAAAATAAATTAAAATGTTATCATGAAAATATGAATGTCGAAAAGCAATATTTCTCATTTAAATTGAAATTTAAATAAAGCGGGGTATTATATTAGTTCTTCAAAATAAAAGATAAAACTAAAGGAAATTAATAATTTTTAAAGTACAATTTGTGCCAAAGTTTAAACTGTAAAAAATTCGCATAAGCATGCAAATCGAATGCATAGAGATATTATTTGTTTTAACACTATAGTCTTTTTTATATCAAAGCAGGGAGTTAGTATTATTCTTAAAAATAAAATAAAAATTAAAGGAAATATAATTTGTAATATTCAAATATCTCTAAGGTTTTTAAACTGTAAGTAAAAGTTACATAACAGCATGCAAATAGCGATTCATAAAGTATTCGTTTATACCTTTTTAGTCTATTACTTAAATAAAGAAGCATGGTGTTAGTATTAGTTCTTCAAAATAAAAGATAAAATTAAAGGAAATTAACCGCAAGGTTTGTAAACATACAAATTCGTTAAGGTTTTAAACTGTAAATTAAAGTCTCGCACGTGAAGATAGCATGCAAAATGGCGATGGTGCACTAGAGTTATTATTTGTTTTATATCACTTTTAGTCTATTGTCAGAAAATCACTAACTGGAATGTATTTTACTACTTTTTAAAATGTAAGTTTAAAGTTTTTATTCTAAACTTTTAGTTTTTTACAGAAAAAATTTTAAACTTTCATTTTAAAGTACATTTATTGATAGAAAATTAATATTATAAATATATTATAGATTTTTTTTTCTTTAGTTTTAACTTAAACAAGAAATTAATTATTTCTAAGAAATAACTTATTCTTTAAAACTAAAATTTTTATTTTTAATTATTTGATTAAAAAAATAAATCTTTTAAAAGATATTTTAAAAATTCTTAAAATTGATATTTTCTAAATATCTTATAATCATTTTTTTGCGTTATTTTGCTATTCTATGAATTTAGAATAATTATCAAAACTTTAGAATATAAATTAAAAAAATCATTTCAGAAAATATTATAGTTAAGTTATCTTTAAATATTATGAAGTGCAGAACATTTTAATTAAAAATAGGTAAAAAATTTAAAAGTAATTTAAAATATGAATATAAAAAGCTAATATTCTCATTTTTTTTTAAAAAATCAATATATTTAAAATAAGTTATCTATAAAAAACTGCATCTTAGAGTTTGTAAAATTTTTATAGATGAATTTTGCTTTTTTAAATAAAAAAGTCTCGCATGGTGATCAAAAATAAGTAAAAATGTTTATTTTTAATTAGTGATATTTTTTATATTTAACATGGTCATATATTAGTCTTAAAATAAAAGATAAAAAAAAATTATTCTTTTTAATAAAAAAAAAAAGTAAGTAAGATTTATCATATTGTATAAATTTTAAATTTGCAATGCATAAGAAGCAATTTTTTAACTTTTTTAAATCATTAAGAATTAAGAATAATTTGTTACATTAGTTTATAAAAGATAAAAGAAAGGAAATTAAGCAATTTGTAACTTTAAACATACAAATAAGGTTTTAAAAATAAAATATGGTCATATAAAATAAGGTGAAAAACAATTTAATCTCTATGTTTTATATTTTTTTAATAAGAACATGGTCATTTCAGATGGGGACATCAAACATCTATAAGATAGATGAAAAATTAAATTATACTTTTTAAAACAGTAAAAAACACACTATAGATAAAATTTATATACATATTGCACAAAATTTTTATATTTGCAAATTCATAGAGAATAGTTTTTAATCTTTTCTGAATGATACAAAGATTTACGAGGAAATATGAGTACATACTTTATAAAATAATGAAAAGGAAACAGAAAAAATGTCAGTATTCAAATATTTAAAACTGTTCACAAACATTTTATTACATTTAATCATATATGACTTAATGATAAGTAAATTCAGATAAGGAAAAAAAAAACTGGAAATTATGTTGCATTATTCTTATGAAAAATACTTTAGATTTATTAAAATTATTAATATATCCTGTTGTATACTTTTGTAATACTATGTAAGATTCTTAGAAAAATCAGTGCACCCAAGTTTTGTAGAATCTATTTCATTTGAGTGATCTTAAAATTTTTATTTTTATCCGTTAACGAATAGAACTTTTATTTATCTTGAAAAAATAAAATTTAATCACATAGAAGTAAAATTCATTCATTTTAATATTTAAAAAAATATTTATATTTATCTAAATATTGTATGATTATAAAATAAATTTAAAAAAGTATAAACAATGTTATGTTTTAAAATATAATTAGAAATAAACAATTTTAAAAAAATGCTTTTAAAATTTTAATCATGGGATTGAATAAGAGTTTTTTTAAAACATTAAATAGTTTATCTATAATTTGCATCTACGGAGTTTGTTAAAATTACTTATCAGCACTTAAAATATTTTAGTCTTTCCACAATAATTAAAAACCCACGGTGGTCATCTAAAAATAAGGTGAAAAGCAATTTAAGGTCCCCTATGTTTTATTGACGATATTTTTTGGCGCCAATAATGCCAACATGGTCATTTCAGATGGGGACATCAAACATCTATAAGATAGATGAAAAATTAAATTATACTTTTTAAAACAGTAAAAAACACACTATAGATAAAATTTATATACATATTGCACAAAATTTTTATATTTGCAAATTCATAGAGAATAGTTTTTAATCTTTTCTGAATGATACAAAGATTTACGAGGAAATATGAGTACATACTTTATAAAATAATGAAAAGGAAACAGAAAAAGCTGTTAGTATTCAAATATTTAAAACTGTTCACAAACATTTTATATACATTTACACTCCTCATATGACTTAAGGGGTGATAAGTAAGTGTCAGATAAGGAAAAAAAGCTGGAAATTAATCGTTGCACGAATATCCACCGCTTATGGAACTTCAGAATGGCTTATAGATTTATTATATAATTATAATATATCCTGCCTTTGTATACCTTTTGTAGATACTATGTAAGAGTTCTTAGAAACATCTAGCTGCACCCCAAGTTTTGGTAGAATCTAGTTTCAACTTGAGTGATCTTAATTTATACTTTTTATCCGTACAACGAATAGAAAATTATTTACTTGTAAAAAATAAAATTTAAATCACACTAGGAAGTAAAATTCATTCATATTTCCAACTAGGTTTTGAGCAAAAATATATGTACTTTTACTACTCAAATATTGTATGATTATAAATCAAATTTCACAAAACGTATGAAACAAATGTTACTGTTTTACCAAAATATAATTTAGAAATAACACATTTTAGCTGCTTTTTAAAATTTTCATCCACAATTGGTGGGATGGGATTGAAGATTCCAAGAGGAATAGTGAACTTGAGGTAGCACTTGTTGCCGTTCAAGAACCCCCCTTTTGCAAACGTGAAGGGGGGGTTATCTATAAAATTGCTTCTAAAAGAGTTATGCTTAAAATTAGTTTCATCCAGTTCTGAAAATATTTAGTTTCTTTTCCCTAAATAAAAATACCACATGGTGGTCTAAAAATAAGGTAAAAAGTCATTTTAGTGTGCCCCTTGTTTTATTGGCGACATTTTTTGGCGCCAATAATGTCAACATGGTCCTTTCAGATGGGGGCAACATCTATAAGAGAGATAAAAAATAAATTATACTTATTAAAACAGTGAAATATACAGTATAGATAAAATTTGTACAGAGATTTTAATAAACATTTAAATTAGCACAAGTATAGAGAACAATTTTTATACTTTTCTAAATCATACAAAGATTTATGAGAAAATAGGAGTACATACTTTATAAATGTAATGAAAATGAAACAGAAACCATAAGCTCTTAGTATTCAAATACTTAAAACACTTCACAATAATTTTATATAAAATTGCACTCGGAAAAACCTCAGAATGTCATATGTAAGAAAACTTGCATACTTGGTGACGATAAATATACAAATTTAAAATCAAGGGGCACCTTAAACTTCAGTGAAGACAGAATAATTATTGTTCAGCGCTGCATATCTCATCTGAGACTTTGCTTTTTATTATGTAAATTTAGGAAAGAAGTGCAGTAATAGACGGAACAACAATACTCATATAGCAGTCAGTACATACTTACCCAGTACATTGGTTTGGAGTGCTACGGTCTACTTCTTTGCTACACGATGGCTAATGAGACTGGGACCTACAGCTTAAAGCCGATTCCGAACGGCTACGTACATCCATGCCACAGTGGAATCCGAACCAACGAACTCTGGTACCGAAGGCCAACACACTAACCAATCGGCCATCGTTCGGCCCCAGTACACTGTAAAAAAATTCATCACCTAAAAGAAAACTTTTTTATGATAAAAATAATAAGACTTGTTATAATTCTGCTCTTGCATGTCTAACATTTTAATAACAACCTTGTTAATTGTATAAACTTAATTATTGTATTAAAAGGTACGGACATTTTGTTGTTTGTATAAGGGAAATATATATATATATAAAGATCACATCATACTAATATATTTTTATAAAATTATTTATTGACAACATATTATAGTTTGCTAATCAGGCAACCCTACTATAATTGTAAAAATAAAATGCCATTCATGCAAAACACTCTTTACATAAATCCAATAAGTTACATTTTTTAAGATAAATTTTGAAATGTATACAATTAGGAATAAGTGGATTTTGCCTCGTTTTCCTGAAATCAAATTAGAAATAACACAATTTTAAAAACTTTAAATAGTATGGAATATAATGGAATTCTTATTACTACATAAAATAACATTATTTTAAAACGTGATTCCTTTACAAGAACTTTCCCACTGGGTAGCTGTTAATGGTACAAAGCAGAAATTTTGAAATGTAAGATAAACAACTAATACAGTATGTTGTTACGATAGACTCAAGTACAATAACTTTACTTCTTCCTTTAATTTACGAGTGCCTTAAATATTTAAATATTTCCTTCTTAAAGAGAATAAAATATGCCTCCTATAAACACAATATCGAATCTTCAGTGCGAAAATCTTTCTCAGAAGTAATAAAGAATAAGATTAAAATTATCGCAATTCCGTACAGTAATGGAGCATATTCTGTAAAATTTAAATGAAGATAAAATAACTAAAATCAAATCTTTCGACAAAATCTCTCAACGAAATGTGCAATGTTTATTTTCCATTCTTCCTCTGTTTTCATTCCAATATATTTTTCTTTTAGAACTCATTAACAATAACGTAATACGACAAAGACAAACCCTCGAGCGGAACTATATACATTGTAAAGAAGCTGACGCGGAAGTACACATAGGATTTGCTTAGGTAACAATGACAAAAAGATAGTTCTGAGCGGGAACTCGGGCTGTCAACATCCTCCATGCTTGTCCTGGTAACGCAGTTTAGGGTCCCCCTTGTTTTATTGGTGATAAGTTTTGGCGTCAATAATGCCAACATGATCATTTTAGATGGTGTCATTACACATCTAAAGGAGAGATAGAAACAATAAATTACACTGAAAGCATCAAAAAACAGTTCAGATAAAATTTAAACACAAATTTTACCAATTTTTAAAATTTGCAAAGGTAATTTTTAAACTTTTCTAAATCACACTAAGATTAACAAGAAAATATGAGTACATACTTTATAAAATTATTGTAGAGAAAACAGAAACCATAAACCAGTATTCAAATACTTAAAATACTGCATAATAATTTTACATAAATTTGCATTAGGAACAACCTAATATTGTCATTTGTAAGGATACTTGCATACTTGTCGATAAAAAATATTAAGATTCAAAATCAAGAGCACCGTAAACTTCAGTGAAGACAAAATAATTTTTGTTCAGCTATGCATATCTCATTTGAGGTCTTCCTTTTTATTATATAAACTAGCATATAGCCCGTCATATGACGGGATGAGTAAAATTTTTAATTTTCCAGAATTGTAAACTACCCTATGAGGCAGGTAAAAAAAAATGGGGTTTTTTTGGCTGAGAATTATCTTGCAGCAAAAAATAATCGTTGATTGAATTTTAAATTATCACATACGTACCTAATCTATTATTTAAGAGAAATATAAAAGAAAATTAATTACGTAATATATAAGTTCAGTGATAAAACGTGTGAAAATAATGCAGACGATATTTAAATAATTTAAAATAAGAAATGATTAAATGAGATGGTTAAAGGAATGACGTCATAATGATAGAAAAATGTTTTTTTCATCTATTTATTCTATAATAAATTGATAAATTTAATCGCCTGCTCTTAATCGGGGGAAAATGGGGCTTGAAATAATCGCATTAAACTCTCGAAAAGGGGGGAAGGAGTGAATTTCAATATTTTTGCTGTGAAGCTTATTTATACCAATTTATTTTAGAATCAGATCGATAGTTAAGGAGAAAATAAACTTTACTCGCTTTAAATTTTGCTAACCCTAACTCATTAAGAATTCAATATGGAGCCTATTTCCATTCCAGGTCCAACCGCTTCAAAAATTCGTGGACAGACGGACAGATAACTTAGGCTATTATTATATAGGGGACTAGACTTGTGAACTGTTACTATTATGTTATTGTTATTGTTGTGTAGTTAGTTGTAAGTTAAATTTTAAGATAAAAGTTAACTTAGGTGGGAG
>CM063509.1:107512041-107514541 GCA_032207245.1 Pardosa pseudoannulata
CATTTCTTTGAAAACAACGAAATAAAATTTTATAAGATTATTTATAATACTTTTCAACAAAATTAATTTCATAATTCCTTAATAAAGATACAGAATAACATTCTAGAAGTATTTTGAATCTAGAAGTACTCCATAATTCTGCATATGTTTCAGTTATAAACAGTTTATTTAGTTTTTAAAACAGTTATGGAAATGAAATGAAAGAAAATATAAGGGAACTGTAATTACTAAATGCCTTCTGCAATCAGGGATTCAAGAGCAAAATCCCTTTTATTTAAATTTTACAGAATATGCTTCATTAATATACAATGAGTGTCAGAATTTCCCTTTTTTTTCCCTTTCGTATTCGGATGAAAGGCTTATGCATTAACGATGCCGTATTGTGTTTGAGGAGTGCAGCATTTTTATTATTTATAAAGAAAGATATATTTGAATATTTAATATGTATATGAATTTAAGAATAAAGTAAAATTATGCCATGTAGAGTTTAATTTTGACAGGAAAATGCATTAGTGGTTTAACTTGCATTTTTCAGATTTCTCGTTACTATGATTATCAGTTCTACTAGGAAAAGAACCTTGTAATGTAATATAATAAGAATATTCACATAATGTTATAAAACACAAACGCATTATTTTCATAACATTTGTTGTTTCTTTCCAGCTATACGTATTGAGATAATGAACAATGAATACGAGAAGTATCCAGAAAGTAAATTTCCCAATTTAAAAGAAAAAGGAACTCACACTTTCACTGACATATTTATTAGCGATGTTTCAGATATTTTTCAACATAGCCACCACCAGAATTTAGACACATGTATTGTGAGACCAACTTTTGTATACCTCTGTCGTAGAACTCTGTTGCCTGTGAATGGAACCAGACTTCCTGTCCCAGAACACCGTCCCTTTATGTACCGACAGCAACTGTTTGAATTTGGTCCTTACCGCAGATCCACTATGACGCCAATGAATTTACTGCTGCTTTGTTTCCGGGATGAAGTGCGAAATCCAAGTGTCATTGCCCTTGATGACTCTGTCGATGAACTCGTTGCCGTCATCGTGATACCATTGCAGAAATGTCAGTGCTACTCCTAAGCGTAGAAGTTTATGTTCGGGTGTCAGATTCGGCTCATAGGCCTGAATTGTTCGTCTTCAACTCATAGAATTTCAATTGGCGCAATGCTTTGTGCATTCAAGATCACCGACCGAACCTTGCAGGCAGCGGGAGAAGGAATTAGAGTTTCGTTTTCGGATCACCGCTACCCCGCTAATGCCACGAATAGAGATTTGTCCACATGGCATATGATTAATACGTCATAGATCTGTTACGCACGCACAACTGGCACGGCTAATTACTTTTACTTTAAAGGGGAAAAAGTCGAGAAACTTACTTTCTTTATGCGCCTCGTATATTATACCATGTTGTGAAAGAGGTTCAGGGAAGAGAATGACATCTGCAATCACACAACATAGCATACGAGAAGCTAAGAACCAGATCTGTTGAAAAATACAAGAAAATTAGACACATGGTATAAATGATCGAAAACTTATCATTTGAAGATAATTTATTTTTAACAGTTCATTTAAAATTTAAACATTATTAATTCTGAACAGCTTCTTTGAGGTCTAAGACCTGTTAGATTAATTTCGCCACCGAATTCTAGATGGCGCTATTCAGCGATTGTATAAAACCAAACTATATGCGTGATAGACTAGTCTGATTCGATTTGGGTTGTTTTTTTTTAATCGTGATGTGTTGTATAAAAAAAAGAATGTGTGCTCAACAGTTCTCCTCTGGTTTCATCCATAATTCGATTTCTACCGATTCTTCATACAAATCCCAAGAATAAACAAAAGGTAAGTAGTTACCTGATTTGATTCTTTATTACTGTTGAACATTTACAATTTTTAATTAGCTGAAAATAATTCTTAAACCCCAAAGTTCAAGACCGTAATTATTCAAATTCGAAGTTGAATAACTATTCAATACAAGACCTACGGTGCCAATTTCTGCTTTTGAAAACAAGATACCTGGGGTCCAAAGTATATATTCCGGTTAGGTGGTCAACCTTACCCGGAACCCTCAGTGTTTAGTGCCTGAGCATGCTTGGTCCTCCGGTTGTCTCCCCACTGAAGGGATCAAGAGCTTTGTCAACCTTGCCCAACCTGAGGATCGAACATCGGTCATCTGTTGTGATAGCGCGAATAGCTACTACAACGCCAATAGGCTTTGAAAATTCAATCCACTGGTATAATGTATTTAACACTTTCTTTTTTAAATAATTGGAGAATTACACCTAAAAATTATTGTTTACAAAAACTGCAAAATTATTAATGAAACTCAATTTTTGTTGTTGTAAATCTGCTCAAAATGTGTCAGAAAGAGTTTAAATATTAGAAACAAGCTCTCACTTTTCACTTCATATAAAATAGTTCTTATTTTTAGAGAAACAAAATGAATTCCCCAAATGTAATTAAATAAAGAGAGGGCAAATGCT
>CM063509.1:107519541-107524541 GCA_032207245.1 Pardosa pseudoannulata
TGGAGTGTGGTCAAGAAAAAAAACGGTTTTTCAATTCCGTGAAGCCCAAAGTTGGTTTCTCTAATGCAATATATTTAATTTGCAATTTTCACGATAGATAGAGATACTATCCCTGGAAAGCTTTTGCAGTTTGGCTCCATTTGGCGCTAATTTTCGGTTAATGGAAAATAAATTTGTAAAATTCAAAATAATCTGAGGGACATGGAATTCATGACAGTTGATATAGATAGTAATATTGGTATATTATTTTATTATATTTATCCAGAAAATTATGTTATTTAATTTATTTTGCATTAATTTGATCAAAAATAACTGTAGTTCCTTAACATTTCGCCATAAACGTTAAAATTTTGAAAATAGTAATTATTTCATTCAATAATCTTTTTTGAAAAAAATCTATTTCTATCATTACAATTACAATTACGAAAAAGAAACTAAACATATTTTCCATCTTTGCTCCGTTTTTTCCTCCAAATATATTCCACGGGCAAAGGGTTAATGAAACCCCATCCTTCGCTCTTCATTGTAACTAGTTCCGAAATGTAATCTCATTTTACCTGTTAGACTTGCATAAAAGTAGGCCGTAGATCTCCAAACCAAATCAAATCTTGCATAACCTCTAAACGATTAGCCGTATAATTTTAAAATGCTGTATCGGGTGATCAAAAAGTCCGTACAAATTTTAAAAATACATAGTAATCGGAAAAATAACCAAAATAAAAAACGGTTTTCAATGTTAGGTTCGCTAGGGCACAGGCTTTTTTTAAACAGATAAAAAAGTAACTCAAAAACAGGCGACTGATGACGCTAGTACGAGTGACTTCGGTGGAAATATGCAAATGAGACTGTTATAAGAATTTGCGCTCCTATAAATACACAACCAGTTCATCGCTGTAAACCATGTATGCGAAGAAGGATGCTGAATGTGAAGGATAAAGCTTTGCAGGTGAAGTTGTTTTACGTCAACGAGGAATCAGCGAACGCTGCCTTCCTTAAGTTCCGAATTCAGAAGAATGTCAGGAGGGGAAAATGGCCTTTAACAGTGACAGACCTCATAAAGCTTGTTCAGCTATTTGAGGAAACTGGAACGTTGGAAATTCGTGTAAGACTTTTGATCACTAAAGTAAGACTATTTAAGTATTTAAGACTAAAATAATCCAAATAAGATAAGTGTCCAGAATCAAAAGCCAGTGTATTGTATATAGGACTGTTGAAAACTTAGTTAAACACATCTCTATTTGGTTATAATCCACACTTTGTATAGGAATAATTAGTAATATATATGAAAATACAGTTGCTGTTTACTTCTAGAAGGCGTAAATAAAACAAATTTAAATACAGTTAAAAAATATGCCTAAACAAAGAGTCAAACAACGACGCAATGTGATGTCTACATTTGAGTTTATATTCCCAAAGTATTCTCGTGTACACAACTTTTATTATATAAACAAAAGTAATAATATTTAACCCCTTCTAGTAAAATGAAGAGTCTAGCTCGTCATTAGTTTTCATTCCATACCGCACAATGACGAACTACACTCGTCAGGCGATTAAAGTTACTGTTAAATATGATAATTAATTTAGTTTAAAATTTCTAGTGTACTGAATATGGCAACACTTTTATCACTTGTGAAAATCACAAGTCATTATTGCATATTGTTTACTTGGTGCAAGTCATTGCCAAATTAATGAGTCAGAATAAAAGAAAACCTTCTAAGAAATGCCGTGTGTGTTACAAGAATCAAATTAAAAGTGAGACTACTTGGCGGTGTAAACAATTAAGAATTCCTTTGCACTTTGTTTTGAAAAGTACCATTAGCTTGAAGACTATTATCTGTATACCTTATTAATGTTTTGCTTTGATATTTTCTTAATTTTATTGTTTCTGATATAATTTAACACTATGTAAAAAGTGGATTTTAATTAAGTATATGTAAGCATTGTAAAATGAAACAAGTTTTTTAAATAAAAAATAGAGGGTTATTTCATGCACAGTTTTTCATTATTAAATCCTACCGGAAGGGGTTAATAATTGTAATTCATATTTGAGTAAAATTTCTGAGGATAGTAAGAGTAATAAGCATTATCCAATCAAAAGTAAACACTTATAACGATTATATAAAAGTAATCAATTATACTTTCTGATATAAAACTGTAGGTTATGTCATCGGAAGTTAAACCTATCCCTTTGCGGAAAGTGCAAATGAGTGAATTTATCGTTTGGTTTCAGTGTGTAATTTTAAACGATCAGTTTGAGTATTTTCCGAGTAAAGAAGTGTAAAAATAATGTTGCGTTGGCCTAGTGTTTGCAAAAGAAGAAATCTAAACTCATTAAAAAACACATGGACAAATATATCTTGATTAAATGATATTATACAATGAAATAAATGCCTAAGGAATACAGCTAGAATCAACGTTTCATTTGTAGATATCGAAGACTGCTCTCGAGTCGACGTCGGCCCTAAAAACAATATGGCGATGATTTTCCTCTTTCTCGTGTTGCTGCAAAAAATGTATATTCCGCAAGCATCGTTCCTCTCTTGTCTCCTCTGGTAACAGCCTTGCCAGCTAAAAAATCAGACTGCCTCGCGGAGAAATAAAATGGGTCCACTCCAGAACGGCGGGGGGTCAGAATCCCCCAAACCAACGGACCCTTCTATTTGGGAGAAGTCCGAAGTTTCTTTCTAGTTCAAACCGGTCCTGTTCTGGTATGTCTTTGAAGATGACTCACGGGAAGAGGTTAGAAAGCTGAACAGAATGTAACTGATTGTTACAAGAGGATATAAATTAAAATCTTTACCCTAATTTGTTGAAATGTTGAAAAGAAAATTGGTAAACTTATTTTTTAGTGAGTCAAATAGCAGTGAATAAAAAAACTTTTACGAGACTTACAGTAAATTTCTTAATAAACCATTTCATAATAGTTATATAAGAATTCTATTATAGTTTTGTTACTTCTTGTGAAATATATTTTCAAATACATACAAATACCTTTCGCAAGTATCAAATAAGCGTCACCTCAATGCGGGTGACACAGACCGATCAGAAATTCATCGTCACACAAATATGGGTGACGATGCAGTAAACGTGTTAATATCTAAGAGCTTAATTTTATTTTAATGTATTCCTTTTTTTCTGAACTCTCTAATGTAACACTAATATAAATGAATATATCGCTCCGTTTGTTTCCATGGTATCATTTATGTTTATCGTGTTCATTATTTTGCGTGTGTTTCTCATCTCACCACTTTACACAATTAGTTTGAATCTTTTCGGAGTAAATAAGATACAACTTAAAATATTTACCTTAATTCGTTGAAATGTCGAAAAACTTATTTCTTAGTGAGTCAAATAGCAATGAACAAAAAAACTATTACGAGACTTACAACACTTTTCATAACAAATCATTTTCGTATAACTTTTTATAACAATTCAATAGTTTTGTTACTTCCTGTGAAATATATTTTCAAATACATACGAATATCCTTCACAAGTAGTCAAAAGAAATATAGGCTCTTTTATTACTTGTAATCCAATACGGCTGAATAGCGATCAGAACCTTTTGCCGTCAAAATATACAATAAACTGACATCTAAGAGCTTAATTTTATTTTAATTTATTCCTCTTTTTCTAAACTCTCTTTTTTTACTTTTTATTTCCACTTTTACTGCTTTTGCTACAATTGCACATCATATTGAAGAATTTTTTCATCTTTTAATTTAATAGTCAAAACGTTATATTTCATTCCGGAAACATTTATAAAATTTAAGCTCACAGTTGAGAAATACATTAACTGATGCATGTAAATATAATTTTACGTGAGAATGTATTACATGTTAGTGGATCGTTTTTAACTGCATATATTTAGCGTTTTTAAAGCATAAATGTCATGGTACATCACACGATATATCTTATTTAACTATGTTGGTATATAAAAGGTAAATGCGTTTTTTATTTGTGTGTCTAAAATATAACATTAATGTAATATAATGCATATAATATGGGATAATATAACATCTAAAAAAGCGGAACTAAGCTATAACTAATAAAATTATTTCCTGAAATCCCATATTTAAAGTTAATTAACTATTTAATAAATTAAATTTCAATTATCTGGTTATATTTCATATTAAAATATTATTCAGATCTATGAGATTTTTCTTTTGAAATTAAATAACAAATTTTATTGAAACTTTCAATAGTAATAAGAAAACATTTAATCAAAGAAACAATTGAGTTGCATTGGTAAAAGAAAGAAGATGATTCAGATAGAATGACTATCCGACTACATTTGTTATTTACATCAATCTCATAAATCACTGCATGTCGTTGCAAGTCGTTGTAAAAATAATGTTACTTTGGCCTAGTGTTTGAGAAAGAAACTGCAGTGGAATTAATTCATTGGTAAATACATCTGGTTTGGTTTGGTTTTTAGCGCTACGGTCTACTGTTTTGCACACATAATGAGAATACTGCTTAAAGCCGATTCCGAAATAATATTCATGCCATATATTTCGAACCCACATTATCGACGATAGTAACCAATCGAATTTTATATCATGTGATTTACTTAAAATCATTTAAATATTTATTAAGTTCAAGTAGGAGCGAAAACATAATTACTACTAGTGCGAGCCAAATGAAAGTGAGCTAACTCCCTGCTCAAGAATGGCTGCTCCATCATCTGCGATGAGAGACAACCCTCATTTACGAAAGTGACGATAAAGTGTAAAGCTGGAATTCTTTAAGTTAATCATATTTTTGACGGTAGTACATTGGACGTTAAAAGAGTAAAAGCATGGTGTGGTCAGTTTTTGACAGTTGAAGTCATAACAAGATTACTCGCGTTTGACTGCCATATACGGTGAACATTGCATTTCATTGGCCACTGAAAAGCGTTGGAGCAAACGTTCAGAGAAGGACCTGAAGTTGCAAAGACTATCCAAGCCAGCTTGCACTCAAACCGACACAATTGCACATGCTGATGAGCTGATTAGACA
>CM063509.1:107529541-107564541 GCA_032207245.1 Pardosa pseudoannulata
GTAAATACTCTTCTTTTATGTCTAATTATGTAATTTAGTCTTTTTAAGCAAGCAAAGGAATATTAATTTTGAAATATTGTAACAGTTAAAAATTCTTAAATTGTCTTTGTTTTTAAAGATTAGGAATAAAATGAAAATATTTTGAGTTTCAATTAGCAGATGTTGTTCTATACAAATTGAAAATAAAATTTTGAGTATTAAAAACGTGATGCTTCTTTTATATTACTACCGCCTATTTCTCACAGAGAAAATTGATGAAATTCATATATTTTCGGAAATATTTTTATGTTAAATCATGTTCTAATATAGTAGTAGGGGACAAACACTAATCTCTACAATATAATTCTCTAAATTTAGTTTATTTGTACTGCAGAAATTTAGTAACTAATGTGAAAAACGTTGGTTTGTTACCACGCTTTGTTGAAAATTAAGAAAAATTTATATTAGATTAATTATCTGTAAAATTACTGGTTCCACTTAATAAAATTTATTATATCCCCTCATACATATATGCTGGACTCACAGAGAGATTTCATACTTGAAATAAAGCAGTTTATAAATTTCTGTGGTAATTGTTCCACTCGTTTAGGGAACTGTTTTGAAGCCCTTAGTTGTTGATTCTCCGAGATAGGTTGCAAGTTGCTTTTACTCTCTTTACAGTGTCCCAGACACATTCTTTAATGTTAAGATCTGGTGATCTACTTCGCAATGCATGCGAATATCTCCACTTTATATAATTTCTTCGATCTAAAGTACTCTATGTGGCTTTGCGTTATCGTCCATTAAACCATTAACTCAGTGACTACGACATCCTTGAACATGCAAATATAGGGCTCCAAGACCTCACACAGAGTATAGGCCTGCTTGTATAGATCTGTCATACAGAGCAGTCACATTGTTTCTTTCATAGACATGGTAAAAGGACAGATTCCTGAGTCCTGACCACGCTAAGACTTTTAAATCGCCAATGACAGGAAAGTTGATTCTATGTTCATGGTAGGGCAGTAGAGGGCCACTAGGTATCTCCATATGAACTAGGGACCCGCCTACAGCGAGAATTGGTGATTATTCTGACCGGGACTCATAGCCGTCACCCATTGATCCATATTCCAATTTCAATTCTCTCCAATTCCAATGCTCTTTTTCCAATTTCTATGCTAAATAGACTCTCTTGGTCGCTGAAGTGAGCACAGTACTACGCCAATACCAGATCTTCTTGCAAACGACCTTTCCTTATGATCTTACCTTGAAAGATTGACTCTTAAAACTCGGGTTCCTATGGTTGCATAATGGTCACGAGAGAGATGAGAAGCTATTGCACTCCTATATACTTGTTAAAATGGAAAATTGACGATTTTCTCTGGCATTCATGGCTCTTGAGTGACATTTCTCAGCTTGCCCTCTATGTATCCAGTACCCTGAAACTGTTGAAAAAAGTTTATTAAATTTTAAAAAAATACTAAATAAGGAGTTTTTATATTCTACTGTCTAAATAAATAGAAAAATTACAATAATTTTATTAATTTGTGTCCTAGTAAGTCTTCTGATTTTAATTATGAAAAGATTTAGGTAAAAAATGGTATAATAAATATCAGGTGACTTAGGGAGAAAATGATGAAACGTATTCTTTTTTCCCCTTAAACAGTTATGGAATCAACCTAGCCTATAATGTATCTCGAAATTTGAATTAGATAATTAATAACTAATATTTATACTGGTTTTCCCATTTGGCTACTTTATATTAGGTGACAGACAAGGATACATGAGATTATTATTTACGTGTGAAAAATAAATGGTAGATGCACACCGCCTAATAAAAAAAATAATCGTAAGTTTCAAAATAATTTTCTAAGAAACTTGTTGTCTTGAACTTGTGTTAAAAGTAAAATTAATAAAAGAAAACTTAAGATAAATTTAAAAAATATTATTTTTGTGATTTGAAACTTCAATTCTTAGTATATTTTCACTCTTTTTGAAGATCTAACCCTTAGGCATACGTTTGAAAATGACATTTCACTTCTATTTTAGGTACGGTACAAATTTAAAAAAGTTTCCAACTGACAAAATTCTAAATAAATACTATATATAAATATATATATATATATATATATATTGAACTAAAGTGTTATTTCCAACTAGCCTAGAACCCGTCATAAGGATCAGTAAAATTCTTAATTTTCCAGAATTATAAAGTACACTATTAGGCAGGTGAAAGAAATGTATTAATAAAATATTTGTATAATAGAAAATATTTTTATAAATATTTGTATTAATAGAAAATTAAACAAATGATTTTTTGATGTACCAAGGGCCGGTCAACCAAAGTCATTTAACAGCTAAACGCAATTAACCCATATCCCGCCAATCAATGGCGAGACGCAATTATCCGTTTAATCAGAGATTAATCAGATTTAGCAGTTAAACGACTTTGGTGAGACCGGCCTATAGACTTTGGCCCTTACTCTGGACGTTGCGGTTCGTTTCGCATCTTCGTTGTGACGTCATTCTGATGTCAGCCTGAGGACATTATGTGAGCAAATGATCAAGCTGACGTCAAAGTGACGTCACAAACGAAGGTGCGAAACGAACCGCAACGTCCAGAGTAAGCCCCTTTTATGAAAAGAATTCGTTTTTAATACCGGTGATAAAATTTTCCTTAAAACAAAATATAATTGATGATTAAATTTAAAATTATTGCGTAAGTACCTAATCTATTATTTAAGCCAAACATAAAAGAAAATTATTGACTAAGTTCAGTGGTGAAACGTATGAAAATAATGCAGGTTATATTTAAACAGTTTAAAATAAGAAATGATTAAATAAGATAGTTAAAAGAATTGCGTCTTGAAGCTAGAAAAAAATGTTAATTTTGCCTATTTATTATGTGATTAATTGATAAATTTATTCGCCTTCTCTTAAACGGAGAAATAGGGCTTGAAATAATTTCATTAAACGGTCGAAAAGGAGAGAAGGGGTATTTAAAATGTTTTAAAGACGATATTAATTTTCGCTGTCGACTGTAACTATATGTAAGACATTTTTAATTCTTGAAGTTTAATTGAAACGTAAATAGAGAGAAAAAAGGGTTATTACTCAAAGATTGAAACTTTAAAAAAAATTTATAAATGCCTGCAATGGGGTAATACAGAAAACAACAGACCTTGAAAAATAGTGAGAATTAATCGACCAGTTTTTTGAGCAATGGATAGAAGATTCGTATGCGTTAAGGAACGTTAATGTTGAACGTCATACGACCAATTATTCAGAAAAATGTTGGAGTTCTAAATTAAATAGAATGACTATTAGACAGCCGCAAATGTGCAGAGTCTTGTGACGTATTTGAAAGATGAATCAAATAATATATACCATATAATAAGAAACTTTGAATTAGGTGAATTTGGATTATAAGCTAGAAGTAAAACGTTGAATTAGATATAGGTCATAAGAACATCCTGAACAACTTCCGGTTATCGAAAGATTTGATGAAATACCTCATGGTATGCCTCAAGGTACCTAATGTTGTATAAAGAGATTAAAAATTAATGAAACTATTAAAAAATAAAGTTTTAAAAAAGAACTTGGATTACAAGTCGACAACCATTTAAGCCGCCGACTACAAGCAAAATAAAATACTTTGTCAATCCCTAATCTAGGTTTAATGTGTGGGAAAGCTTTTAAATTTTTATAGAATTAATATTACTTTTAATATGCACCTTTCATAATAAAAAAATTAACCATTAGGATAAAATATGTATTAACTTAAAATTTTCCACATGAGGATACAAAAATTCAGGTTCAAATACAGATAAATGTTTTTAAAGAAGTTATTGATTTTAAATTTAAGCTGCAATGTAATAGAAATCTAATAAGAGTGGCTTCTTCATATTTTCCCCCTTCCCCACATCGAAAATCCCACGATTTTCTCAAACATTGGTAGTCCCAGTATCGGACATTCCACGACACTGAAAGCACCAACGATTTTGCTGTAATGTTAATATTATTATTTTAGTTTCTGTAAGTCCAAATGTACTCAATTTATCATGTTCACTACACGCACTTCTTTTTTTTCTTCTTCGCTACAGCCCAGAACAGACAAAGGTCGTCCTAATCTGTTTTCAACATTACTGCCTACAGATACCACAGCTCTCCAGTTTGCACTGCCCAAAATCCGTTGGGCTCTGAAAATCTCTACGTTGTCAAGCCATCCGATTGGAGGTCGTCTTCTTTTTCTAACGTCCCTTGGCTTGCTAAATGTTAGTTTTTTAGCTGGATTAGAATCTTCCAATCCAATTCCAATCTAAATATATGGGTTTCAATCTAAATAGATGTCCATGTCATCTAATGCTATAAGCCTTTTTGGTTTTAACAATGTCATGATCTTTAAATGTATCATATATTATAACGTATCCTCCAGACATTATTTTCTTGGACTTCTCCTTAGATTATTCATAGAGGTTTTAATCTCAAATTACAATAATCTATATACCTTTGAGTTTTTGAGTGTTCAGTACTCACAGCCATACAGTATTAAAGGTCGAATCAGGGTTTCATACGTGTTCATTTTTGTGGTATACATAATGGGCCTAGTTTTAAGTAAATTTTTAAACCATAAAAAGGCATATTTGCTATCATTATACGATTATTAATTTCAGAACTTGTTTCATTTTTGTCAGTAATTAGCATACCTCAGTATTCAAATTCTGACCCTTTCAAAGGAGTATCAGTTTATTTGAAGAATCTGCAGCTTAGTATTTCTCCTAGTTATTTCCACATACTTAATTTGCACTTCGTTAATAGTCAGTCAAATATCTGTAGCTGCTGTCTCAAGGGAAATAAATGCTTCAATAACAGCTTGCCTAGTTCTTCCCAATGTCTGTCACTGGCATAGACCAAAATCTTACCAGATCTCTAAAGGTTATCTCGTATGATATCCACTTCTCTAATAATATTTTTAACAGTGATGTTGTACAATAAGCATAATAAATCATCTCCCTGTCTCAGTCCTTTACCAGTGTAAAATGCCTTTGATACAATGTTCCGCAGTTTAATCAGGCATTTCACTTGTCTAAGTGCTCCTTAACTACTCTGATTAGCTTTGAAGGGATTCTAATTCCTCTATTGCATCAAATAATTTGCACCATCTTATACTCTGATATGCAGCCTTAAAATGCACAAAAAAGATAAAAGGTGTGAATATTACCCAAGCAGCAAGGATGGTCGCCTAGTGGTTGGCCAATCATCGCCTTGATTGGTAAATGCTCGCACGTATTTTTAAAACGTCGATCTTGTGTCGGTGCGACGTCGCCTTCCGATTATTTTCTTTCTCCTCATATCGAAAGCTCGCCGGAAGTGCTGGGCGACGTCAAGTTCTGATTAGTCGCGAGGAGGTTTATTAATGTGATTGGCGCGACATCCGAAAAAAACGCCTCCTAGATGGCGCTACAAATTTTAAACTAGTGGCGCGAAGAAGAAATCTGTTCATTCCATTAAGTTTAATCAATTCCGCTACATAGACTAAACAAGCGCTGTGCTACAGTTCAACCATCTTGGATTTACAGAGCATTTGAAGATGTAAACGGGGTAAGTGCAATTTTATTACTCTTATCCTGCATTTGTACATTATGTATTTGCTATTTAAAAATTATTTATTTAGTAAGCAATTTTCTGTTAAATCAGTAAAATATGAAAAATGGCATTTCAAATATCTCTAGCTGCTGTCTCAAGGGAAATAAATGCTTCAATAACAGCTTGCCTAGTTCTTCCCAATGTCTGTCACTGGCATAGACCAAAATCTTACTAGATCTCTAAAGGTTATCTCCTATCAAATCCACTTCTCTAATAATCTTTTTAACAGTGATGTTGTACAATAAGCATAATAAATCATCTCCCTGTCTCAGTCCTTTACCAGTGTAAAATGCCTTTGATACAATGTTCTGCAGTTTAATTCGGCATTTCACTTGTGTAAATGCTTCCTTAACTACTCTGATTAGCTTTGAAGGGATTCCAATTCCTCTATTGCATCAAATAATTTGCCTCATTCTATACTCTGATATGCAGCCTTAAAATGCACAAAAAAGATAAAAGGTGTGAATATTACCCAAGCAGCAAGGATGGTCGCCTAGTGGTTGGCCAATCATCGCCTTGATTGGTAAATGCTCGCACGTATTTTTAAAACGTCGATCTTGTGTCGGTGCGACGTCGCCTTCCGATTATTTTCTTTCTCCTCATATCGAAAGCTCGCCGGAAGTGCTGGGCGACGTCAAGTTCTGATTAGTCGCGAGGAGGTTTATTAATGTGATTGGCGCGACATCCGAAAAAAAAAAACTCCTCCTAGATGGCGCTACAAATTTTAAACTAGTGGCGCGAAGAAGAAATCTGTTCATTCCATTAAGTTTGATCAATTCCGCTACATAGGCTAAACAAGCGCTGTGCTACAGTTCAACCATCTTGGATTTACAGAGCATTTGAAGATGTAAACGGGGTAAGTGCAATTTTATTACTCTTATCCTGCATTTGTACATTATGTATTTGCTATTTAAAATTATTTTTTTAGTAACAATTTTCTGTTAAATCAGTAAAATATGAAAAATAGCATTTTAACTAATCGATAGCTGCTAATACATACTTGTAGACTTGTACGGAAGTTCCATTCTTTATAAAAGTTTTGAAGATATAATAATAATTAAAACGATTTAACATGAGCAGTTTTGTAACACTATTGATAAAGAGTTTTTAAATAAGAGAAAATCAGCAAAAGGCAATTATTTGAAACTTGATTTTAATATATATATATATATATATATATATATATATATATATATATATATATATATATGAGCAATACTCCCCTAACCTTGTTTTATGATTTCAGATTTTTTAAAGTGATTTTAATAATTAAAAATATTATTTGAGTACTATTGACTATACTAAAATATTATAAGCTCATGAGGAAACATAGACACATAAGAAATAAGAATTATGTTAGTAAAAAGTTGTTCATTGATATTTCTTTCAATTTTCTAGAAAAAAAAGTAGGGCATGTTATTGTATAATTAATTGCACAAAAATCAAAAATTTGTCTATTTTACTTATAATTTTAAGCATTCTTTCTTTGATAAGGAATTGTTAATTATATATATATATATATATATATATATATATATATATATATATATATATATATATATATATATATATATATATATATATATAACTTGTGAGTGTGTTTTAAGCCTAGATATTTATCTCCTGGGTTCAGTTTATGAATTTGTAAGATTTTCAACGTTAGTATGTTAGTAGTTATGCAATTTCTTATCAAAGGAAAAATTGTATTTGTAACTAAAGCCAAGTGGCAAGTAGAGGGTCATGTAACCTGCCTCTACGTATGCATAGTTTTGTTTTACTTTATTTAACAATGGGTTGAATGAATGTTTTTACACATAATCAAGTATTGCATCTAAACAAGAACTATTGTACATTTTGATTTCAGATTATCATGAAAGTATGTTATAATACTATGATGAAACTCTATATGTAATTAGTTTTGAGAGCATTTAACAAATTCTAATTTTTCCATTTAAAATAATTATTTGGAATATAGAATTTAAAATGTAATTTTTAAATAATATTTTAGCTTTATGTGAGTATTTCGCTTTCTCCTGGTGCAAAATGCGTACGTAGTATATTTTACGCAGGTGTTTAATTTAGCGGATGTTCATTATGGCAGCTGTTCTGTGAGAAGAATGTTTAGGACAGGATATGGTTGGTACTTTACATTGATTGTTCTAAGAGGGTTGATTTTAATAAATTTATTAAAAGCTAGAAGTCGGAAATAATATTTCAAGAAAATTGTCAATTCGTTCTAGAAACTCGATAAAAAAAAAGAGTAAACTCAATAATTATGCAAAATATGCAAATATATGTGTCCATCCATGCTTCCAGAAATTTCACACAAACATTAGAATAATTCCTCTAATTTTCTTGTTTTTAAAAATAAAATTTTGTAATAAATAATATAATAATCTTTGTAAATATTTATCAACGCATATACATTTATTTAACTCTTCCACTTAATAGTTTAAAATAACTAGTATTTCACTTTATATTATTTTATGTATCTGTTCAAAATGCAGCGAAATTTTAAAAATAAGTACTTTAAAATAAAAATATAGAAGTAAATTAAACATAGGAAAATGTTTAAATTAACATATAGAACAATGCTAAAAATTTCAAGCAATTTAGATAGTTATAGAAAAAGAAATGGTAAGCAGAAAAGAAACAAAAATTCTTCCTTTTATATTTGCTTAAAAGTAATGATTTTCCCTTAAAATAATTAAAATGTATTATCTACTCATTTATTGTAAGAATAAAGTTAATTCGTGAAATATTTATTTCATTTCAGTTACCTTTATTTTCAGCTGTAGAGTAATCCATAATCTTATCTATTACGTGAAACAATTTGAAAGGATGGAACATCGATTTCAAGTATGTCTGCCATTGCTTACTACTTCTAATTTTAAAGAAATTATTACAATTTTAGTGGAAAATTTATATGCTGCTACAGTTACAGCCTTCAATCATAAAAACTTATGAGCTGTTTCCTATTATATATTTTTTTTGGTAGCAGTTGTTGAAAGAAATATCTCTAATTTAGGAGCACTAACACTTTAGGATTTTTTCATTTATAATCGCTAATGTTTGTGCACTGGAAGCAGAATTTATTATTATTATTATTATTATTATTATTATTATTATTATTATTATTATTATTATTATTGTTTGTTTTTCTCAATGTGGTATGCTTAGCAGCGATATACACAAATCATCACTGCTAAGATTATTGGTTGCAAGAAAAAATATTAATTAAAAATTAATACAAAATGTGAATTAAAATTCTGCATATCTTTGTGTACATTTTAACGTCTGTTTAAGGAAACATTTATAAGTTTTCATCTCTTGTAACATTTTAATAATTCAATTTCCTTATACATTTTATTGTATACAGTTCAAAATAAAGCAATAACTATAAATACACAAAAAATGTGATTTAAAAGTTTATGGCCCCTTTAAAAATCATAGCTACCCTACTTTTAAAATAAATTTTCTGACTAAAAATTATTTTTGTGATAATGCATATAAAGCACAAAATTACTCTGGTCATTTTTAAAATGTTTTCTTTTTCAAATTTTTATTTAAACAGTTTTAAATTTTTTGTCTCATTTTAAATAATTTTATATTTATTTCAGCATCTGTCCAAAACAATCGTCAATATCCGCATGCCACCGAACATGAAATGAAGCTGCAATTAAAAAAATAAACTTGTGAAGGTTCGTGAGGGTGGACATCTTCACCATAGTTAGGTTTGGAGCTCTACTGTCAAATATTTTGCAACACGAGGGATAATGAGACCAGGACCTATTGATTAAAGCTGATTCCGAAGGGCTACAAGCATCCATTCCATAGGGGGATTTTAACCTACGAACTACGGTACCGAAGGTCAGCACCTTAACCATTCGGCTGCAATTCTAATAATAAAATTAATGTAAATAACACTTGATGTCTTTGTCAATAAAGTTTGATTTGATTCCCTACTTTTTTTTAAATGTTTTATTTATGCTTTAGTCATGTTGGATATTTATTTACTTAAATGTAAATATTTTTACAGGACATATACAACTTAAGAAAGAATTTTATATTCTGATTTTAAAAGAAATGTAAAATTTTAATTTTTGTGGTACTTAGGAAATAAATGTAATTTACATTAAGTAATAGAGTGCTAAAATGTTTATTTGTAAGTCTAAAATATTTGTAATTAAAAGTTATGGATAAGAATTTAAATTCTAGTTTTTGAAACATTTATTTATAGTTTACATTTAATAACAGAACAGTCTAAATTAAGGTATGCTTGCTTTATCCTTTAAAACAGAAGATATATTTCATTCAGAAATTGTTGAAATATACTTCTTAAAACAATGTTAAAATATTTACAATGATCACAGATTATATTACAAAGATTCTATAATTCTATTTTTCATGTCAGGTACAGATAATTTTTCACAGATGAATTACATAATTGAAGTGTGTATATTTTTTTCATCTGATATATACTGGTTTTAAATTACATTTTTGTTTGGATATTGTATTATTGCTTTGAAGAACAGAGAAAAACAATAAAAATGTTTTAATATGTGCAAACTAACGCTTTAAAAAAGATTAGTATCTGATATATAGTGAAATTTTTATGAAGGTATTTTGCTGTATTTTCAAATTCTCTTCTATTCAACATGATAATTTTTTTATTCATTTATTGAACTAAAGCACTGGTTTTTATTCTTACTAAAATTTTATTATTAAGCTGAATATGAAATAATAAGTTAAAATTGCTATTATTATATTTTTTACTTGCAATACTGCAAGAAAAATTATTTGAAATGTTTTTGAAATATGCTTTTGAATTAAAACATACAAATTTCTTAAATAGACAACATTAAGAAAATTAAACTATTATTTTATAATTATTCCTTTTTTAGTTCTAATATTGCAAGATAATTTTTAAATATGCTTTTTAATTAAAGAAATTCAAATTTTGTTAAATAAATAGTCTTCGACAAACTAAACTATTATATTATAGAAATATTTGCTGAGGTATATAATGGGTTGGGTTTGGAACGCAACAGTACATTTGCAGTACAAGATAACATTTTTTTTAAACATACACTGTCGATAAGTAAAAAACAAGGTCGCTATACTCAAGAAAAATATGAAAAATCTTAAAAATTCCAATATTTTGAAATAAACTATGAGGAATCTGGATAATTTCTGAATTATAACAAAAAGGTTTAGAAAACAGTTATAAACCTTTTTTTTAATTTCCATGTTTATAAATTAAAACTGTATATAATTTCACACAAAAATGGTTACGGATTTAAGTTTCTTTTATTTTAGAACTGAATATTTTACTTTAAAAATTCAATTTTAATTCAAGGAAATGAAGCCAATTTCTGGACAGAATTTTTTTTTAAACATTAGAAAACATAGAATTAAATAATCTAAAAGCATTTAATAATAAATCTAACAGGTCACCCATTTATTCACCGTATCGGGAAATAATTGGTAACATATCGGGAAATAATTGGCAACATATCGGGAAATGATTGATACTAAGTCGTGCTCCGATCATAAACATCGGCAAATGATCGGCAAAACTGTCTGAAACACGCCGCGGCGATGATCGCCCGGCGAGTTGCCGGCGGCCATAAACAGCCACTCTCCAACGTCGCAGACGGTAATCGGCCCGACTTCGCGAGATCGAAAGGCGGTGTTTGGCCAATGATTGGCCAACCATCTTTTGCTGCTTGGGTTAAATTCCTTACTTTTCCACAAACATTGCTATAATACCAGTATTAATATTTTGATTTTAAGTCAAAATGTACTTAATGTATCATGTTCGCACACACACACACACACCCAGTATTTGTACAGAATGTCGATCCCAGGACTAGATTTTCATATGTATATGCCTTTCTTGTTTTCGGCAAAATCACCCTTATTGACCCTTTCCACTCGGTGTTCCTTGAAATTGGATAGCTAATTGGCCGGTTAAGGGTAGGCTAATAAGGTTCTTCGGATGAGCTCGGTTGTGTTTTTGCAGGCCAGTAGTACATCTGGACGAGAGAACTTCTTTCTTCGTCAGGGATCAAGTTTCGAGGATATGACCCCCCGAGGAAGGGAGAGAAGATCTGCAAGAGGGCTGTTGAATTAGGGCCTGCGACTTGGATACATCTCTCGGTTCGATGTGAGAGAACAAGAGGACGATTTTATGTTTGGAATTAAAAAATGCTCGGTTTATAATTTCTGACTCATGCAGGCTCCGAGGTTCTAAATAGGACATTTTGTTTTTACTCTAATGTTTCATAAATCTTGTGAGTAAAATTTGTGTTGTCCGTCTAAGCTTTTGGAGGTGTGGCGTTCTGATACCGCATCGAAGAAGCAAATTGCATGGATGCAAATTTCCTTCGATGCTGCGCGCGCGAGCATGTTGCGGTATATAAGGTGAACGGCACAGTTCAGTAGAGAGGTGAAATCACTCTTGGCTTTGGAATAATCGAGCTGGAATAAAACGACTTTTCCCCTGTTAATCACTTGCAAGCCGCAAATTGTTATCAACGCATTGATGTGTTATACTTTATATTTTTATTCTTTATTTACTTATTAATATTTTAATAAACGTTTTGATCAAAAGCTCATGTTGAATATTAGTTTCTTTCTTTTCAATATTTCCTCTACAGAGGAATTATTTTGATTCCATGCATCCCAGCGGCGATCTACGAACATACCTGCCCTAGTACAGTAGACGGGCATGTCCCAAGCAAGCATAACGCATCAGAACAGGATGTTGTTACATATTGTGGCTCCCGGAGTGGGGGTGGTGGTTATTACAGTCTCAATATTAAAAACTGTACGTTTAGATTGATGGAGCTTCAAAACGTGAAGGTCAATCAAAATCACAAGATCTAGTTTTTAAACAAATAAAAACACATTTCTTATAAAACTTACACGAGAAAATAATAACGTAACAATAAAACAGGCTGTCGATTATAGTTTAAATGTTATTTTATATCACAATTATATTTGTTTTTATAACAATACGTCTTTTTAGAAAAGCAGCGCATTTTATAATATGAATCTCACGAGTTAAAATATATGTATAGCATTTCGGTATTTATCCCTCTTTCAGTTGTACCTCTAGGGATTTTAACTGACTCGTAATTATCATCGTAATATTTTACAAGAGAATACTTCTCAACGCTCCCAGGAAATTATTTAGTACTTTCATTTGTTTGAACCGCAAGGGATTGAGTTCGTATAAATGAAGACTTTTAATGAGAAAGTTTTCTATGAAAGTTTTCAACTTTTCCCATGCAATGTATAATTTTAAATATTTCAGACAATCTAGTACTTTCAGATCAATATTTAACTGGACCAAAAGGAAAAGTTATTACCCTTATGAAAAATAAGTTTGTGATCCAAATTAATATAATATTTTGAATACGAATACACTAATTTAGATTTCCTTAATAAATGTAAGCATAGATTACTATTTTCTATACATTACATAAATCTAACTGAAGAAGTGTTACACAAAACATATTCGTCAAATTGGAATGCCTCATTAGTCGGTGGAATAAGAAAATGGTAAAACTGATGGGTAAATTAGTGTTGTTTCTAAATTATAAATTTCTCCACAGTTAGAGGAACAAAATTTTATAGTCTAAGCTTATTCAGAATGGAAATTAAGCACAACATATGTGATACTTAAAAAAGGAGATATCATCGAATGTACAAACCATAGAGGAATTAGCCTGCTCTGTACAAGTTATAAAGTATTATCAAACATTATCTTCAACAGATTCTTACCACACCTAGAAAGAATAGATGGATATTATCAAAGTGGATTTAGAAATGAACAACCCCCGCACAGAGCTAATTTTTAACATCCGGCAAATACTGGAAAAGACAAAAGAATTTGGCATTGATACATATCATTTGTTTGTTGACTTCAAAACTGTCTATGACAGCATTAATCGAAGAGCTCTTATAACAGCTAAGAAGGAGTTTGTAATATCTGAAAAACTAGTGAAACTGGTTTGCATGACATTAAACGAAACCAAAATCATGGTTAAAAAACATATTAGCCTCCCACAACCAATTGAAATTAAAAATGGTGTTTAATTCTCGAAAGTAATTTTCGAGTGCTAAATTACTCTTTAATTTGTCACTCGAATTACTCTTCGATTTGGCACTAAATTAGTAAAAGTAGTAAGAGATACAAACATCAACCCAAGAGGAAATATCTTCAGCAAATTAACTCAGCTGTTATGTTTGCAGATGACATCTCTACTCTTTAATTTGGCAATCGATGTACTCTTTGATTTGGCACTAATGTAGTAAGAGTAGTAAGAGTAGTAAGAGATGCAAACATCAACACCAGAGGAAATATCTTCAGAAAATTAACTCAACTGTTAGCTTTTGCAGATGACATAGGTATTATCGCAAAAACACCCGCAGCATTAGAGCAGTCATTTCTATCCCTAGAAAAAGAGGCTCTTAAGATGGGCCTTACAGTAAATGAAAATAAGACAAAATATATGCCAAACGCAAAAACTAGGTACGTAAGTGAACATCTACAAATGGAAGGATATAAATTTGAGGTGGTTGACTGCTTCACCTTTTAGGATCTGCAGTAAGCAACAAAAATGATGTTACGACAGAGATCTACAAGAGAGTTAGGATGGCAAATAAATGTTTTTATGGCCTAAGAAAATATATAAATCAAAATTAATAAAAAAGAAAACAAAAATTTTAATTTACAAATGTGTAATAAAATCATTTTTAACGTATGCACATGAAATCTGTTCAACAACTTTGTCATATGAAAAGATATTAGCTACCATTGTAAAAAAATCCTTAGAAGTACATTTGGAGGAATACAAAAAATATTATAAGTCTCAATAGATCAAGTTTAGAACTATATAATTTTTATAATGAACCTGACATACTAAATTTCACCAAATTGCTAAGAATAAAGAGAGCAGGTCATTTAATCACAATGGACAATGGCCAAACAACAAAAAGGGTGTTCGATGAAAAATCTACAGAAACCTGAAGATGAGAAAGACCCAACCTGAGATGGACAGACTGCCTCAAAATAGACCTTCAGGTACTTAAAGTTAAACACTGGAAAAATTTGGAAAAAGCTTATTGAGTAAGCCAGGGCCCATCCAGGGCTGTCATGATACTGAAGAAGAAGAAGAAAAAGCTCATTCAAAGGTTATATAATAAATACTTTTTCAATTTTTTTACGATTGTATCCGTGGAGTGTTTCTGAAACTTCCTGGTTAAATATTTTAACTACATTATCCCATTAAAGCCTAGTGTATCATTTTAGATATCTCAATGAATATACATCTAAAAATAGCTTGTAGATTTTTTTCTTGAAACGGGTTTTTCTTTTAAGTGTAGGTAGAGATAAATTTGATGAAAAATCTACAAAATTTTCAAGTAATATCTATTATTTATAAATTTTAAATTTAGAGTTTTTGACTAGGGGACATAAATTTACTTTTCCAAAGGTGCATAGAGACTGAAATCATGACAAAATGCTTTATCTACTATAAAATGCATTTTACAATACTTATTTTTCATGTAATACCGATTAAATCTTTTTCCATGAATATTGTTTTTGCATAAATGACATCATATATATTTTATATCGATAGCTTATCAGTAAGGTGACATGCTGTAGAAATCAAAGTTATCTAAACTTCATATTTATTTTATTCTCTATACTCCATAATAACTTAGGTTTAAGATATGGATCAATATGTAATCAGCAGAAATTATTCGTGCATTGAAGGTCTAAAATTTTAGATATCACTAATCTGATAGCTCATAAATCACATTTACTCCATACATTTTTTTTTATTAAAAATATAAAATATGAAAATTCTTCAGACTGTTCCTGATCTATGAAGCACGCAAATGATTACACTTATGTATAAATTTATAAATAACGTATATTATTGTAAATAGCGGATACTTAAATTAGGAATAAATGTAAATTGCTCTGAATACACAAAATAACTATTATTGGTTGTTGCTTGCATCATATTATATAACTCTATCCTATAATCTACAATTTTAAAGTATAACGCAAACGCAAATATATATATATATATATATATATATATATATATATATATATATATATATATATATATATATATATATATAATATATAAATATATATATATATATATATATATATATATATATATATATATATATATATATACATATATACATATATATATACATATATATATATATATATATATATATATATATATATATATATATATATATATATATATTATATATATATATATATATATATATATACATATATATAAATATACATGTACATATATATATATATGTATACTTACATATATATATATATATATATATATATATATATATATATATATATATATATATATATATATATATATATATATATATATATATATATATATATATATATATATATATATATATATATATATATATATATATATATATATATATATATATATATATATATATATATATATATATATATATATATATATATATATATATATATATGTATATATATATATATATATATATATATATATATATATATATATATATATATATATATATATATATATATATATATATATATATATATATATATATATATATATATATATATATATATATATATATATATATATATATATATATATATATATATATATATATATATATATAATATATATATATATATATATATATATATATATATATATATATATATATATATATATATATATTTTTCTTTATATAAAAAATATATATATATATATATATATATACTCAACTTATAGTACTGAATTCATTATGCTTAGATAGAAACTTAATATATTAATATATAGCTTATAAGGTGTTTCACTTTGTTTGGTACATAAACAATTCTAGATAAATCATGTAATATATTTAAAAGTAAGAGACTGTAAAAAATAAAGAAAAGATAAAATAAGCATTTTATTTTGTTAATTTTGTTTTTTATTTTTTACGTTTATGGTTAAATTTTGCATGATATTCAGCCTACTCTACATTTTTAATAATGGATAATTGGCATAGCCACAGATATAATATTTTAGCATAAATATAGGTTTTAAATTTTTTTGAAATATCTATCCAAAAATTATTAAATTTAGAAATCTAATTGTTAAATGTTCTGTGTCTTTTTTAATGTTTTGGTAAAAAAAATGATTTTTGGTACATCATTTCACATCACTACCACAATGAAAAAAGTCTAAGTAATGTTTTGTAATTCAATTATACAAAATTTATGATCTAAATGATGTATATTTTAACAATCATATTAAGTTACAAATGTAGGTCTTTTAAAAAATGAAAAATATAGGTTTTACAGTTTTAATTTAGTTTTATATAATGATAATACCTAATAATTTATTTATTTCAAAACACTTTAACACAAAACACACTAATTTCTGTTCATTTATATACTCACAGCAGTCCTGATATTTCCTAATTTAGTATGTGAAGGGAAAATCTTTATAAGTAAAATTTACAGTGTCTGAATTTATTGAGTTCCATGAATCAATGTAAATTATAAATATAATCTGTGTAAAAGTAAGGAATACATTATTAATTTATTTAAGACCTAATTATTTATTTATTTGAGATAATTCTAATTTATGTTCATTTATATATTTACAGCAGTCCTGATATTTCTTAATTTAGTATGTGAAGCGAAAATCTTTATAAGTAAGGTTTACAGTATTTGAATTTATTCAGTTCCATGAATCATTGTAAATTATAAATATAATCTGTGTAAAAGTAAGGAATTCATTATTAATTTATTTAAGACCTAATTATTTATTTATTTGAGAAAACTCGAATTTGGGTTCATTTATGTACTCATCAGGAATACTAATCTTTCTTAATTCTGCATGTGTAGCTAAAACAAAGAAAAGTTTGATATCATTGAGTGACATGAACAGTGTAAATTAATAAAATAATCTTTGTAAAAGTAAGGAATAAATTAAAGTACACCATTGATTTTGTAAAATTTTGTATTATCAAACTAAGCAAGTGTTTAATACTACACAATATTTAACATTTTCGATATTATTCGTATCAAATATATAATTGGAAGTAAAAAGAAATATAATATTTTATGACTTATTTTTTAAAATTTCTTAGAAATATTTATCATACGCAGTACAATCTGAGAATCTTTAATTGTTCAATACACCATGCTGTCTTGTAGTAAATTGTTGTTGTTATTTCAAAGCCATTAATAACCCAAGTTTGCTTTATATCGTCTTTAAATATAGTAAAATGACACTGATCTATATTACAACATTCAAATATTGAAGAAAAGTCAAGAAAATATGCTAAAAAAATTTTTTTTAATTAAAAATTAAAAGAAGCACTCCACGTGCTACGCATAAAAAATTGCCAATGTCCAAGAGAACGCTGCATTTTTCTCTTCCTTCTTTCTACTCAGACAACCCTATACTTTTTCATTATCCTGTGCTAATGCGTTAGCTGTTCTATTGTCCTTTTTACAATGTGTCCTTTCCCGGCTCTGCCCAGAAGGACTGGGCCTCCAATTATTGTCCTAAATCTCCTCCTGGAGACGAATCACAACTCTCCAAAACATGGTGAAGTTTAAGTGCAATCGTTTTCACTGGCCACACCACACTTCCTAGAGTCGCGAAAAAATCTTGGGCATTCAACCCACAACGTGTGAGTTCGGCGAACAAATCAGTTTCGCAAACCTTATGTCAAACATAGCTGCACTCTCACACTCTTCCCCATCGACAGCAAAAATATTCCGTTTGACACACATATGAATAAAAGGGCGAAAAAAGATGAAGTATAGAAACAGTGGCAAAAACTAAGTATAGAAACAGTGGCAAAAATTAAGTATAGATACATTGAGAAAAATGAAGTATAGAAACAGGGGTAAAAATCAAGTATATTAAGTTCAAAATATTAAATCAAAATTCAAACCTAAATGGCAATTACAATTGATATTCTTTTGAGCTCCATTACAAATTCATACATTTTATACCAACACTTTTAAAATGATTTACGTTAAGATTATTGAACTACCTTATTATTAACCATTTTTTTCAAAATGTGCAGGTAAAATTTGATTATTTTTTAAACATTTTTATTGCATTATAGCACAATGAAGGAATGTTACCAACTTATATTTTTCATTAAAATTAAAGCAGTTCTTGAGATACGCAATTTATATTATAACATTATATTCACCTAGAAATATAGTTTTTCTTACTATGTAATTAAAAATGTAGATTAAGAAATTTAACAGAAGATAAAAAATCATAACATCTTTTAAATCGAATGATTTTTTTCATTATTCTTGAATTATTAATACTTAATTTTGAATTTAATAAACTGAAATAAATTATTTAATGCAGATTACATTCATTGAAAAGGAAAATAATTTGAAATGAAACTCTTATTTTATGTGATGTACAATTCCCAGCTTACCTTAGCTGTGCCATACAGAAAACTATTAATATGATGAATTAATTACTTATAAAAAGTGTTTTGGAATAATATTGTGCTCAACATGCAGAAAACATAATATTTTAAGAATTTTCTATGTTTTAGAAAACTATTTATTACATAATTATAAAACATATCTTTCTGAATTTATTGTTTTATTCAAGTTATCAATCAAATTATTATCAATATTAAATTGAGTTATAAATCACACTTTAGATTTAGATGAACAACACTTAGATGATACAATACTTTTATTCATTCTCTTACATAAGTATTTGTTAAAAAGAAGAAGGAAATACCTACTTTTACCGATGAGAATGATGTATATCGTAGTACACAATTTTTATAAAGATTTATAACCTTTTTGTTTGTGGACGTGATAACAAATCCTTTCAATTTAAATAATGCAACATGCTTTACTTCATTGTGAACTTTGACAAATTCATGATAAGGTGTACTATCTATTTAAAATGAAAAAAAACACTCATAGCCATGATAAACAATCCACATAAGACATTAATACTTTTTAGTGACAACAGCACAGTTTGTATAAAACAATATACAATTATTGACAATATAGTACAGTGGATATAGAGAATATTTTACAAAAAATATTTAATATTTATGAATTATATATTTATGTTACATAGGACTCGGTGATAAAAGAAATTGTATAAAGATCATATACAATTTTACTTTAGTTTCCTGATTGTGAAATTCTTGGTAAGTCGTATTATCTAACTGAAAACTAAACAATATCGCGTGAAAATAACCGAAATGTGACGTTAATTTTTACAGGAACAGCAAAAATACCATGTACATATTTAGACTATAATGTTTCGACCAAATATAGAAATTATAATATTTTAAAGAGTTATCTATTTTATTAAGTATTTTATTGCTAAATTTTCATCAATATTTCTACATTATTTATTTTAGTATATGATAATGGAAGCGACAACTATAAAATATAAAATAAAAATAATATTCATTAGTAGATTTACTAAAATATAAATCAAAAAAAAAAAAAAGACTTATCTCATGTGTACATTTATTTAAATAATTTAATAATATAATATGTACTTTATATTATTAATTCTTAATAAATATAATGACTATAATGTTTCGACCAAATACAGAAATTGTAATATTTTAAATAGAATTACTATTCTATTAAGTATTTTGTTGCTCAATTTTCATCGATATTTCTATATTATTTAGTTTAGTGTATGATAATAGAAATGAAAACTACAAAATATAAAATAAAAAAACATATTCATTAGTAGATTTACTAAAACAGAAATGCATAACAAGGATTTATCTCATGTGTACATTTGTTTATATAATTTAATAATATAATATCTATTTTATATTATTAAATCTTAATTAATTTAATGGCTATAATGTTTCGACCAAATACAGAAATTGTAATATTTTAAATAGAATTATCTATTTTATTAAGTATTTTATTGCTAAATTTTCATTTATATTTCTACATTATATATTTTAGTATATGAGGATGGAAACGACAACTACAAAATATAAAATAAAAAAATATTTATTAGCATATATACTAAAATAAAAATGCGTAAGAATTATTTATCTCATGGGTATATTTATTTATATAATTTAATAATATAATATCTATTTTATATTATTAAATCTTAATTAATTTAATGGCTATAATGTTTCGACCAAATACAGAAATTGTAATATTTTAAATAGAATTATCTATTTTATTAAGTATTTTATTGCTAAATGTTCATTGATATTTCTACATTATTTATTTTACTGTATGATGATTTAAACGACAACTACAAAATATATAATAAAAAATATTCATTAGTATATTTACTAAAATAAAAATGCGTAAGAATTATTTATCTCATGGGTATATTTATTTATATAATTTAATAATATAATATCTATTTTATATTATTAAATCTTAATAAATATAATGACTATAATGTTTCGAACAAATACAGAAATTGTAATATTTTAAAGATTTATCTATTTTATTAAGTATTTTTTTTTTTTTGCAAAACTTTCATCAATGTTTCTACATTATTTATTTTAGTGTATGATAATGGAAACTACACCTACAAAATATAAAATAAAAAAATATTCATTAGTATATTTACTAAGATAGAAATGCATAAACAGGATTTATTTCATGTATACATTTATTTATATAATTTAATAATATAATATCTATTATATATTATTGAATCTTAATAAATTTAATGACTATAATGTTTCGACCAAATACAGAAATTGTAATATTTTAAATAGAATTATCTATTTTATTAAGTATTTTATTTCTAAATTTTCATCGATATTTCTACATTTTTTCAGTGTAGGATAATGGAAACGACAAATACAAACTATAAAATAAAAAACATATTCATGAGTAGATTTACTAAAGTAGAAATGCATAATCAGGATTTATCTCATGTGTACATTTATTTATATATTTTAATAATATAATGTCTATTTTATATTAGTAATCTTAATAAATTTGTATATAATGTTTCGACCAAATACAGAAATTGATCAGAAAATTAGGTTTAGGTTGATTTATCGCTTCTCTTTATTCTCTTAGTTGGGAAATTCCTGATAAGAAATATTATCTACAAGAATAAATTAAATATAAAGAGTATAATGTCTGTCTCAAATACAAAAATCTTCATGTTTAACACAAAATTATCTACCTTCTGTGATTTATATATTTTAAATATATATTTTTATTTGATATTTTATATTAATTATACATTTTATATTTTTAAATACATATAGATATTTCTATATTATTTATTTTAGAATACGATGATGGAAAAGATTGCTAACGAATGCCATATATAAAATATATGGTTCAGTAGAGATTCAGAAATTGAGTTGTGTAACTAGCAATTACCTAATCTTTATGAATGATAACCTTTTATGTTATATTGCTAAATCTTTGTATTTATTTTTTTATTTGAGAACATGCTGGAGAAAATTTGAATTTTGATGAAAATTTGAATTTGATCTCAATTAGAAAATTCTTGTAACGATGTATTATCTATTTTAAAAGTAAAATGAAGTAGCAAAAATCAACAGCTTTTGCTGACAAAAGCACAGATTTTATCATATATTGATAAAATATGACGCATATACTGTTTGTACAGTAATAGTCATGTTTAACATACAATTTCCTACATTTTATGAATAACAACTATTTATATTACCAACTTATTATATTGATAAAATATGACGCATATATTATTTGTACAAGAAAAGTCGTGTTTAACATACAATTTCCTACATTTTATGAATAACAACTATTTATATTACCAACTTATTATGAAAAAGGTCTATTTGTATTACTTTGTTAAATCCTTATAGCTATTCCTGAAGTATTTATTTTAGAATGAGATTATGTGACTGATTTCCTAATCGGTATGAATAATAATCGTTTATGTTATATTGCTAAATCTTTGTATTTATTTATTATTTGAGAACGGTGTAGAAAAAATTCGAATTTTGATAATAATCAGCTTTACCTCATTATATCTCAAGTCTAAAAGTTTTGTAAACATGCATTATCTAGTTTAAAAGCAAAATGAAGTAACAAAAATCAACAGTTTTTGCTGATAAAAGCACAGTTTTTATCATATATTGATAAAATATGAAGCATATATTGTTTGTACAGGAATAGTTATGTTTAGCATGTGATTATATATATTTTAAGAATAATATATTTATATTACCGTCTTATTATGAAAAAGGATTATTTGTATTACATTGTTAAATCCTTATAGCTATTCCTGAAGTATTTATTTTAGAATGAGATTATCTGAATGATTGCCTAATCTTTATGAATAATAATCGTTTATGTTATATTGCTAAATCTTTGTATTTATTTATTATTGGAGAACATGCTGGAAAATTTCGAATTTTGATGATAATCAGCTTCACTTCATTATCTCAATTCGAAAATTCTTGTAAAGATGTATTATCTATTTTAAAAGAAAAATGAAGTAACAAAAATCAACAGTTTTTCCTGATAAAAGCACGGTTTTTATCATATATTGATAAAATGTAAAGCATATGTTGTTTGTACGGGAATAGTTAAGTTTAACACGTGATTTCCTACATTTTAAGAATAATAATTTATTATATTACCGCCTTATTATAGAAAAGGATTATTTGTATTATACTGTTAAATCCTTATAGCTATTCCTGAAATATTTATTTTAGAATGAGATGATCTGAGTGATTACTATAAATATAAAACACATAGTATATTGTTTAATAGAAAATCAAACACCGGAATGTTTAAGAAAGGATTAACTTATCTTTATGAATAATAATCATTTTTGTTAAATAGTTAAATATGTAAATATGTATACATTATTTAAGGACATGGAGGACAGACTTTCGATTTAGATGATAAGCCAATTTACTTCATTATTAAAATTAGAAAATTCTCGTTAAGATGTATTATATATCTTAAAAATAAAATAAATTCCCTACAGCCACCATTTTTTACTAACGACAGTACAGTTTTTTGCCACAAAATAATTCCACATGAAGAATATATTATATGTACAGAAACAGTAATTTTTAACACGATTTTACGAATAGTACTTATTTACATTACATTGGAAATTCCTTTTACATATTTCGATATTATTTATTTTAGTGTGGAACAAAATAATATTACAGACTGTTAAAAATAGAATACATTGTTTAGTAGAAATTTGGAAGCTTGAATTTTTAATAAGGAATTATCTTATCTTTATGAATAATAACCATCTATTTTATGTTGTTAAATCTTTCTAAATATCTTTGTATTATTTAAGAAAGAGTAATTTTTTACACGAAGTTATTGACATTTTACGAATAGTAATTATTTATATTACATTGAAACATCCTTTTACATATTTCGATATTATTTATTTTAGTATGGAATGATGCAAAAGAATATTGCAGACTGTTAAAAATAGAATATATTGTTTAGTAGAAATTTAGAAACTTCAATTTTTAACAAGGAATTATCTTATCTTTATGAATAATAAGCATGTGTTTTATATTGTTAAATCTTTGTAAATATTTTTGTATTTTAAGAAACAGTAACTTTTTACACGAGATTATCAAAGCTTTACAAATAATACTTATTTTTATTACATTGTAAAATTCTTTTACATATCTCAATATTATTTATTTTAGTATGGAATGATGCAAAAGACTATTGCAAACTAATAAAAATAGAATACATTGTTTAGTAGAAATTTGGAAACTTGAATGTTTAACAAGGAATTATCTTATCTTTATGAATAATAACCATCTATTTTATATTGTTAAATATTTATAAATATCTATGTATAATTTGAGAACATGGTGGAGAAGTCGTTAGATGATATGCAGTTTTACATTTTATCTTAGTTGGAAAATTGTTGTTACGATGTATTATCTATTTAAAACCAAAATGCAGTTTATAATCACCTCTTCTCACTGGTTATACCACATTTTTTACCACAAAATATTCAAACATGAAGAATATGTTTTTGTACAGAAATAATGATGTTCAATAGTGGAATATCTACACTTTATGAAAAATAATTGGTAAAATTATTGGTTTATTTGCCAAAATAAATTGGTAAATAATTATAGATATTTCTATTGTATTTATTTTAGTACGTGAAGATGGCAATGGATAATACTGAATATAAAACATAGCCGATATTGTTTAGTAGAAACTCATAAACCGGAAATATTAATGAGATATTACATTTATGAATAAATATTTATGTTATAGTGTAAATATCTATTTATTATCTGAGGACATCATGGAAAATCCTTTGGAATTTTCAACTACTATAAGCCTTTTCATTCGTAATTTTAATGGGAAAATTATTGTTAAGATGTATTATTTATTTTGATAATAAAAAGTAGTCACAATAAATAGTCACCTTAACACATTTTACATTTTTACTGTCATGAAGACAGTTTTATAAAGAATAATATTGAAATTTGAGGAATAACGTTTGTACAAAAATAGAAATATTTAAAATGGAATGATCTACACGCTATGAGTAATAAGAGCTTATATTACACTGGTAAATCCTCAGACATATTTATACATAATTTATTTCAGGCCACGACAATGAAAATCTTTAGATTTGGATAATATGACGTTGCACTTCTTCTGTTACACGGAAAAAGCATGATAAGGGGTATTATCGATTTAAAAAGTTAACATTAATCACAAAATTATAGATAACATTTATTATAGATAACATTGGTTTTTTGTTAGCAATAGTAGGATTTTATAACACACAATATTAAAAAAATATAGAATATACTATTTGTCTGAAATGGAGAAATCGATAAATAAATAAAGGTATTTTCTATTTTTAATCAATATAAATTAAGATAAATTATTAATTTTAGTATGCGGAGGTAAAAAAAAATTGAATTTAGAAGACACTCCTTTTCGTTTCTTTCTCTTACGTAACTGAAACATGAAGAAACTTATTCTCTATTTACAAAGTAAATATTTGTTTCGATAAAGTCCCCTAACAAGTTGAGTTTGATATTTACTAGCAAAAATATAGTTTTATACCACATAATGTAAAAAAGTTATGATAATATCGCTTGAAATACAGGAATCCGAATTATTAAACTGCAGTTTGCACATTTTAAATGTTAAACTACGCAAATGGAAAATGAATTAAAAAAAAGCGGAAAAGGCAAATCTTTTCGAACCGACTCTTTCCCCATCTTTAGTAAAGGCACTGATACAAAATGGGATTTAATCTCCCTTCCAAAGCGTCACCCACCCAGAGACAGTCTTCAAAAACCGACTAATTCTCTCCCATCACCTACCGAATTCGCCTATTTCCTCCGCCGGACGACAGATGGCGCTGACCGCCCCCCGAGTTCCGACTCCGTAGATGTCGGTGCAAAAATCGATGGTCGCTTGTGAGTCAGGCTAGCGAGACTGATGTACCGGTAGGGCAACGGTTAAAAACGCTTAACTACAAAATCGAGATCCCCCGCCCACGCTTTACTTACGAAAACTGTTAAGCGTGAATCTTACACGTGAAAAAAATTTTTGCACGTTTGCAAAACCGTGGCAATCAAGGCCGGATTGTTCTTGGATGAAATAAAGAGTCAACACTAAAAAGGTAGGTGAACTGGAATCTTGTATTTAGTTTCTAAAGGGGGGTTGTCGGAACGTTAGAAAACCTTGACTAGGCTCGCGTGGTTGGTTCGACTTTAAATACTTATCAGCACCCATGGGGTAGGTGTGGAGACAAGAACGCCGGTTGTGTGCTCTGCAGCTACCGTGTTTCAAATTGGGGGTAGAAAGGGGTAGGGGTAGTCCACGCAATGCATGCCGGGAGTTATGTACTCAGCTGTTAGAACGACTTCTAGCGGTCCGTTTAAAGTATGAGAAAGTCCCACAAGGCACCAGACGACTTTATTGATATTCCATTAGGAACGTACAATTTCGACTTCAGGCTTCTGCAACGTACATCTGCCAATTTCTCCCTCCATGATATCAGAAAACATCACTTTACATCTCCTTATGCATTATATAACAACATTTTATACAAGAAGAATTATTTTGATTACAAATTAGTATTAACTATATTGAAAAAAAAATGAGTTTTTATCTGATCTTCTGTTTAATAATTGATAATCAGGAGAATTTTTACAGCTACATTTCCAGATAAAATTTTATAGGAACGACTACTTTATAACATGAAATGCTAAATATAACCTACTGAAATTTATATACTTATTCAATTTTCTAAACTACTTAAATTCTTATTACATAAGATCTACGATTTAATTTAGTAAAGATAATTTACAGACAATACTCTTTTAATAAAAGACTAAGTGGAAATTTTCCGTCTCTCTTACCGCATTAAATGATGAAAAATCGATTTTACTTTATGCTTTTGTTATTATTTTGCAGTACTAAACGCCGTTGAAATCTGTGTGAGAGAAGAGTGTAAATCTAAGATTTTTAAAGATTCTTGTTATAATCAGATAAAACTTTATTTGAATTAAATGTGTATACTGGTAACTAAAATTTACCGAGAAAATATAGTACCTTAATCATAAAAATACATTATTCTACTCTACGCTATATTTTTCTTTATGCTTATGAAACTGTTTTACAGTACTAAAATTCCTTGAACTATGCTTAGAGAAACATATAATGCTAGAATATTTAAGGATTCGTGATATGAACATATAGAATGTTGTTTCAATTACAAATATATACCGGCAATTAATATTTACTGAGAACAACATTCATCTTTAATTAATTATACATCAGTTTGTGATATAAAAATGTTGTATGAAGAAATCTTAACCTTACTTTGATAATAAGTTTACAAAATAAATAACCAATACCTACAAAACATTTTAAAGCATTACCAAACAATTCCCAAATCGTGTGTTCCGAATTTAATATCAAAATTCGAATGATATATTTTTTACAAAAATTAGCGTCTATCAAATATAATATATATATACAATGTATATACACACACAGACATATATATATATATATATATATATATATATATATATATATATATAATATATATATATAGCTAATGTTATGTGTTATGTATACTTTAAACTAATGTGTTACTCTAATGTGTTAACTTTATGTGTTATTCTAAATTAATGGGACTATTCTAATAACTTTATTATGTAAACTATCCCCAATGACTGATAATAATTTAGTAAATAGGTGAAACATGACATACTAATAAGTTGCTTAAATTCGCTATCTACATATTTATACCTGAATTCTAATAATGTATTATTAGAAATAATTTTATCACAATATTTTATGATATACATATTTACTTTTCTCACCATTACAGGTATGTTCAAAAATATATCTCAAAATAAATATATTTTACTAATGATATATATCTGGTAGTAATAATATAAAACCCAAACAGATAGATGATCTTTATATATTGTATAACTTTACGCTATAATTTTCTTTATGCTTTTCACTAAAATTCCATGAAATATACTTATAGAAAAAGTAATACTAAGATTTTTAAGGATTATCCTCATAACCATATAGGATGCTGTTTCAATTACAAATATATACCGGCCATTAATATTTAATGAGAACAACACTGATCTTTAATTACTTATAATTCAGTCTGTGATATAACAATGCTGTATGGAGAAATCTTCTTAACTTTACTTTGATAATAAGCTTACAAAATAAATAACCAATAGATACAAAGCCTTTTGAAACATTACCAAACAATTCCCAAATCATGTGTTCCAAATTTAATGCCAAATTTCAAATTATATATTTTTACAAGAATCAGGTTCTACCAAAGACTATATATGTATATATAACTAATATTTTGTATACTTATCGCTAAATTAATGGGAGTATTCTAATAATGTTATTATGTAAACTACCACCAATGACTGACAGTAATTTGATAAATAGGTGAAATATGATGATATCATAGTGAGTTAGATAAATTTTTTAAATAATTATTTATACTTGAATCTAAAATTATATTACTATAAAGAATTTTTTATCACAATATCTTATGATATATAATTTTACTTTTCTCCCCATTAAGGATATGTTCAAAAATATATCTCAGAGTTCTTACGTTTAATAATAAATACATTCTAATAATAAATATCACCTTGCAATAATACAAAACCTATACAGATAAATGATCATTATATATTGTATAAAAGGTATAAACCAGAATTTACTCAAAACATATAATTATATTCAAAGACATGCAATTTACTGAAAATAATATAAATTATGAATTATATGTATAGCTATCTATACTGCATGAATTCTGTAAAAGAATTACCAGAGTTGAAGTAAATTTTAGACCAAAAATAAACTTTTAATAAAAAATATCATTGGATACTAAAGATGTATACTATTACACTATGTATTTCACCTGCACAGAGCTGTAGATTTATTCCATAGTTTTAAGAAAGAAATAAGAATTTGCTGAAAATAAAATATATTAGTAATGATATGTATAATTATACAAAGTATTGATGTTTAAGCCAGTGATTATTGCTGTATTATATAAAACAAATAAAAGTTTTTATAGGTAACTAATAATTTATACATATATATGCTCCTTTGATGGTCTGAAATATTTAAAGCTGAACTCCAATAACATGAGAGAAAATAACATTAGCTAAATATATTATGAAACACTAACATTATAACAATATAAACAAAACGGATTATATCTGCAGAAATTTATTCTAAAATTCTGTTAATAGAAATGAAGAATACAATTGTGATATTGTGCACATTGTACAAATAACGTGTCAAGAAACGTATTCTAAAATTATATATAAACTAATTATTTTACAGATGAAGGATTATATCAATTTATATATATATATATATATATATATATATATATATATATATATATATATATATATATATATATATATATATATATATATATATATATATATACATATACCGCTTCTCAATAATTTATCTGTATTCGCTGAATTTATAGAAAATGATAAACAATGTAAATAAATGTATATAAAATATAATAATTGTCATTGTTTTGTAATAACTATCTGTCCTACAAACAATTATAATGCATATAGTATTTAAGTAAAATTTCTGGAAATTTCATAAATAATTTGTTAGAGATACATTTAAAGAATTCTTCCTGTAGGATAATAGTTTTCTTATGAATAGCCAAACTTGCAGAAAATTATGTTTAATTTATATCTTAATCTTAATTTTAAAATATCTTGGTAAAGTGCTATATCATTTTCAATAGTTTAAAGGAAAGTTTGTTTCATTGATGTTAATGATATTGTAATTATTATAAATCTTCAGCGTGGAAGAGAACAAACACCATGTGAATTTTAATCCGCTTAACATTATTTCAAATACCGTCATATTTTTCTAATTAACATGCCCTAGGAAGAGATAATCTCAAACAACCTGTATATTACCAAATATAGAAAAGTTAGTTCCTTTAATGAAAAACGTATTTTTTTGTATTCTTAGAAATTAAAATTATGGTATTGCTTAAGAAAATAATTTTAAAGATGGAGCTCGTTACATAGCACGTGGTGTAAACAATAGACATGGTTAATTCAACCTCACATTCTAATATCACATAAACTATAGAAAGAAAACTGAATTTATTTTGCCTAATAATGGAAAAATAATACATATATATATATATATATATATATATATATATATATATATATATATATATATATATATATATATATATATATATATATATATATATATATATATATATATATATATATATATATATTTATATAATATATATATATATATATATATATATATAGTTATACACGATTATCAATGAGAATATTTTTTCCTAAAAAGATCAAACCATTGTTATAGTCATACAGGTTTAGTTAAATTTTAAAACTCTATAAAAATTAAGTGCATTGTATGAGGAAAATCTGTTCTGAAAAGGTCAAACAGTCAGAGATTATAGTTATAATTCCAAGTATTTTCAGTTCTATGCCACTTATAAAATATTGTCTGTTTAAATAATTTTATCTTCTTTTTATGTATGGTATAGTTATAATATAATCCCACAAATTTTACTATGTATGGTTCAGTTGAAATTAATTTTAACTAAACGATATTATATTTCCGTTTGAATTTCATTGAATTAAATATATGATTTATTACAGAAAAATAAAATATGATCTGCTAGGTAAAGCTAAAAATATATTGGTTAAAATCTCTAAATATTATTAAATCCAGGTTAATAATAAACCGGAAAATATTTTGTATATCAATGTTGATATAATGTAATTTACAGCCTGAAAGAAGTTTGTTATTTCATTAATGAAACCTTATTGAAATTAAAATACCATAAACAAAAGTCTAATATATATTAAACAGTTAATGGTTGTAAAGCATTATCTCAAAACTTAAAATTATCAGGAATTTCCAACGAGAAATCAGTATATCCAAGTTACATACTAGAACTAATTAGTGGGAAATGTGCAATTGAATTTGAATTAAATAACATTATGTACGTTATTTATTCAATAAATTAATCGTTCAGATACGTAATTAATGAACTTCGAGAGATATTCCGTGCAAATCGTTGTGTATAGAGAATTTAATTGCTTTGTTTCTAACACATGAAGTCTACTAAATTAATTCAAAATTTTGTTGGAGGACTAATTAAAGAAACTTTAGCATTCCTTGAACTCGAAATAAAAAACAACTTAAATCTGATATTATATTTTTAAATTGAAGAGAACACTGTCATATGAGGAACAAAATTATTTTCATTTTCTAAATTTTATAGTAATAATTATTCTTTATTCTAAAATTTACTAGATATTACTCTTAAAACAAACAGTTTTATTCGGATATCTATGTACAATACATAAATATCTGATTGGGGAGAATGAGATTTATATATCGGATTTTAATTTTATGAGGAATCACATTTCATTCCTTGTAAGTTTTTATTAAACACTGGAAAATAATTTAGGATTTTTGAATTGTTTCAATGAAATCAACTTTAATGTTTTAAAGATGAAGATACTTAAATTTTATGCAAAGACCTTTTCCTTGAATACATTATTAAAATAACGACTATAAAAATCTATAGTTTTGGAATATACAAAGACAAAGCCTGTATTTATGAAGAAATATATCCACCTACGTATGAATCAATGTGTATAGATATTCATCTACATGCGTAGTTATTATTCTAAATCTACACACACACACACACAAAATATATATTTTCACAAATATTTATATATAATTAATAAATATATATATATATATTTAAAAATATTTATTTATAATATACATTATACATAAATATATATATATATATATAATATATTTTATAATTTATATACAATATATATTTTTATATATATATATTTATATATATTATATAATATATTTATATATATATTTTAATTTTTAAAACAGATATATATATTTATAATATAAGATATATAATATATTATATAAAGATATATATATATATATATAAATTTTATATATATATTTATATAATATATATATATATATATATACATATAAAATATATATTTATATATACATAATACACACACATTTATATATATATATATATATATATATATATAATATATATATATATATATATATATATATATATATAATATATATATATATATATATATATATATATATATATATATATATATGTGTGTGTGTGTGTGTGTGTGTGTGTGTGTTAAATGTAGGCATTTAATAATGCATGTGTAATGAATCATACAAATACACGTCCATTTATAATGTACGAAAGCTGTGTGATGTAGTATCAACTCATGCAACACGTTGAAATATTGTATGTTGTAAATTTACTTTATTGAATGTTTCATCCTTTTGATGTATTTCAAAATCAAAATGCAGTTAATACAGAAAATGATAATGTATACATGTAATAATGCATGTGTAATTAATCACAACAAATACACAAAAATTTATAATGTACGAGTTCCGTGTGGCGTAGTATCAACTCATGCGAACTCACGTTGAAATATTATATGGTATAAATTTCCTTTCTTGTATGTTTCGTCCTTTTAATATATATTAAAATCAAATTATAGTTTTATATACAAAATGATAATGCATGTATAAAATACACAATACAAAATGAAACTATAAACATGTAATAGTGCAAGTGTAATGAATTTTAAGAAACACACTTTCGTTTACAATGCACGAAAGCTGTGTGACATAGTATCAACTCGTTAGATATTATATGGTGTACATTCACTCTTTTGAAGGTTTCATCCTTTTAATGTATATTGAAATCAAACTACAATTTGATATGCAAAATGTAATGTATGTACAAAATACATTATACAAAATGAGAATGTATACATGTAATAGTACATGTGCTATGAATCATAACAAATACACTTCCGTTTACAATGTACGAGAGCTGTGTGACTTCGTATCAATTTCCGTAACATGTATAAATATAATATGCTGTAAATTCCCTCTATTGACGGTTTCATCATTTTAATGTATTTTAAAATCAAAATACACATGTGTAATGAATCATAGTAAATACACTTCCGTTTACATTGTACCAGAGTTGTGTAACGTAGTATGAACTCGTTAAATATTATATAGTGTAAATTCCCTCTATTGATGTTTTCATCATTTTAATGTACCTTAAAATCAAAATACAGTTTAATATACAAAATAAGAATATATACATGTAATAATGCATGAGTAATAAATCTTTATAAATACACTTCCGTTTACAATGTACGAGAGCTTTCTGGCGTAATATCAACTCGTTAATAGTTTATGGTGTAAATTCACTCTATTGAAGATTTTATCTTCTTAACGTACCTTAAAATCAAAATATAGTTTGATGTACAAAATGAAAATGTATATAAATAATAAAGAATACAGAAGGAGAATGTATACATATCATAGTGCATGTGTTATGAATCATAACAAATACGCTTCTGTTTATAATGTACGAGAGCTGTGTGAAGTTGTATCAACTCCTTATGTATTGGTGTAAATTCCCTCTGTTCAAGGTTTCATCCTTTTAACGCACCTTAAAATCAAAATATAGTTTGATATACAAAATGCGAATGCATATACAAAATATAGACTAAAAAATGAGATTATATAGATGTAATAGTGCATGTGTAATGAATCAAAATAAATACACTAACATTTACAATGTACGTGAACTATATATGTATATGTGCAATTTAATTTCAGTTTAATAGCAATATGGTAAGTTACATGCTGAATATTGTTTAGAAATTCAAAAGTTGTAATTTAAAAAATAATCAGGACTAAGTCTATGTGTGTAGTAAATTTCTTTTTTCGTCTCCAACGCATAAAAATTCAAGTAATTACTGAATAGATAAGTAAATTTAATAACGTTTGTATACCTCAAAATTTAAATTAAAATTATGAAAAAAAGTTTGATTTAAAAGAAATATCAGCTATTAAAATATCCATGTTTTTCTCATTAATAGCTTAAATTTTGACTGAAAGATACACAACATAATTAAAGACACCAAAGAGTTTACAAGCAGTTTTTGGTATGTATGTATATCTTCCATGCTCCAAATATTTGATATTTTAACCAACAAAAACATAAACAAAACTAGTTTTCATTTTAAAGTACGTTAAAAGGATGAAAAGTCCAAGAGAGGGAATTTAAACTATATACTATTTAACGTGTTGCATGAGTTGATACTACATTACAACATTTATAGAAGAAGAGAGAGATTATCTCATGGCAAGTTCTACTATAGATTGCGAGATAGTTCAAACTAGAAGTCTATAACCTTACATGCGTCAATTCCATATAAAACTCGTGATTTAGGTAACTTCTTCAGCGCGAATACGTTTACTCTCCCGATTACAGGAAAATGAGTTTAGAATTAATAATATATTTATACTTAAGCTTAAAATTAATTGTTAATTATAAATTGAATTACATGTTATTATTATAACTATTAATTAATTTTAGAATTACATGTATACATGTATACATGCATTTAATTATGTATATGCAAAATTATTACACAAACTCAAAATAATTTTGAATTACATATATGAGAAAAAAGTACCTTTATTCCTTCGATGTACCAGAAGTAACTACTTAGATATGTGTTATAGATTTAAATAACCTAATATTAATCCTTTATTATTTAAAATAATTGTTCAGAAATTTAATTAATTAACTTTTCGAAATTATCAG
>CM063509.1:107569541-107582041 GCA_032207245.1 Pardosa pseudoannulata
TCATACATTTTGCTTTTCATTCTATGTGTTTCCATTTGAATGTAAATTCAATATAAAATTTTCAGATAATTTTAGCTTAGCTTAAAATTTAGTGTGTACTTATCAAATTATCTTTAAAGTCTGAAAAGAAATGAAACGATTTCAAATTAGTTTAGATACAAGATTTTTATTTAAATATATTAAAATTAATATAAAATTGCTGATTTTATTAATCACATATAAACTGTAGTATTTATTTTCTGTATAAATGGTTTACATACAAAACGATGAAGAAATAAAAATAATAATTTTTTCTTTACTTACAGTAGATTTTTGGAAACCTAATACGGCACTAAACGGATCATTAAAGAATATTGTAGTTAGAAAAGAAAATGTAATTGAAATGCTTTTAAAACACAAACATGTTTTTCAAAAATATTTAAAATAAGGTTTTTAATTATTGTGCTTAATTTTTAATAATTTATCTTATAAAATTATAACAATTAAACATACATTTTGCTTAATTTTTAATAATTTATCTTATACAATTATAACAATTAAACATACATTTTGCTTAATTTTTAATAATTTATCTTATAGAATTATAACAATTAAACAAATTTTTCTTGTCATTTTATGTGTTCCCATTTGAATGTAAATGAAGTATAGAATTTTCAGATAATTTTTGCTAGTTTAAATCTTAAAGTGTACTTAACAAATTATCTTTAAAGTCTGAAAAGAAATGAAACGATTTCAAATTAGTTTAGATGTAAGATTTTTATGTAAATATATAAACTTAATCTAAAACTGCTGAATTTATAAATCACATATAGACTGTTGTATTTATAAATGGTTTACATACAAAACGATGAAGAAATAAAAATAATATTTTTTCTTTACTTACGGTAGATTTTTACATTAAAACGAATATTTATAGAGTATTTCAAATTTTTAACAATGTATCTTTTAATTTATAAGCGATTTGTATGTAGGAAAAAATCAACTTATTATTGAAATAATTTTTCACTTTTTGCAATAAATATCTTATTTAATACCAATATAAGAGCACATAATATTTAAGCAATGTCTAGTTATTAAACTGGAGTGAAAATTTTTTTATAAATGTGTATTATGATTATTACACCTTTTGCTTAACTAGGGAGAAACAATTTATTATTTCCCTAATTAAACAAACTATTAGAATACTTCAATAATTATTCACTATACTGTGAAACTGATACATTACTACTTTATGCCTGAATTACTTATTTGTATTAACATTTAAATATATATTTAAAGGTACATTTTAAAATGATCTTATAACACTAAAGTTAATGAGGTTTAACTTATATAATAGTTTTGTTTTTATTAATATTTAATGTCATATGTTTGCAAACCAATAAACAAATTTGTGATACAAATACAAAGTTTAGGACAGAAGAATAAAAGAGAGGTCTAGATTTCTATAATTATTACACTTTTTTAACTATCGTAGACTATTTAACATAGTACATTTTATTAGAAGATATTTCAATACTTTAAACATTAATAACTTAAGAAAATATTTTTAAATGTTCAAATAAATTTTTAAATTGTTATTTTAAAATAGAGCTACATTAAAGCTTTTTTTGGATTCTAAATTTTATTTGATGATTAATATTTTTCAAGTCATCAGGTTGCATAGGTATGCATTAAAATAAAATTACCTAATTTAAATTAGTGTTTTAAAGAAAAAAAATAAGAAAAGTCTACTTTTAAAAGTACATAAATACTAATATATTATAATTATATTTAAAGAAAAGATAAAAAAAATTATTTTCAACGATCGTCTGTTGTATTACTTATAAATTTTCTTTACAAAACACATTTAAATATTTATGAAAAAAAAATAAAAAAGTGCATCACTGCTTATATATTTTTCATTCATTATATTATATTTATAGTATTTTATCATAGCACACGTAAATTCAATTATATAAAAATAATTGTTCTTCATAACTAATTTATTTTATTATTGTACAATGTGAATTATTTTACTTAATTTATGAAAATAAAAGCAGCATGTTTTATTTTACTGCATGATACGCAAGAATAAGACTAGAGAACCGGAGTTCTACGCATCTCTTGAGAATTGGATAACATAACAGCTACCTTCGTAAGTGCTGGAAAAGCAAAGGCAATACACTAATATCTATGCGTAACAGTATTTCGACTATCAAATAGTACTCAGTTTATTATTTTCTTTAAAACTATCTTATGAAATCATTTTAATGTATTATTTTACAATGTGAATTATTTTGTGTAATTTAGAGAAATAAAATCAGCATGGTTTATTTCACTACAGGATACATATAATGCTAGAAAACCGGAGTTCTACACACCTCTTGAGAATTGGATAAAATAATAGCTATCGACTTAAGTGGTAGAAAAGCAAAGGCAATGCAGTAATATCTATGCGAGACAGCATTTCGACTCAGAGATAGTACTGAGTTTATTATTTTCTTTGAAACTATATTGCATTACACTAAAGATAAAATTACCACAAGTTTTTATAGACAAATTTGATATCAATTAAACAAAACTAAATGTGATTTATTGAATATTTCCAATAAATCAATACCTAACACAATGTATTTTATTGCAATTATTTTCGTTAATATATAATGCAGACATAATGTTTTGTAAAAATTTAGGGTTCAAGTTTAAAAAGTTAATAAAATCCTTCTGAATTTTTTAAAATCTTAATCTGAATTTCTTTACTATTTAAACGAGTGAGGCAATAAAAGATATTTGTATTTTAATCTAATAAGTAACACGCAAATTTAACTTTTATAGAAAATATTTTATACTGATTTTTGATAGCTGAGTAAATCTCATGCTTGAAGATATCAAGATACATATAAGGCAAGATCAATATATAATTATTTTACTGTACGAGGAATAGTTGGAAAAAATGTAAATGCCATCTATACTTAGCTTAAAAGTAGAACACTTTATTTCTAACGTTTAAATACATTCACACATAATATATATATAAATATCTCTCTCTTTCTCTCTCTCTCTCTCTGTATATATATATATATATATATATATATATATATATATATATATATATATATATATATATATATATATATATATATATATATATATATATATATATATATATATATATATATATATATACATATATATATATATATATATATATATATATATATATATATATATATATATATATATATATATATATATATATATATATATATATATATATATATAATATATATATATATATATATATATATATATATATATATATATATATATATATATATATATATATTTCTGTTTCTGTATAAAAGCAAAAAAAAAAGATATATAAGTTTAATAACTGAAAGTAAAATTTAAGATAACTGATATAAATCAAAGATATTTCAGGATCTATAAAAAAGATTTATGAAGGTTTTTATCTCTTAAAAAATGGCAATTTAGATTTTCTTTTTTTTTCAAAGTGCATTGGGATTTCTCAGAAATTTTAGACATCTCTGACCTTTATGATACGGTTTTGTTACGTTCACTATTCTCACAAGATTTTCTAGAGCATTTGTTCGTTAAGCCTTTTCAATAGCTATGAAATGGTATCCTTCGGGCATTGGCTACTGAAATTTGAGATACTTTATATAATAGTGATTTTTATTTAAGATTTTAGGAAAGATAAATTATTAGGTGTCAATAATGTTAAAGAATTGTAGCAAATTAGGATACTTTTCAATAAATATCCTAATGGTGATGTCATATATAACACAGTTAGCATTGGTTTTCATTACACTGCAATTTTAATTTATAAAAATGATTAAAATCAAATGATATTAAAAAAAACTCTTCATTTTATTTTCTTCCTAACTTTATATTGTGGTCATAATTTCAAAAATGTATCACTGATATAATCCACTCAATAATGTTAAAAGATTTTTGGAAATTAGGATACATCTCAATAAATATCCTGATGGTTATATCATAAATAAGACAGTTAGTATTGGTTTTCATTACACAGTAATTTTAATTTACAGTGTAATGAAAACCAATACTAACTGTCGTATTTATAATATAACCATGATTTAATTTAAAAATGATTAAATTCAAATGATTTAAAAAAAACGCTTAATTTTATTTTCTTTCCTAACTTTATAGTGTGGTCATAAATTCAAAGATGCATCACTGAAATATTCTATTCATTAATATTAAAGGATTGTTTCAAATTAGGATACGTTTCAATAAATATCCTAATGGTGCTGCCACATATATGACAATTAGTATTGGTTTCCTTTACACTGCAATTTTCATTCATAAAAGTGATTAAAATCAAATGGTATATAACACTCTTTATTTTATTTTCTTTCTTATATTTATATTGTTGTCATAATTTGAAAGATGTGTCACTGAAATACGTAATTTATATATACATGTAATATATCAAAATTATATCAAACTATCTTTTAAAAATAATGTTAAATTATCTTTTAAAATTAATAATAAATTATCTCTTAAAAATTATATTACACTATCTCTTAAACTATCTTTTAATATTCTTATCTTTCCCATTATTTTCCCATTCGTAAAGTGTCTTAATTAAAGGTATTCGATTTAAAATTCTACCAACCCATTTTCTAAATCTATCTCTACAATACATGCAATTTTTCTGTCATATTCACCTCATTTTCTAGCTGTCGCAGGTAAACGGTACATATTCATAAGCATACATAAAAATATACATAAACATACTAACTTCCAGATTTATGCATACAAATCCATATAAAAGCATATATATTAAATTCCATTAAATTCTAAAATTGTTATAGACCCTTTGCATTTACTTAAACTTATTGTGAAATTTATACAACTTGCTGTCAGTTTAAATAAAAATGTTTGTTTATGAATACAATTTATGCAATAATGATGTTATTTTAACTATTATTCATACTCTAAACAACTATTCCTCCATATACCAATAGAATATTATTAAGTTATTGAATTAATTTATATAGTAAATATTATAATTTATATATAAAGAGAAATATTATACTTTATATTTCCATTTAATGAACTAGATCTATTATAAACTAATCTACAATGAGAAATAAATGTTTTTATTCTATGACTAAATATATAAAATTATATTTGCATTCAGGAAATGTACTGCGAAATTATCATATACATGAATTATCATGCATTTAATGAAAATGTTATTCATAATAAATACATAATTATAATTTTTAATATAATTAATAATAGTTTATTAAATAAATAACAACTTAATAATAAATATAACCTGAATTCAATCCACGCATTGCAACTATATACCTGAAAGCTAAATATGAAACAAATTCTTTAAAAATACATATAAAATTTATTTATAAACTGAATATAGTATTTTACTTATTGCAGCTAGTAGGAAAAACAGCTTTGTATAAATGTAATGTACCTGTAAAACGGTATTTTCCTTTAGGTAACAGATAATGCATAAAAACTATTTTAATTGAAACAATTATAAAAAAACTGTTTATAAATTAATATTTTGAAAAACAATTTATTCATTGACTACATAACAAAAATAATTTGCGAAATTTCATGCAAAATTTCTTTAGCTCTTAAGTTTTTAAGACGTACACGTAGATGTAGAAAGATATGTGGCGCCTAGGAGTTAATAACTTAACATTCACAGTATACATTTAAATATGTGACTATATTAGAAATACTGCTGCAGACACAAGTTTAACACTAGATTTACGGATGTTGATCATATACCTATTTTTACTGAAGTGAGTCAATTTGACTCATACAAGAAAATGGAAGTTTTTTTGCAAAGAAAATAGTTCCAAATTAATTTAAATGTTTACTATCAAAAAATTTATGGAAAATATTTTTTACATATAAAATCGGTTTTTGAAACACATTTTCCGCAAACATTTCTATTACATTTAGCACAATGGTTTCTACATCTGTTTCTTTTTCATGATTGTTGAACTTGACAATTCTTCCGTGCGTCAGTAGCATGAATTTCTGTCATTGGAATGGAAGTGTTCTCGACTTCTTCTCTATATTTACTTTATACTATACTTTATATACTATATTTATTACTATATTTATTTTTTTATATACATTCTATGAGTCAAATTGACTCACAACCGTGAAAATAGGTATACCACATTTGATAATGCGAAAAGAAGGGGTCTGCGGGGAAGAGGAATGCAAGTTTACATATTTTATTACTTAACTAAAAATCAACGTATGTTTTTGAAAAGTGATATTAAAATTTTATGTATATATAGTGATCAAATTTTTAGTGACTCAAATAGGCTCGGTCCGTAAATCTAGTGTTACGAATAAAATAAAAGGACACATATACAATATAGTCTTACAATTTTACAATAACGAATGAATTATATATTATTTTTTACTTCTGTTTTACTCTTTATATAATAATGACAAGTAATACGTAGGTAAAGAAATACAATATGGAAGTGCGTTAGGGACTCTAATCCTACAGAAGTTAATTGGAATGTCATAATGAGGCAGGCTCATTAGCAGTTCGTTGTTAACATTTAAAATAATACTAATGAAATTAAAGCTAAGTTTTTAATTACTTCCCTTATTGATACTGCTTTGCGGTTGCTTTGAATGAATAGTACCATAGGGCGATAAGAATGATCCGGAAGGTTTATTTCTATGCAGTCTGCAACTTTTGAATATGGGTGGTCGTCGCAAAGTCCCAGACCGAAGTAGCGTATAACACTATTTGTTGATATTTTACAGTTATATAGTAAATTTAAAATAGTAATATATTTTTAGTAAATCATTCAACGTAAATATATTTTACAACAAAAATTTATGGCAAGACAACAGGTAAATATATAACTATTCATAATAATGAAAACAATTCATTAACAGCATACATAACATGCTTAAGAATATAAATATAGAATAAATTTTGTATTCATAAAATTGTACCTTTAAAAACGTAATTTCTTTGGATAATAAAATAAGATTTAAAAAGAAAATTACTAAAGGAACACACTTAAAAACATTTTATTCACTCAGTATACAACTAATGCAATGTTTAATTATTTTTTTATACTATGGTTAAAAATCTTAATTTTAAAGAAAAATTACACTCATTTAATGTGCCCGTAAAACAGCTTTGTTCTTTAGTAACTCTCTGTTCTTAAAAAATTTACTTGATGTAATTTAGACACCTATTCAATGGATAAATTTAAAATAGATAATTAATTGCATACATTACATAAATAATAATAAAGTGTTTCTTTCATATTATGGCATTTATAGTGTGAAAGAGTAAAACATAGAATTGAAGAAATTGAATTTAAAATTCCCCTGAGTGAGAATTATTGTCTTAAAAAGTATGATATTGATAGCATCTTTACTCAAGAATATAAATAAGTTAATATATTTTCACTAACTTGAGAAGTTTTCAAAAGTTATAAATTTATAACCTTAAAAACTTTAAATTTTTTTTTACATTCTTAACTAAACAATATTAAAATACTCTGACCAACGTAGAAAGTAATTAATGACAAGTTACTGATATAGTTTTCTGTGGAGCATTTCTCGTAAAATGTGTTTTAAAATTATTTGCCTAGTAAATTTATAACCATATAAAACTATTGCTAATATATGACTGTATTTAAAAACATTCATCTAAATTCAAACAAAACATTAAAATGATATAATTTAAAATCCAATAAATACTAAAGGTATTAGAAATTTACCTTATTTTAGGGTAACCAATTTACCTTATTTTATTCTCATAAAAAATTAGCAGTTTTCTCTAAATTTAAAATCAAAAGTTCCAGAGAAAGTTTAAATAGTTATAATTTTATTTTATATATTATGAAAACTTAACCAATATTTTTGAATAAAAATAATATAAACATTTTTAAATTTATTGAATAATTATATATTATTTTACTTAATTAAAGTAATATGTCATGAAAAGAAAAATTTGTATTTCTATTACTAAATGTACAAATATGTAGTCACGTTTAGGTAAAGGTTTATCGAAAGAAAATATTGTACATGAATAAATATTGTATATATATATATATATAAAATTATATATATATATTTATAATATATATATATAAAATATATTCTAAAAAATATATAAAATATATATAAATAAATAAATAATATTTATATAAATAATATATAATATGTAAATATATTTATAAATTTATATATTATATAATTTTATATTATATAAATATTAAATATATAATATTTTTTTAATATAAAAAAATATATTTAAATTTTAAAATATATATATAATTATACTATTATAAAAATAATGTATAGATATTTTAAATGTAAATAAAAAATATATGTAAGTATAACATATATAATATTTAAATTTATATTATATATTATTTACATAAAATTTAAATATATAAATTTTATATATATATATTTATAATATATATTTTAAATATATAATAATATAAATATATATATATTATATATTTAAAATAAATATTATATATTTATATATAAATTTTTAAAATTTTTTTATATATTTTATATATGTAAATGTATATATTTTATATAATATATATATGTATTACTTATATTATATATTTTGAAAAAATATAAAATATATTATATATTTATTTAAATATATATTATATATACACCTCATATGATATTTTACATTCATGTAATATGAATTTAAAATGGCAATATAATATTGGTAACCAATTAAACACAAATATATTTTGCTACAAAAATGTATGATAAGACAACAAGTGAATACATAAAAAATCAAGTAAATAACAGCATACATAATATGACTAACAATATAAATATAGAAGGAATTTTGTATTTATAAAATGTACCTTTAAAATAGTAATTTCTTTGACGTTGACCTACTTCATATAAAAAAATATTTCATTCAAATAAGATTTTAAAAGATAGTTACTAAATGAATACATTTAAAAACGTTTAATGCACTCAGTATATAACAAATGCAAATTTAATTATTTTTTATACCATGGTTAAAAATCTTAATTTTAAAGAAAATTTGAATTCATTTAGTCTGCCTATAAAACAATATTGTGCTTTAGCTAATTCTCTGTTCGAAAAAACTATTTAACTTGAGATAATTTAGACTGCTATTCAATAGATAAATTTAAAATACGTAATTATTTTCATACATTTCAAACTTAAAATTAGTGTTTTTTATATTATGTTTCAATATTAATAATTTAGCATTTATATAGGTGTGAAAGAGTAAAACGTAGATTTGTAGAAATTGAGTTTAAAATTCCCCTTAATGAGAGCTTTTGTCTTAAAAGTGTGATATTGATAGCATCTTTACTCAAGAATTCAAATAAGATATCATATTTTCACCAACATGAAAAGTTTTCAAAAATTATAAATTTATAACCTTAAAAGCTTTAATTTTTTTTACACTCTTAACTAAACAATATTAAAACACTCTGAGAGACGTAAAAAGTAAAAAAGGACAAGTTACTGATATAGTTTTCTGTGGAGCATTTCTCGTAAAATGTGTTTTAAAATTATTTGCCTAGTAAATTTATAACCATATAAAACTATTGCTAATATATGACTGTATTTAAAAACATTCATCTAAATTCAAACAAAACATTAAAATGATATAATTTAAAATTCTTTAAATACTAAAGCTATTAGAAAATAATTTACCTTATTTTATTCTCATAAAAAATTAGCAGTTTTCTCTAAATTTAAAATCAAAAGTTCCAGAGAAAGTTTAAATAGTTATAATTTTATTTTATATATTATGAAAACTTAACCAATATTTTTGAATAAAAATAATATAAACATTTTTAAATTTATTGAATAATTATATATTATTTTACTTAATTAAAGTAATATGTCATGAAAAGAAAAATTTGTATTTCTATTACTAAATGTACAAATACGTTTAGGTAAGGTTTATCGAAAGAAAGTATTTTACATGAATAAATATTGATTTAATAAAAATTCTATTAATTTAAATATTTTTATATTTATATCTAAATAAATAATGAAAAATCATTTCGTTCATATTATCTCATAGAATTTTTAGCCCTTAGAATTAAACGTAGAATTATTAAAATTATCATAAAATTTATTATAAGCTTAAATAATAATTAACTTATTACAGCAACTCGAGAAAAGGTTTACTTTAATATATTGTACCTGTAAAACGGTATTCCCCTTTAGGTACGGGACTGTGTGTAAAAACCATTTTACTTGACTTAAGTATAAAATATTTAATAAATGAATAACTTTTTTAGAATAAATATTAGTTGCATACTTCCCCTTATTTTGAATTTTGCAGAATAGTTGCACTTATGGAACATACCTATAAAATAGTATTGTCCTTAAGGTATGTTACAGAGTGTGAAAATTATTTTACTTGACTTAAGTATGAAAAGACTTAAAAAGTAAATATATATTTTTAAAATGATTAGTTTTATACAAAACCAAAACAATTTTAAGCTTTGAATTTTCATAGCATGATGCATAATTTCATAAAAATTTAATTTAATTTTAAATTTTACAGAATTTTTTTCAATTTCTTAACATACCTGTAAAACGGTATTTACCTTCAGGTTTTTGACTGTACTTGAAAATTACTTTACTTGACTTAAGTATGAAAAGACTTAAATAAAAAAAATTTAAATGATTAGTTGCATACATAACCAACACAATCTTAAGCTTTGAATTTTCATACTATGATACATAATTTCATACAAAATTTCATTTAATTTTAAATTGTGCAGAAATGTTTGGATTTTTGTAACATACCTGTAAAACGGTATTCTCATTCAGGATCGTAACTGTGCTTGAAAACCATTTTACTTTACTTAAGTATGAAAAGACTTAAATAATAGATATATATATTTTAATTAATAATTTTATACATAACCAAAACAATTTTACGGTTTGAATTTTCAAATTATGATGCATAATTTCATAAAAAACTTCACTTAATTTTAAATTTTAAAGAAAAATTTTTGCATTTATTTAACACAGCTGTAAAACGGTATTCTCCTTCAAATATTTAATTGTGCTTGAAAACCATTTTACTTGACTTAAGTATGAAAAAACTTAAATAATAAATATATTTTTTTAAATGATTTGTTTTATACTTAACCAAAACAATTTTAGGCTTTGAATTGTCATAGTATGATGCATAATTTTATACAAAACTTCACTTAATTTTAAATTTTACAGAATTTTTTTGCATTTCTGTAACATATCTGTAAAACGGTATTCACCTTCTGGTTTTTGATTGTGCTTGAAAATTATTTTACTTGACCTAAGTATGAAAAGACTTAAATAATAAATATATTTTTTAAATGATTTGTTTTATACTTAACCAAAACAATTTTAGGCTTTGAATTGTCATAGTATGATGCATAATATCATACAAAATTTCATTTAAATTTAAATTTTTCAAAATTTTTTTCATTTCTGTAACATACTTGTAAAACGGTATTCTCCTTCAAATATTTAATTGTGCTTGAAAACTATTTTACTTGTCTTAAGTATGAAAAAACTTAAATAATAAATATTTTTAAACGATTAGTTTTATACATAACCAAAACAAAATTAAGCTTTGAATTTTCATAGAATGTGCATAATTTCATGCAAATCTTCACTTAATTTTAAATTTTACAAAATTTTTTTCATTTCTGTAACATACCTGTAAAACGGTATTCTCCTTCAAATATTTAATTGTGCTTGAAAACTATTTTACTTGACTAAAAATGAACAGACTTAAATAATAAATATAATTTTTTAAATGATTAGTTTTATACATAACCAAAACAATCTTAATCTTTGAACTTTCATTCTATGATACATAATTTCATACAAATTCCACTTAATTTAATATTTTACAGAAATTTTTCCATTTCTGTAACATGCCTGTAAAACAGTATTCCCCTTCAGGTTTTTAACCGTGCTTGAAAACTATTTTACTTGACTTAAAATGAAAAGACTTAAATAATGAATATTTTTTTCAATGATTAGTTGTATACATAACCAACACAATGTTAAGCTTTGAATTTTCATAGTATCATGCATTATTTGATACGAAACTTCATTTAATTTTAAGTTTTACAGAATTTTTTTTGCATTTCTGTAACATACCTGTAAAACGGTATTCACCTTCTGGTTTTTGATTGTGCTTGAAAATTATTTTACTTGACCTAAGTATGAAAAGACTTAAATAATAAATATTTTTAAACGATTAGTTTTATACATAACCAAAACAAAATTAAGCTTTGAATTTTCATAGAATGTGCATAATTTCATGCAAATCGTCACTTAATTTTTAGTTTTACAGAATTTTTTTGCATTTCTCTAAGATACCTGTAAAACGATATTTTCCTTCAGGTATTTGTTTGTGCTTGTAAACTATTTTACTTGACTTAAGTATGAAAAGAGTTAAATAATAAATATATTTTTTA
>CM063509.1:107587041-107599541 GCA_032207245.1 Pardosa pseudoannulata
AAATATTTTAAGGTATTAGAATGGGAGAGAGGAGGTTTTTAAGGAAGTTAAATAAATTTGATATCATATGTACACACACACACATATATATATATATATATGTTGTTAATTTTATAATGTATATGTATATATATATGTATATATATTTATATATATATAAATATATATATATATATATAATATATTTATATTTTATATATATATATATTTTGTGTGTGTGTTTTTTTTTGTGTGTTGTTTTTTAATTAGTTTCATACCGTGAATAGGACAACAATATTAAGTTTACAAAATAAAAATGAAATGACACAAATCTTGAATATTCTAGTTCGAATTTTTTGATTATTTTTTCATAGAAATAAAAATTTAAGATTTTTATGCGATAAGCTAAATATAGTTTTTAATGCAAATTTTACTACTTTATGTGTAGATTGTAGAATACTATTTTGCAAAGGCTTATAATAAGTTTTAAAGTATATGTGTATTTGAATTTATAAAACTTTGTGCACAGGACATGTGAAAATAGCAACTTGTAATACATCAGATTTTACTTTATATAGAAAAACTTTATTAAACTATCATTTTTTCTAATATATATAGTGGTTAATAAGTTTAATATAATAATTCCTGAATAAAATAATCAAATATTAAAAGTGTAAAAAGCATAATTATTGTTTGAAATGGGTGAAAATATCCTTGTCATAAGTTATGGCAAAAATTATCTTCTTCCTTAAAATTTGTTCAAATGATTATGGAATAAAGTATAAAACTACCACTACATTGTGTATCACAGTCAGTCAATCAAAATTTATTTTCCTCTCTGTATCTGCAATCTAAATAAAACCCTAACACCATGATTATCCTAAATATACTCCAAGTATAAATTGTAGATATATTCCATACAGGAAGATGCTGTAGAGCTTCTATTTCATAAATGTTGTCCTCTTTCACGCTATCTAGTAATCAATCTAGTACCCATTTGTGCTAAGAAACGTCTTATTATGGAGGATTTTCAATTGAAAGCAATCCCTTCACTACATTTGTATTTAGAAATTTAGAAGTACAATGACAGGGTATTTCGAAAATGACTGGTATACATGAAAAATCTGTAAAAACTAAACGGACAGTGATATAAATACACAGTTTATTGCAATATGATTGGTACAATAATAAATTTTCAGGGATACAACCTTTCAAAATTAGTTACAATGTTCTACAAGAGATGACGCTGTAATCTGGAAAAACCTAAACTACGATATTTTCCAGATATCCTGCAGGCTCAGCAAGAATATGGCGTATTCTCAGAACGAGATCATCAGAAACCCATATAAACGTCTCAGGCGGCATGGCTTCACATGCAGAACAGTTGTACTGTTCCAGTTATTCAATTGTTTCCGGATAGTGGCGGTACACCTGGCATCCACAGAATAACATCGTAGTTTAGATTTTTTCCAGGCTGCAGCTCTATCTGTTGCGGAATATTGGAACTTATTTTAAAATTGTGTCTGCCTAAAAATTTACTATTGTCCCAAGCATATTGTAATAAACTGTGTATTTCTATCACTGCCCGTTTAGTTTTTATTGATTTTTCAAATATACTGGTCATTTTTTAAAACATCCTGTACACAATTCAAGAATAATCAAAATAAAATTGTAATTGTGGTGCTGAAAAGTTTGAAATTTATAATAAACAGGAACACGAAGCATAGCAATATATAATTAAAAATAATATATTGTAATAAGTCGATAACTAAGAAATATTGAAACCATATCTCCTCAATGAATAGATACGTGTTTATTAATGTAATATTAATTCGATAGCATAGAAAAGAGGAGCATAATATTTTATTCGATAGACATGTCACTTAATACCTCACACTAAGTTGATATAGATTTACCTATACTGACAAATTCCATACAGTTAGATGCTGTAGACTTTAAATGTCATGAATGTAGTCCTTCCTCACGCTATGTAGTAATCAGTCTAGTACCCATTTGTGCTAATAAACTCCTTATTATTGAGTATTTTCAGTTGAATGTAATCCCTTTACAACATTTGTACTCAGAATTTTAGAAGTGCAATTATGTAATTCAAGAATAATCAAAATAGAATTGTAATTGTGGTGCTTAAAATTTTGAAATATATAATAAACAGGAACACGAAACATAACAATATAAAATTAATAATAATATATTGTAATATGTCTATAACTAATGAAATATTGAAACCATATTTTTTCAATAAATTGATATATGTTTATTAATATAATATTAATTCAATAGTATATAAAGGAGATGCATAGTATTATATTCAATAGCCATCTCACTTAATATCTCACAGAATAAGCTGTTATATATTTATCTAATCTTAAATTATTACAGTTTGATTTTAATTTTTATCAACTAACTAGCATATAGACCGTCATATGACGAGATCAGTAAAATTTTTAATTTTCCGGAATTGTAAAGCATCCTATGAGGCAGGTAAAAAAAATAGTTTGATTTTTTTGGCTGAGAGTTACCTTTCAACAAAAACAATCGATTAAAATTATCACATATGTACTTAACCCTTTATATCCTGATTAATTTACCATCAACTTTCTTACTGAATTTTTTACATTAGATAAGTTTTATAGGAGAATAATCAATCAAAGAAAAAAAGAATATTAATTTTTACTGTATTTTAGTAGTTAATTTTGCAGCTGGTACTTTCTAGTACCAACATATATTTTTGAATCTATGATAGAAAATAAAACATTAAATTATGAATAAAACAAATGAAATGCTTACCTGCGAAGTATAGAAGTCTCTAAAAAATAATAGTACTAAATAACTGGTAATAAACCAACAAATTTACTCAACTGAACAACACGTGTATCGACTGTACTAGAAAATTATATTCAAATGCAGAACACCAATTATAAAATCTTTACTATGCGAATAAAAAAGACTCCTGATTGGTGCTGTTATTTCTTTTGGGCTATAGAAACTGCACCGTTCATGTCCTTCTGAGTACCGTTAGGAGAAACGGCTTTATTAGGAATATATTGGTGTTTGATTGAAGCGGTACTTATAAGTACCGTCAGGATAAAAAGGGTTAATCTATTATTTAAGTCAAATAAAAAAGAAAATTATTTATGTAATATCTAAGTTTAGGGATAAAACGTATGAAAATAATGCAGAAAATATTTAAATAATTTAAAATAAGAAATGATTAAATGAGATGGTTAAAGGAATGAAGTCATAATGCTAGAAAAAAATTGTTATTTTTACCTAATTATTATGTGATAAATTGATAAATTTAATCGCTTGCTCTTAAAATGGGGCTTGATATAATGGGATTATACGCTCGAACGGGGTGGATTTCGAACGTGATAAAGAGGACAGTATTCTTCGCCATGATACGGAGCTTACTCATACCAATTTACTTCAGAATTGGATCTATAGTTTAAGAAAAGATAAACTTTACTCGCTTTGAATTTTGCAAAACCTAACTCATTAAAAATCCAATATGGATGTTCTATCCATTCCAGGTCCAACAGCTTCATAACTTCGAGGACAGACGGGCAGATAAATTAGGCTATTATTACATTTCGAGAAGAAAGTTTAAGGATACACAACATGAAATGTTTATGTGGCCAGGGACATCCGTAAAGGAATAACGTGAATTTAATAAAATAAAAATTATAAAATTAAAAAAAGTTGAAAAAATTGTAAGAATTTATTTTAAAAAATAATAAAACAACTTTCGGAATAAGAATTTAAAAGAAAAAGCAGAAAATATTCAATTTATTAAATATTAAAATAAAACTGGCTGCCTTTCGGATAGAACCGTCAACCCGAGTAACACGACAATCAAATGGGCGGACAGTCTACCAAACGTACAACGCCTGCACGTTGTGAGCAGAATAATTAGAGTTTATGAAGTCAGGTAGTCAAGTCGAAACAGTCCAGAAATTTAAATATTACTCTCCGCTTTTGCTATCCTATCAATAATGAATTTCGTATAGAATAAGAGGAAGTATAAGGCTTGAAATAATAGCCTTAAACGCTCGAAAAGGAAGGATGGGGTGGGTTTCGAAATCGCTTTTAATTTTGCTAATCCTAACTCATGAAAAATCCCATATGGATGCCTGTGTCCATTCCAGGTACAACCGCTTCAGAAATTTGCAGACAGACAACTTAGGCTATTATTATATAGGGGATTTTATGACTAGAACAATATATAATTTAAAGTGCTTCATCAGTTGGACATAATAATGTAAAATATTATTTCGTATTCACCTTGAGTAGTATTATATGTATCCCCATCTTGTATTAACATGATAACTCGTTATACAATAACATTTAAACAACATTTCAAATAAATATGACAAAGTAGGAGTAGTTTTAAATAAATTTATTTCAATTTCAAGACACAAAATAAGAATTTCAAATTATAACGTAACATAACAAAAATGTATACCTACTAAATTTAAATTGTTGTGCCGTAAATAATTAAATGTTAATTATCCCAAAAACTCTGTCCAAAATCTTATTCTAAAGTAAATATTATTCATATCATTTTTTAAAAACTTATTACTCAGTTGTACAGATAATATAATGTTAAATGTCCTTATTTTTTGCAACTTTTATTCCTGAAAATGTTTTATATGCTTAAAACTTTTATTATAAAGAATCGTATGCTAAATTTAGTAGAAACTTTATTTGGATTTTAAAAAGAAGCTTTTACAATAGTGGATAATGTGTACTTTTTTAAGGCTTGTTCTACCTTCTGTTGTTCTATTTCTATAGAAAATCATTATAACATAATAGCAAAGTATATTAAAAAAGGAAATCCCTTGTATGTTAAAGACTCCGTGAATCTCTTATATAAAAATAGAACTACACTTTTCCATGTTTATCATGCACTTGTTTACTATGTGACTTCCACGTATTTTATTTCACATTACCATGATAGAGCTTTTCATGGTGGAAAATGAATTTTAATAGAGATTCTTTATAATAGTAATATATAATCTTTTTTGTTACATGAACACTTACCTGTCTGTTAACACTAGATTTATGGATGTTGATCATATACCTATTTTTACTGAAGTGAGTCAATGTGACTCATACAAGAAAATGGAAGTTTATTGCAAAGAAAATAGTTCCAAGTTAATTTAAATGAAATGTTTATTATCCAAAAAGTCATGGAAAATATTTCTTACATATAAAATCTACTTTTGAAAGATATTTTCAGCAAACATTTCTATTACATTTATCACAATGTTTTCTACATGTGTTTCTTTTCCATGTTTGTTGAACTTGGCAATTCTTCCGTGCGTCAATAGCATGAATTTCTGTTATTAGAATGGAAGTGTTCTAGATTTCTTCTCTATATTTACTTTATACTCAAAATTATATACTTTATACTTTACATTTACTTTTTACTATATTTATTAGTATATTTATTTATATTCATATACATTCTATGAGTCAAAATGGCTCACAATTCAAAATGAAGGGGTCTGCGGGGAAGAGGAATGAAAGTTTACATATATTTTATTACTTAACTAAAAACCAACGTATGTTTTTGAAAATAGATAATAAAGTTTTATGTATATATAGTGATCAAATTTTTAATGAGTCAAATTGGCTCGGTCCATAAATCTAGTGTTAATCACTACAAATCAACAAATAGTTACTAATTTTCATCCAAAAGATTGTTTTGAGAAAAACTGCTAGATGAAAATCCCTAAATATTCTTCAAATTTATAGTGTAAACTATTAAAATAACAGTTAAAACATCATTCAGGATGTAAACAAACTGAATAGAGTTTACTTTGGACGTTGTAAATTGGTTCACACGTTCGTTGTGATGTAACTTTGACGTCAGCTTGCGACATTATGCAAGCAAAAGATCAAGCTGACATCAAAGTGACGCCCAACAATCGTTCAAACTGACTTGCAAAGTCCAGAGTAAGCTCCAATGATCAAGGTAAAAATATCATGGAGTAAATACAAGTATACTAACACTTTTTAATTAACAATATTGATAGGAAGTTAATTATAATTTATAATCAATATTTCTATTATCTATAGATAAAATGTACTGAATGTTTCAATTTTATAATTTTCAAACCTATCAATACAGGAACGTTACTGTATGCATCCTAATTCAAGAAATAATTAAGAGTTAAAGAATATTTCAACGAACTTTCGATTTCTTTAAGGATAATTTTAAGTATCTTTTGAGCGTATATGATTTTAATATTAATTTGGATCTCTAAATCAGATAAATCACAAGAGAAAAGGGTCGAAATCTGAGATTTGTTAAAGTTAGTACAGAAGTGAAGCATTTTGTATTAATAATTTTTGTATTAACACTAGAATTTTGTATTAACACTATTATTAATTAACACTAGATTTTTGTATTAACAGTTGACTGCCCAAGGCAGTCAATTTCTTAGAATTTGGTGACTTTTTCTATAACATATAAATGGGTTTACGAATAATTGTAGTTACTTCCGCCCTCCTTTATTATATAATATTAAAAATTAATTTTAAACAACTTTCTTTACATATTTGTTATTTTTTCACAATGCAGTCATTTTGACTGTTTTTGGGCAATATAGGTATACAAGAAATCGCGGGCAATCTAGTGTTAAACATATTAAACATTTTGTCTTATTACTTATAATATTTTTTAAATGCCATTTATAGAAAACTAAAATTATAATATAAGCTAGATACATAGATAAAGGCATCTCTGTTCTTTTTTTTAATGAAAATGCGTTAGTAACCCTACCAGTCATCAAACATATTTGAGTATTCTTGAATTTATTTCATTAGATTACTAAATTGTATTATTCTAATATTTCTGTTTGGTTTCTACTATATAGAATACTATATAGTTTATATTATATAGTATACTATATACTTTATACTATATGGTTCCATGTAGTTCTATAAAGTTTACACTTGTGTGTGCTAGATGAAAATTTTAATCATAATAATTTTCACATTTTTTCCTATGGGTATTATACAATAAGAAAGTATAGGGATTAATATTGCGACAAGACAAACAGTATGAAGGTTTATTGCATACAAAAATGTTAAATTACATAAAGGGGTCAGAAAATGTATGTAACCTATTACATTTCAATGCATAGTTAAATGATTTTTAATTCGATTTATTATAATGAATATTTATAATGCAATTTTTATTTCTTTTGTAAAGGTCTCACAGCACGTATTCAGTTCAAACGTTTAAAGTAATGTATTTTAACAGACATAAAATGCATAACGTAAATGAAAGAATTAAATTTAACATAACGCAGTAAAATATGAGAAATATGAAAACATGTATATTTGATATTAATCATTAATACAAAAATAACTCTCGAGTTTCTGCATTTTGTGATGATTCATGGTTATTATATCGCTTTTTAACGTACATATTGTTGTCAAAGAAATTAAACTGCAATAAATCACTATAATATTATAAATAATATTTATTTGGGAATTTATATAACTGCATTTCTCAATACAAATCCAGTCTAGAAATTAATCCACAACATTACTGTTAATGCCTCCAACAGAAAATATTTGGAGACATAACTGATTGCTTAATATATTATTCCAACTCAAATTCACTGTTTAATTATGAAATACATTAATCTATGGAACTGCACACTTAAATGGAACTCGCGGCTTGTTTGAATTTAAGATGAATTAAAACGGACTGTAAATTCTATACAATTATAGCATGAATTATGAATAAATAATTGGCTTGAAATTAAACGTTATATAACTATACGGAAATCATAGTTCAGTGATTCTCAAATTTGTCAAGAATGTATGAGAAAATGCTCTATAGAGTCTGAATAATGAAATAAGTTTACATTCGGATTTGGTTTATAACTATACAAAATCGAAAATCATAATTTAATTTAAAAGGCACTCATTACATTTTGATTTAAAGAAATGTTTTATTTGAATTAACACAACGAAAATTATACTGTTTTTTAAATACAATTCTGAGTTTTTTTAAAAAATTATTTTAATACTATTCATTTTTCACATTTAAATTAATTTATTTAAAAATTAAAGCATGCATGGTAAACAACATAAATGATTTGGACATATCCATAAAAAACATTTTACATTTTATTAATCGGGTATTAAAAATTGATATAAAATTCAAATTATATAGTTTTTAATATCATAGATTATTAATTATAACTAGCAAGTTTGCCCGTGCTTCGCTACGGTGAACTTAATATATTACTTTTAAACAAAGATTTATTTTTCGTGAATAACTCTCTAAATTCGTCACAGTTCAGTTCGAGTCATTGGCATGTTTATAAATTTCTATCATAAGCGTATTATAACATTATTCAGTTTTTATAATCGAATTTGTCTTATATTAAATTTGCTCAAACTTGTTTTATTGTAAAATATAAGTTTAACCCTAAATTACATTACTGTATTACTACTGTACGTTGATTAGCAACGTTAATATACCTTGCCATACTACGTGGTAGAATAGGAAGCAGAGGTTTTGACAGCAACAGTGAAATTTTGGTATTATAAATAAATGTTATCTAAAGTTAAGGAAATTTATGACCAAACTACATGGTTTTGTATGAAGCAGAAACACACCTTCATACTGACAACCGAATGAATATAAAGATAACTATATAAAATGATAGGTTTTTATTTGTCCACGAGAGTCACTGAAATTCGTACTTTATGTTGTCAGAATATTGTTGATAAACATTTCATTGTAACGTAAAAATGAACCAATAATTAAATTTAAAATTAGTTCTTATATAAAAATGCTATAATTTGCGTCACATAGAAATGAAAGTTAATCACTTTATATCTCAATTTCCAGGTCAAATCAAATTGATACTACGCAGACGATGTTTAAATAACTTAAAATAAGAAATAAATGAGATATTTAAAGGAATGACGTCATAATGATAAAAAAATATCGTTTTCATCTATTTATTATGCGATAAATTGTAAATTTTAATCTCCTGCTTTTCACCGAGGAAATCTGAGCTTAAAACAATTGCATGGGATGACGTCACATTGCTAGAATTATTGTTTCTCTCACTTTGTTATGATACGATAAATTAAAAAGTTAATCGTTTGTGTGTAAACGGGGAAAATAATGCTTGGAATAATGACATGAAACTCTCGAAAAAGGGGGAAGGAATGGATTTCGAACGTTAAAAACTTTAAAAACCTTCTTGGGGATATACCTAATAATTTCCCAAATTTTCAAGGCGATTGGATGTATGGTGTTTGAGTCTATTAAGTACAGACAGACAGATACAAATTCATTTTTATATATATAATTATATGAAATTTTTACTAGTTCTCGTTTGAATAACTTTTCTCTTGTTATTAGTGGTATAATTATCTCGTATAATTAACAATTAAAATTGGTTTATTTACAAAATATTTGATAATTTAATAATTCATCTTTAAAATGTAAAAGAAAATATATAAAGATTCAGTATGTGTAAAAATTCACACTATAATACGTCTTTTTCCATTAAAATACTTTCTTTAATTAGTCGAAGTAAGTAAAATTCAGTTTTGTGTACTTCTACATTCAATTATGAAGAAGTACACAAAACTGACAATTGTTTGTGTATGTGTACTGTCTAAATACATATAATTTAACAATTTATAGTTGTGTAGTTTTCTTTAACGTATTTAGATACATAAAATATTAATTTAACAAAATAGTAAGTTGAAATTTGAAAAAATAAAGTTGTTTGCCATTAATTGTTTAATTAATGGAAGTAAGTGAAAACACTCTATAAATAGAACCATGTGAATAAATAACTTTTAACTTTTTCTTCTTGAGGCTTCTTCCTGATAGAGCCTTTGTAGCTCAAGAAGAACCGCTCGTATCTCCGCTTCTGGAGATTGCTTGATTAGAGATAGCGAGCGTCTCTGTTGCTAAGAAGTCGACCTTCGACTTGGGAATTCCATTCCCGTTATTTTGCTAATTTTCTTTTTATTTCGTGCATAGAAGTAGGTAGCCGAGAGTGACCTTTGCTCTAAATTTGGATCGACTTGCCCCCCGAGTTTTCCTTCACGAACCCCATTGTGATACGCACTCTGAACTTTCGAACCTTTGTGAAAACCGACTGTGCTAATCGTAAGCCCGTAGGTGATAGTGTCAGCGTTTATTACCGGCACTAATTAGCGAACAATTCCAGTGATTAGAAGCCCTAGCCATACTGTATCTGGTATCCCACGCATCCTTATTGTGTGAATGTCATCTCAGAATGAATCTCAGAATATTTAAAAATCTACTAAATCTGTACATAGCTGTACATAGTTTATTTGCCTGAATAAAATATTTAATATAGATCAACCTATAACGGACAGTGGTTTCGAATCGAAACCTCATGTTAAATTCTTTTTCTACTTTTGAAAGGCATAAGATAGATTTTTTAGGTATTCTATGTTTATTACATTTCCTACTCACAACAGAGAGTATACAAGAGTTCCATATTTCATTTGAAATATACCTGATTCAACTTATTTTACCTGGAAAGTCAGTAATATGATTTTTCCAATTATAACCCCTAATAAAAAATATCTATCTAAACAACACTTATAAACTGCTTGTTTGGTTGGGAACGCTACAGTTTTGGAACACGAGGGCTAATTAGACCGAAACCTACAGCTTAAAACTGATTCCAAACTGATACGAACATTTATGTCTGCAGTAGGAATTATGGTACCGAAATTATGGTACCTAAATTATGGCCCACGAATTATGGTACCTAAAAGCAGCGCTCTACCATGCGGACATCGTTTGGCTGTAAATTGTTTCACTTTTTCTTTATTATACCCTTTTTAAGATAACCATTGTTTCCCCAGCATAATTAAACCTTCCTAAAAGCATGTTCACTCCGTACAAGAGCTTGCGTTTTGCACTTTAAACCCCTCAAATGTCACCCCCTCAATAAATGTAAAACAATTATGCATTCATATTTATAAAGTTCATAGATACCGTTTATGAACTAGTTTCATTAAATCCCAAAGAATTTATATGAGTGACCTTTAAAGGGTTAAACACTTTTCTAGCCTGTTTCATTGACGGCTTCGCCTACCATATCTCCAGTACGTTACAGGCTTGTGGTATTGTATTTGGTAGAATAAATAAAGAATAAATAACTAAAATTAAAGAGAGATATTTTAATTTTGCAGGTAGGTGATTTACAGCAGTTTCTACAATGGGGTCATATTTGGGGAAAAGTATACTTTAATTTCAAAATACTGGAAATTTTAAGAATTTTCGTTTTCCTATTTCTGATAATTTATTATACACTACTCAGTCTTTAGTTCAATTTTTTTCTTATTTTTAAATAGTTATTAAATTTAATAAAAAGTATGTATTTACTATTGAAATTGTTTAACTTCAGCAAAAATGTATATAATTATTATATCAGAAGTAAATAACTTTGATTAATTCGAAAATTCCATAAAAAGTAATATTTCCATTCTGAAATCTATCTAAAAGAGTACACAAGCTTTTACAAGAATTCAAACATGTGTAGATTCAAAATTCAAAGTAATATTTCCATTCTGAAATCTAAAAGAGTACACAAGCTTTTACAAGAATTCAAACATGTGTAGATTCAAAATTCAAAGTAATATTTCCATTCTGAAATCTATCTAAAAGAGTACACAAGCTTTCACAAGAATTCAAACATGTGTAGATTCAAAATTCAAAGTAATATTTTCATTTTGGAATCTATCTAAAAGAGTACACAAGCTTTTACAAGAATTCAAACATGTGTAGATTCAAAATTATATGTTATATAAATGGTACTCTATAAACTAGTACCATTTAATTCATTTTAAATTTAAGTAATGCATTAAGCATTGTGACTGATTTAAAGTTTAGAATCAAATTTAAAGCCTATTTAGAAAGAGGATTGTTTAAAACTATATTACATTAACATTTATGTTTTTTTTTAAGATTTTTCCTTTTTGTAAATTTTAATTATTTATAAAATATTTTTAGTCTAATTTTATGTATCTAATAAAACATTGCACAAAAGTGTGACTTGATTTTTGACATCGATAAAATTAAATTTTTATAAAACATTTGATTCTAATTTAAACACAGATCAGACATATGAAAATAACCAGTTTTCTCTGATTATTATGTACAGTTTGTTACATAAATATAAGAAACATTTTGCTAAGTCGATGGACATTTTTAATAAGTCAGAAATTACCAAATATGAAATTGATGATAATTAAATGTTTCATTTATTTATAAATGTACCTATATATGAAATTTTATAATTTTTCACTATATAATATAAAACTAAAATTTTCTGTTAGTTATATATTTTGAATAGAAATCAATTAAACAAATACCTGATAAAATATTTCTTATGATAAAGTTATACAAAAACCTTTTTGCTAAGCCGATGGACATTTTTATACTTCGATGTCAGAAATTACCAAATATG
>CM063509.1:107612041-107617041 GCA_032207245.1 Pardosa pseudoannulata
TTACAATAAGCTTTATATATATATATATATATATATTATATATATATATATTTGTGTATGTGGTGGGGAAAGTTAGTTTATGATAAAAATAAGAGGTATCCATATTGTTTGGATGCAGTTGTAGAGAGAAATGTAGCCGAAAGAGAAAATAAAGTTTCTTAGATGAAGAGAAATGCACATTATTATAGCATCATCTCCCGAAGACTTCTCATGATACCTGTACGTGAAAATTAGAAGGTTTATAAGTTAGCTAATCAATTTTTAATGGTTAGACATGTGATGACTCACTGAAAGCAAAACTTATTAGAAGGAGTTATATATGACAAGCAATGGCAGGAAAAATTAGTTTTGATATCTATCGGCGGGTTTAATACACACACACCCAAGCGTATATATATATATATATATATATATATATATATATATATATAATATATATATATATATATATATATATATATACATAATACATCAAAATATTTAACTTTAATATTTCCTTAAAAACATCCTCTATCCTATTCTATTTTCTTAAAATTATTTCCCAGCCTCTAAATGTCTTAGTCAAAGTAGCTTTCTCGACTTAAAATACTTTCGATCCATTTCCCAAAGCTTTCTTTCCTATAGATGTAAATTTTCTGTCTATTGAACACGTTTCCCAGCTATCACCGTCAAATGTCTCCGCGTTTTTCCTGATCTTACACTTAAATTCGCTGAGTAAGTGAGAAAATTATTTCTGTTTCGCTCTTGGGTGCACCTCTGATCCAGCAGAGTGATTTTTTGTGTCTTTCCTTTGCCTATCTTTGGGTAGTAAAGATGTCATTTTTAGCAGCTGTGGAATAAAGTTTTAATTAGACGTGCTGTTCTCTTTAATGTCTGCCGTCTGCATTTTTATTACTGCTAGCTGTTTAGCTTTCTCCTTGTACAGCAGTATATATTTATATAGTACAGTATACAGTGCAGTACTGTACAGTATATATATATATATATATATATATATATATATATATATATAATAAATTTTCTTTTTGAATTAATATTTAAAGATTCAAGAGTTAATTAAAAAATTTCATTTTTTCTATGTTGTATATGAATATTAGTAAAAATAACTGATGACTAAATCCACCGCTTTTAAATTTATACTCTCTATATTAATTTATTCGAGAACAAAATTATTTATCACAAAATGTTCAAAATAAGAAAATGATAAACCTTTAAGCCGTTAATATTTCATTACAATTTGACAATCCCGCTATTTATTTCTATTTGTGACGCTCTCTCGACCGAATCCGTACAAATATTTCCCTCGTTGCCCTTTTTCAGCGTTACACGGATTTATCTAATAAGAAACAGCGCTGCCATTGTGCTGTCACTCGGCATTTTTATGCGTCATGAAAAATATGTTTCACTATTTTTGTCAGAAACAGTTTTGGTGAGTGTACTTAGCAATCGGTTTCTTATTGATTTTGAACGAGCTTTATAAGTTCCTTCACATACCCGCTGAGAAAGAAGTGCCAAAAAGCGAACCAGACGGTGCGAAAACTCCGAAAAAAAAAAAACGAGAGAAAATATATAGATATAAAAAAAGTAGAAAAAAAAAATACGGGATGGAGCCAAACATCGATATTTCGCGCCGCCTGTAATGCTTGCTTCACTATGACCCACTTCCGAGGTTTTTGGAGTGAAGCCAAGATCAGTGGCGAGGTCGCGAGAAGAAACCTTTAGCAACCGCGGTACGCATGGAACTTATCAGGAGAGCGCCATCTATTGGTCGGAAATAAAACGTATCATTAGTTGATGGTTGTGATTTAGGAGACTTTTGATGTAGTAGAAGAAAATTCAAGTAGTTAATGCAAAACTATTTGCTTTAGGAAATAACAGATAAATAAAGAAAGTTTTATTATATTTATCGATACATCGAGAATACTAATTTAAATATTTTCTAATTTTTAATTTCCCTTAAATAATACAGATTTTAATAAGGAATTACATTATGCTTCAATTTAGTAATTAATTTTAGAGATAGTATAAAATATAAGAAATTAAATATTACATATAAGATTTCACCAATTTTATATTAATTTAATCTGATTTTATTTGCATTAATTCGTTATACATAAGTTACATTCGTTATGTATATATACATACATATATATATATATATATATATATATATATATATATATATATATATATATATATATATATATATACATATATATATATATATATATATATATATATATATATATATATATAATATATATATATATATATATATATATATATATACATATATATATATATATATATATATATATATATATATATATATACATATATATATATATACATATATATATATATATATATATATATATATATATATATATATATATATATATATATATATACATACATATATATATATGTATATATATATATAATATGTATATATATATATATATATAAATATATATATATATATATATATATATATATATATAATATATATATATATATATATATATATATATATATATATATATATATATATATATATATATATATATATATATATATATATATATATATATATATATATATATATATATATATATATATTGTTTTCTTTATATTTAAAGAAGTTTATAAAGTGTAATACACGACTTCAAGAAGAGAATATATCAATATGATGTATATTATATAAATAAATATCAATTTATAAAATATGTGATTATATGAATCTATAGTATATACTATAGCTACAACAACGTGTGTAAGTGTGTGTGTACATAATATCTTTATATGTATAAATTAAAATAAATATTTCTAATATTTTAATATTTATAATATGTTAATCAAAATTTTATGAATAAATTTATATTTAAGAGTATAATTTACACAAATATGAACATAAAAATTTATAATAAAATATGTTTTCTAAAATTTCCGTTAGAAAGAATGCCAAAAAAGTTTTAAATATTTGAAAGTAATAAGAATTTTTTTAAGCCACAAAAATATTTTCAAAAAGTACAAAGCTAAAGTCTTTAATACACGAATTAAAAGTTTAAACTAATTAACATTATTTACACTTGTATCATAGATAAAAAAGACAAATATTATGAAAATTATTTATACTTTTTTATAGATAAAGAAAACAAATATTATCAAACATTATTTACACTTGTTTCATAGATAAAGAAAACTAACATTATCTCTACAAATATTCACAAGTGTCTGCCGTTTCAATGACTGAAAAAAGCGAATTTCATGACATGTATAAAAATAATCTTATATAAATATATTTACACAAATATATTCGAATAAACATATGTATTCATATATGTATATGTAAAGTAAAAGATTAAATAGTTTAATCTTACAATTAAGGGTACGAACACCTATATTGAAAAAACACCAAATCCTCGATTTCTCTATCTTTCTAGAAGCCTCTTGAAGTTAAACTTTTGTAATAGATAAAAGTTCCTTTCTTTTGGCGACACGAACTGGCGAACCTACTTTAGCTGAACTAAGATTTCTAAATTTCCCACAACATTCTTAAGTCCGCACCTAGATTTAATTCCTCACGCTTGTGGCGCCCCTAAGGTTATAAGAGGCCGCATGGCCTTTTTTTCGTGAGAGTTGACTATTGGAGATGATCAAATAAAGCTGCTGATAATTTTCCTTTAAAAATATTGTCTTTCTCTCGACCACGACAACATCACTTTGGTCCTGACTGCTAAGTCCACGGCTGAGGCACAACTTATTTATTGCTATGATTCATATATGTATGCATGTTTGTATGTACAGGGTGTTTCAAGAATGGCCGGTATATTAGAAATATCAATAAAAACTAAACGGGCAGTAATAGAAATACGCAGTTTATTACAATATGATTGGGACAATAGTAAATTTTAGGAGACAAACTTTAAAATTAGTTACAATATTCCACAACAGATGTCGCTGCAAACTGGAAACATCTACGATAACTTCCAGATATCCACCAGGCTCAGCAATAATATGGCATATTCTCAGAATGAAATTCTCAGAAACACTTGTAAACGTCTCAGGCTTCATGTGCCGCACATATATACTGCTCCAATTATTCAGTTGTTTCTTGATAGTGGCGGTACACCTGGTTTTTTAAAAGTCCCCACAGAATAATATCGTAGTTTAGAATTTCCAGCCTGCAGCGCAATCTGTTGTGGAGTATTGTAAGTAATTTTGAAAGTTTGTGTGCTGTCCCCAGCATATTGCAATAAACTGTGTATTTCTATCACTGTTCGTTTAGTTTTTATTACTTTTTCAAATATGCCGGTCATTTTTGAAACATCCTGTATATGCGCCTCAAAGGGGGACAAGTTAACGACAAAATCCCCGGATATTCTCTTTTTAAATTCCTTACAGAAAAAAGATTTCAATAAACTATGTTATTTAAAGACAACCATCTAAAAAGTAAATCATTCATCGATATACATTTCTTATTTTCTTCTTTTCAACTTATTTTCAACTCAATTAGCTTCACGGTCATCTATTCTTGGCTACATTATTTCACAGATAAATGTCATATGACTGTTCTGTAACACGTATTTTACAAGATTACCTAATCTTCTCTTTTTAAACTCTTACAGAAGAAGAAGGTTTCAATAAACTATGTTATTTAAAGACAATCATCTAAAAAGTAAAACATTCATCGATATACAATTTCTATTTTCTTAATTTCATTCTATTTCATTCTTTTCTTAATTCTGTTTTCTAATATTAAATTAATTTCACTGGCATCTATTCTTGGCTGCATTATTTCACAAATAAATGTCATATGACTGTTCCGTAACACGTATTTTACAAGATTACCGGATCTTCTCTTTTTAAACTCATTATAGAAAAAAAAAAGGTTTCAATAAACTATGTTATTTAAAGACAATCCTCTAAAAAGTAAATCATTCATCGATATACAATTCTTATTTTTTTCTTTTCAACTAATATTAAATTGGTTTCAC
>CM063509.1:107622041-107624541 GCA_032207245.1 Pardosa pseudoannulata
ATTAGGAAATAAAAAAAAGATAAGATAATAGAAAATTAAAGAAGACATGTAAAAACAAAAAGCTATAAAATATAGTAGAAAAAGTTAAACAATAAAAGAGAAAATATAAAATAAAAATAATTAAAAAATAAAAAGAATACATAAAAAAGGTTCACGGTAATAAAGAAAGAAAAAATATAAAGATGAAAAATTTGTAGAAAAAGATAGGGGATAATAAAAGAATACGAACTACTCAACATATGGCCAAAAAAAGACATAAGTAATAAAGAAGGAAAAAAAGTAACAATTGAAAAACATCAGAAAATAAAATAATACAAAAAAAAAAGTAATGGTACAAATGTGACAAAAAAGAGATATAAGCAAGTAAGTAAATAGAAAAAATAAATCTGAAAAAATTGAAAGAAATGAAGACATTTACTTCATAATATAACTTTTTAAGAAAAATTTTCTTGATTTTTTTCTTTGCACTTTTACATTAGGTACTTCTAAAGAAAACAAATGTCAATGCTCTCTTCAAGACATTGTTAAAATACTAAAAGTGTATTTATGTTATAATTCGAATCTGGTCATAGTAGTTAAAATAGAAAGACATATGATTAGGTTTAAATTTACTTATCTAATTGAAATTTAAACCCACCAAAATAATTAAAATTTTTGTTTAGTTAAAACATGGAAAGTTTTCCTTGACCCATTGAACGGACGCGTCGACGGGGGTTCGACAGCGAATTCCTGTTCGAAAACGGACCTGTCGACCCCTTCTCGTTCGCACTCGTATAACACACTTTTGAGGAAAAAAAAATATTGCAAAGCGATAATAAATGAAAGAAACTAATTTTGCATAACGGATCTCCTTTACCTTGCAAGGAAAATAACTTAAAAGTAGCCTGACAACTTTTAAACTGGCAACTCTAGTATGGTACGGTAAGTTCCGTCTGGAATTTACGAAAAGGGTGACTGTTTTGAAAGGGAAAAAGGTGGGGAGGGTGGTCGGTGGATGGGTTTTAATGTGTTATGGTAATAACTGAATTTCCTTATAACGGTGAATTTAAATGAAGGAAAACAAAATATGTCAAAAAAATTCCAACATGGAAAATTTTTATCAAATCTAATGTTAATATTAAATGAAATTAACAATTTTTTAATTGTACTGGAATCTTAAGACCGGTCATGGAACTTGAAAGTTCTACAGCATTTATTATAGGAAATTCATGAATTGTATAACTTGATTAATGAATTAGTTAAAATTATTCAACATTAATAGAATCATTGAAAATTACTCAAAGTTTGAAGTTTTTACTCGACTACTATTTTTCTGTGCTTACTTGACTATTCTAAATTTTTGGAAATTCACTTTATTAGTAACAATTATTTATTATTTAGTTAATCATTGAAGAATTTCAGCGTTTCCTAAATAATAAAAATTGATCGGCATTTAATTTTTTGTTTTTGACAGATATCGGCATTTGACAAAAATGTCAAAATAATTTCAAAAGGAAAAATTTGTATCAACTCTAATGTTAATATTACAGGAAATTAACAATTTATTAATTGTACTGGAAGCTAAAGACTGGTCAAAATTACTCAAAATTTTTACTCGATTACTATTTTTCTGTGTTTACTTGACTATTCTAAATTTTTAAAAATTCACGTTATTAGTAAAAATTATTTATTATTTAGTTAATCATTGAAAAATTTCAGTGTTTCCTAAATTATAAAAATTGATCGGCATTTAATTTCTTTGCATTTGACAAAAAATGTCAAAATAATTTCCACAAAAAAAATTCTATCAACTCTAATGTTAATATTGCATGAAATTAGCATTTTACTAATTGTACTGGAAGCTAAAGACTGGTCAAGGACCTTGAAAGTTTTACAGCATTCATGGTTTTTTTAATATAATAAATTCGTGAATTACATAACTTGATTAATGAATTACGTAAAATTATTCAGTATTTATAGAATCACTGAAAATTACTCAGTATTTAAAATTTTTACTCGAATACTATTTTTCTGTGTTTCCTCGACTATTCTAATTTTTTCAACATTCACTTTATCAGTGAAAATTATTTATTATTTAGTTAATCATTAAAAATTTCTGTGTTTCTCAAATTATAAAATTTTATCGGCATTTAATTTTTTTGCATTTGACGGAAATCATCATTTAACACAAAAATGTCAAAATAATTTCAAAATGAAAAATTTGTATTAACTCTAATGTTAATATTACAGGAAATTAACATTTTATTAATTGTACTGCAAGCTAAAGACTGGTAAAGGACCTTGAAAGTTTTACAGCATTCATGGTTTTTTTTACTATAATAAATTCGTGAATTATATAACTTGATTAGTGAATTATTTAAAATTATTCAGTATTTATAAAATCAATGAAAATTACTCAAAATTTTAAGTTTTTACTCGACTTCTATTTTATTATGTCTACACGAGTATTATAAGTTTTTCAAAATTACCTTTATCAGTGACAATTTTTTATTATTTAGTT
>CM063509.1:107629541-107639541 GCA_032207245.1 Pardosa pseudoannulata
TAAACAAGATAAAAATATAATGGATTATTTGTACTGTATAAAGTATATTCATTGTACAATTAGAGCTGAATAGTCTGCATTGTAATAAACTATATTTTATTCAAAATAGATTATAAAGTTCTGCTTTGTTTTCCTTCTGTTTTAATTGATTATTACATGGATATAACTTTGTAAAAGTTATTCAGTTTTGTAATAGGAATGAGTTTGTTTATAAAGTTACATAATGTATGTAAAACAAGGGAATGAAATAGAAACCCGTTTACACGGGAAATAGCTTTTGGAATCTCTAAAATAAAATACTTTATCAAACAGAAGCTGTTTGTCATTTTCATTCTCATGACGACGGTGTATATATATATATATATATATATATATATATATATATATATATATATATATATATAGATAGATATATACATATATATATACATATATATATATATATATGTATATATATATATATATATATATATATATATATATATATATATATATATATATATATATATATATATAATATATATATATATATATATTATATATATTATATATAAATATATATATATATAATAAATATATATATATATATATAATATATATATATATATAATAGATATATTATATATATATATATATATATATATATATATATATATATATATATATATATATATATATATATATATATCTATATATATACATACATATATATATATATATATACATATATATATACATATATATATATACATATATATACATATATCTATACATATATATATATATATATATATATATATATATATATATATATACTTATATATATATATAATATATATATACATATAGATATATATATATATATATATAATATATATATATATATATATATATATATATATATATATATATATATATATATATATACATATATTTGAAATACTGTAAGCCATCATTTCTGATATATGTGAAATTATTGAAAATAGTAGTTATTTCGTTTGCAATTTTTTAAAATAATATATTTGTAAAACTGATGATAATTGCAAACAAAATTAAAGAAAAAAAATTCAATTTTTAGTAGGTTTTTGTGACATATATTCCACAATCAAGGGTTTAATTGCGTTAACTGTTGTAACATAATAAACTTTAATTTAAAATAATAAATCTTTTCACATTTGTTGAAAAGTACATACTTATAACAAAGAAAGTGTGGACCAAATATCGCTTATTCAGCAAATTAAATCGATCTGGTACACTACTGTTTTTTATACAGAAATGAAGAATTAAACTCTATTATATATTTTAAAAGGATTTAGGACATCATGTGCCACATACTGTCTACGAAGAAAGTGTTGAACAAATACGGCATATTTAGCAAATTTAATCTATTAGGTTAACTACTCATATTTATACTGAAATGAAGAATTAAACTGTATCATATATTTTAAAAGGATTTAGGCCATTATGTGAAACATACATTCTACAAAGAAAGTGTAGACCAAATATGGCATATTCAGCAAATTTAATTTAATAGGTTAACTACTCATTTAAACTGAAATGAAGAACTGAACTTTGTCATATATTTTAACATGATTTAAGCCATTATGTGCCACTCAACATTTGATATTACTATATTCTAGTTACCTCTTAAAAATACGTCTTTTTATAAAACAGATGCTTTTATTTTCACTGAAATGCAAACAGAAGTCTGACATACTTCCATAAATATCCCTTTAGAACTTTTTAATCCAACCGAGTTTGAGTAATAAAGCCATTTTCAAATTAATAGCATCAACGTTTTAAACATATTAAGCTTCAATTTGGAGCATCAAATCCACTAAACATTTCTGGAAGCGAAACATTTTCCGTATATAAAAGTGTAGATATAATGCGATAACTAAAGTGAAATAAATCTCATAATACTTAGTCATAAAGCATAACTTTATCTTGTTCTGCTAAGTAAAACATAAAAGAATCTGCAAGGCAGCATTTGGTACAGAGTAAGAGGAGAGTATCTGCAGTAATGGAGAGGAAAATAAATGTTTTTATTTATCTGTTCATCAAATACTTTATAGAAACTAGTTCTGTTTCGAAACATTTCCCGTTATCTTCTGTTAACTGATAAAATCATTTATTTTCTCCCCAACACGAGATAATAACACATAAAGTAATATCAAAATAGAGCTTAAATAACAAAAAAAAAATACTAAATTTTCCTTTAAATCATTAAGGTAGAGTTCATAATAATAATAACTAATCAAGTAGAGTTAAATCGAAAGCTTTTTCATTCGTTGTTTTAGTAAGTTTGATTTGTTGCTCTGTGTGCTTACGAAACAAAATATTTATGACAGTATAATATATTGTATAAAATCTTGTTATTCCAGCATTTATTTGTAATTTTTATGTAATTTTTTATACTGAAATCATTTTGTAGGTTGTTTGATCATAATAGTAATAACTCATCAAGTAGAGTTCATTCGTAAGCTTTTTTATTCGTTGCTTTAGAAAGTTTGATTTGTAGAACAAAACAAAAGGTTTATGTCAGAATAAGATTATATGAAATCTTGTGATTCCAGCAATTATTTGTAATTTTTATGTAATTTTTTATACTGAAATCATTTTGTAGGGCAACAACTAAGCATTTTTCTTTATGTGACGATGTTGAACAAAATTAATTTTTTATGTAGATTTATGCAACTTATAATATAGTGCAGAACAGTTTAAGGTCAATTCATTAAATTATGAAAATTTCGTGGGCATGGATTAGGCTTTATAATGTTAATAATTCTTCATTAGCAAATATATAGAAGAGTTAAACATAAAATATTTTCATATAAAATTATTTTTGCAAGTAGTGCATTGATATACACTGTCTCTCTGATTACTCTGTGCTTTTCTTTTTACTTAATTTTCTTAACATTAGTTGAGTCCATACTTGTATATATATATATATATATATATATATATATATATATATATATATATATATATATATAACAATATCGATACTTTGGTGATGTACAATGTTGCTATGGAATTTTATAGTAGATATGATTTAATGGAATTCATTTCAATAAAAAAATATAAAAATTTACTCTAAATAGTTTTTTTTTAAAATTATTTACATGATGGCTCTAAGTTTTATCAACAAATTTACGATGTTCCTATGGGAGGAGGTTGTTCATCGGATATTGTAGATCTGTATTTACACTTTTATGAAACTAAATCTTCTATTCTTAAAAAGTTTTATATTTATCGATATGTAGACGACGTCATTATCGGTTTTAAAGATAATAGAGATTTTATATTAAATTTTTATCCTGAAAATATAACTTTAAAGGAAACACTTAATAGACCCGATGGATTTTTAAACCTTTTAGATTTGGCTGTAAAAGTTGTTAATAAGCGTATAGAATATCAAATGTAGGATAAACGTGAAAAGTATAATTTTAGGATTAATCGTATAACAGATTGGCAAAGTAACTTAAACATTAAAGTAAAACGTAATATCATTTTAAATTTTATGATACGGTGTATAAGATTAAACACTTCAACTTCAAATAGAGATAATATTATTAAGGAATACTTCAGCAAGATTTTAACTGCGGGTTACCCACGTTTTTTTATACTAAGAGTTATGCAGTCGTGTCTTGGATTGGGTAGAGAGGAAGTTATGCGTCTTGTGGGTTGGATATGAGTATGTGTATTTTTACTTTGGTATTCTTAGTGGTTTTATAATCCATTTTAGTATTTTTTAGTGAATTTTATATTTTTAATGTATACATTGGTTTATAGTTATAAGTCATTTTAGTATATTTAGTGAATTTTATAATTTTAATTTATACATTGGTTTGTTGTAATAGGTTTAAATTTCATTTTGTTTATGGTATTGCTTTTCGTATAGATTGATTTTAGACTTTAGTCTGTTTTTATTGATGTACTTATGGTGACCGGGAGCGTTTCATATGATTAAAATGGCCATTTAACCGGAATGGGGGTCGCAATCCCCCCCACTACTTCAAGTACACCAATTCCATATTCGTTCCAATATTCGTTCCAATTTTTTATATTTTGGATTTTTGATTCCTTTTAATTTATATATATATATATATATATATATATATATATATATATATATATATATATATATATATATATATATATATATATATATATATATATATATATATATATATATATATATATATATATATATATATATATGCATATATATGTGCGTGTGTAAGTGTATGAGTACAAAATGTGTGTCTGTGTATGTATGTGTATTCTTCAGTTATTCCAATAAAGTAATTTCAAAATTAATGAAGCTGTCATTTGAATAAAATTAGCCTCTGATTTTGCACATTTACTTCAGTAAACCTACTTCGACGAGAAACATTTTCTGCAATTACAGAGCAGATATGACATATAACTAAAATAGATATAAATTTTATGAAACGTTGTCAGAACACATAAATTAATTTGGGATTCCTTATGAAAAGTGAACAGGAACCTGTGAAGGAACATGCAAATTGGACACAAAATTATATTAAAAGCAGTAATTACAACCAAAACAAGTTTTGTTTGTCATTACTTATGATATTTGATTGCATAATATTTTAAACGTAATCATGATTTAAAATGTGTTAAATATTTATTTCCCATCAGGTATTTTTCAATTTAGAGAAAAAAATTGGAGAACATATAGCAAAAATTCTGTGGTTGGTTGGAAAATATTATATTTTCCTAATGAGAAGAAAAGTTAAGACATATATGATTGTATTAGATTAATAAAGCACCAATGTTCCTTAACTAATTTTATATAAAATATCACTGTATACATCATTATGTTCATATTAACTATTCTTAAACCACTGAAGTGTAAACACTCGTAGAAAACCTGAAACTATGTTTACGAATCTATAAAAAACATAGAAACATATTCATGTTGTCCCTGTTTTTATGAGAATTTGTAAAAAATAGCTTCCCTATAACTAAGTTTTCTCTAAATAAGTCTGAAGAGAACACTTAGTGAAAAAACATTCGAGTGTGTGGTGTTTGTTATGTAACGAGAGGCAATTAGTCAGGACTTTAGTCGTAATGATACTTATATAAACTTACCTCAGTAGAAAAATTTCAATATTATTTAAATAATTTATTGCATTTCAATATATTAAACATAAAATATTATGACATAACAAAAATTTTAAAAATTACCAATTTTATCTTAGTTATTCTAACAAGCTATAAAGATAATTCCTGTAACCGGAACATTTTCTTTTGATGTCAATATAAATAAATAATGGTTTCATCAACACTTCTGATTATATATTCTCACTTACTTCATTAAATATTCCTTTACATTATCTTTTACGTTGTCTTGAGAACGTTTATATTACCTATGGATTATTACTATGCATTATAAAATTTATTATTCTTTCAGTAATGTCATATTATCAACACCATATAAGAAAAATTATGTACTGTTCCGTTAGAAATATATATTTAAAAATTAACTGTTTTTCTAGAATTGGGATTATTGGCTTAATTTAGGATTAATAAGAATTTATTTCTAGATCTACCTAAACTAACAAAAATTAAACAGAGAATAAACAATCCAATAAAAATGGTTTATGAAGAACCTATTTTTTCTAAAACTAGTTTCTATTAAAACTTAATTATGTTATAGAATTAAAATTTATAAAATATTAATTTCCCGTCACTTATTTTTCAATTTGGAGAATAAAAAATGGGAGAAAATATATCAAAGAATCTGTGGATGGTTGAAAAAAGTTATATTTTATAATAAGAAGAAAAGAAATGCCATATAAGATTGTAATTGATTAATAACGCACCAATGTACCTTAAATAATTATATATAAAAATCACTGTATATATCATTATGTTCATATTTATATTTTTAAACCACTGAATTTTAAACACTCGTAGAATATCTGAACCTATCTTAAAAAATTATAGAAAACAGAGAAACATATTCATGCTTACCCTCTTTTTATGAGAATTTGTAAAAATAGGTTCCCTATCCTTTAGTTTCCTCTAAATAAGTCTGATGAGAACACTTAGTGAAAAAACATTCGAGTGTGTGGTGTTTGTTTTGTAACGAGAAGCAATTGGTCTAGGACTTTAGTCGTAATGATACTTAGATAAACTTACTTCAGTAGAAAAAATTTCAATATTATTTAAATAATTTATGGTACTTTAACATATTTAACCTAAAATACTATGACATAACACAAATTTTAAAAATTACCAATTTGTTCTTATATTTCTAACTAGCTAAAAAGATAATTCCTGTAACCGGATCATTTTCATTTGATGCCAATATAAATAAATAATTGTTTCATCAACACTTCTGATTATACATTCTCACTAACTTCATTAAATATTCCTTTAAATTATCTTTTACGTAGTCTTACAAACTTCAATATTATTTGTGGATTATTATTATGTATTATAAGATTTTTTTTGCCTTCAGTAATATCAATTTATCAACACAATATAAGAAAAATTATGTATTACTTCGTTATGATTTCAGCACATTTTATTGGACAAATTGGATAGAAATATATATTTGAATATTAACGTTATAGTTCTAGAATTGGGATTATTGGCTTAACTTAGGATTAATAAGAATTTATTTCTAGATCTACCTGAACTTATAGAAAGTAAACGATCCAAAAAGAAAGGTTTATTAACAGCCCGATTATTTCTAAAATTAGTTTCTATTAAAAAGTTATGTTATAGAGTTAAAATTTGTAAAATATTAATTTCCCGTCACTTATGTTTCCATTTGTAGAACAGAAAATGGGAGAAAATATAGGAAGAAATCTGTGATTGGTTGAAAAAAGTTATATTTTTATAATAAAAAGAAAAGTAATGACATATAAGAATGTAATTGATTAATAACGCACCAATGCTCCTTAAATAATTTTATATAAGAAATCACTGTATATATCATTATGTTCATATTCCCTATTTTTAAACCACTGAAGTGTAAACACTCGTAGAAAACCTGAAACTATGTTTTCGAATCTATAAAAAAGAAAGAAAAATAATGCTGTCACTGTTTTTATGAACATTTGTAAAAATAGGTTCCCTATCCCTAAGTATCCTCTAAATAAGTCTAATGAGAACACTTAGTGAAAAAACATTCGAGAGTGTGGTGTTTGTTTTGGAACGAGAGGCAATAAGTCAGGACTTTAGTCGTAATGATACTTATATAAACTTATCTCAGTAGAAAAATTTCAATATTATTTAAATAATTTATTGCATTTCAATATATTAAACATAAAATATTATGACATAACAAATATTTTAAAACTTTACAATTTCTTCTTATTTATTCTAACACTGTAAAAAGATAATTCCTGCAAGCGGGACATTTTCGTTTGATGTCAATATAAATAAATAATTCTTTTATCAACACTTCTGGTTATGCATTCTCACTAACTTTATTAAGTATTCCTTTACATTATCTTTTAAGTTGCCTTGCAAACTTTAATATTATCTATGGATTATTACTACGCATTATAAGATTCATTTTGCTTTCAGTAATGACAGTATATCAATACCATATAATAATAATTATGTAATGCTTCGTTAAGATTTTTGCTCATTTTATGGGACAAATTGGATAGAAATATATATTTGAACATTAACGTTATTTTTCTAGAATTGGGATTATTGGCTTAGCTTAGAATTACTAAGGATTTATTTCTAAATCTACTTGAAATAATAGAAAAGAAAATAGAGAATAAACGATACAATAAAAATGTTTATTAAGACCTCAATTTTTCTAAAATTAGTTTTTATTAAAAATAGTTTTAAATATACATCTATATGAAATATGAAGCTACATATACATATAATACCTACATGTTTCACCAAGAGAGTTTTATATTGATCAGTAAACTCAAGTTTTTCGTTATTTTGAAGAACAGCTTTTTTAAATGTAGGGCACTGACTCCCAAAGTTAAATTTTTAGATGTTTTTAAAATTTAATTTAAAATTGATACCATTATAATACTTACCATTACATGTTATTACCATTGTTATTCGTAAATTTACTATTACAAAATGTAATCATCAAATACTTTATCATTTCTCAAAACAATTACTCTGACTTTAGGATAAAATAAATGCTTTATAAGTATGTACTAATAAATTTATTTCACTGTTATTTACTGAATTATAACTAGATTATACTAAAGAGAAAATGTTTCACTTCAAGTAATGCTTAAAGGATTTGATGTGCCATATTAAAGCTAAATATGCTTAAAATTCCGACGGTATTAATTTAGAAATGGCTGTGTTGAAATAAATAAAGGATTAATATATATTTAAAACTATACTTTTGGAAGACTCGATATTCATATTTATGCTAACAATTTGACAAGCCAGTTTAAATATTCTTTGATATTTAATGAAAATCTGTTATAAATTTGTTTATGAAATTTAAAATTTAAAAAAAAATTAAAGGAAGTTTGTATTCCTTGAGGTCGAAGTTAAATGGAAAGTTTAATCAGATAATACTGGTTGCACAGTATGGAAACATTGCTTCTTTAAAATTTTATTTATTTGAAAAAATATAGAATAGTAATCATGAAAACGGTGTATTATCTATATAGCTTAATAATGTATCAGTGTTGTAACTATATTTATTTAGTGTCGTAAGCATGAAACAGAGAATACTATTTAAAGAAAGTTTAATTCTAAATACGATGCAAACATTTACGACAGTGATTCAATCTGTTGGTAGTTTGAAGGGTTTAAAACATAGAAAACTTAAAAAGCTTCTCAAAATTATTATAAAAAGAATATATTTAATGGGTGGTTCGTAACTCAATAATCCCGTGTCAAATGTTGAAACAATAAAAAGTGTTTACAAAATAATTGAAAAAAGAGAGAAAAAAGGAAAAAAAAGGAAGATGAGATTACGAGCAATATATCATTGTTTTAGGTTTGGCCTGGTTTGGAACGCTACGTTCTACTGTTATTGCTACACTAGGGCTAATGAGACCGGAGACTACTGCTTAAAGTCGAATCCGAACAACCATGGTTGCAGCAGGATTCGAATTCCCGAACTCCGGTACCTAAGAGCAGCTCTCTACTATTGGGCTATCGTTCTGCCATTGTTTTAAGAATTTTTAAAAGGAAAAATTCCAAGATGCTCAACTGTCGTATGTATTGAACATGAAAGCTGTAGTAACCAATCAACAAAAAGAAGGCTTTCATAGTTTTTGACATGACTTGTGATTCAGGAAGACTAAGATTAGTCTTCAAGCATCAAATTCGCCATTTGAATTATATTATAAAACAATTTTTATTTATATTCATAAAATTAAAGGATGAATTAAACAAATACAAATTTTGGCTTCATAAGAGTTTGCCACTGTATCTGTAAAGATATCTATACACAAATTAAGTTTTAAAAAAATGATAAACGCTTTATAGCATTAAAATGTTACTTTAGGGTTACATTTATATTTTCTTCAGAATCCGAATGCAAATTTATTCTTTACGATTACATATAAGATTTATATTTGCTTTTGATTATCGCATTATATCTACACTTTCTCGAGGGAAAAATGTTCTGCTTCAATTAATGTAAGAGATTTTATGTGCCAAATAAGAGCTTACAATGCTTAATAAGTGGACGCTATTAATTTAGAAACAGGTTTATTGGACTAACTTGGGATTAAAAGGTATTTAATGGCATATTTATGAAAGCAATTCAGATTTATTTTTGCACTTGCAGTTTGAGGTAAAAACACCCTTGTTTACATAAATTAATGTGTTTTAGAGGAAGCGGAATAAAAGAGAATTAAATCGTGAGCGATCAACGAATTTTTAATCTACCTAAAGTAAAATTTAAAACATAGCCTTTATGAAGCTTAACTAATTTATGTAATTTATATTGTAGTCTACTAATGAAAGAAATACATGATTACCTCGATTGAATCTATTATATTTTCAAAGC
>CM063509.1:107649541-107652041 GCA_032207245.1 Pardosa pseudoannulata
TAGTCTTTTTTGGTAAAACTTATTATATATATATATATATATATATATATATATATATATATATATAAATATATATATATATATATATATATATATATATATATATATATATATATATATATATATATATATATATATATATATATATATATATATATATATATATATATATATATATATATATATATATATATATATATATATATATATAATATATATATATATATATAAATATATATATATATATATATATATATATATATATATATATATATATATATAATATATATATATATATATATATATATATATATATATACATATATAAATATATATATATATATATATATATATATATATATATATATATATATAAATATATATATATATATAATATATATATATATATATATATATATATATATATATATATATATATATATATATATATATATATATATATACATATATATATATATATATATATATATATAATATATATAATATATATATATATATATATATATATATATATATATATATATATATATATATATATATATATATATATACATATATATATAACATTCCAGTATTAAATACTGATGAAATTTTAGAATACAAATTATTATTTTTTCTTAAATTTTATTTTAAATGAAAATTATTTATTAGTTTAGGAGTAATTTAAATAAATTGTCATAATTACCATATATAACTGCTGTGAGACCCTTAGTGTATTTTTTGAACAAATTTAAATTGAGCAAATTTATATCAAAGAGAATAATTTTTAGAATTAAAACTACGAGTAAAAAAAATTCTATCTACGTTAAAATTCGTCCTCGAATTATTTTAATTGAAAATTACAATAAGTGGGTAATTTTAAATTTTAGAAAATAAATAAAATTGTTGTTTTTGAAATATATTAAACTTTTATAATAATAACTGCCTAGAATTCGGGTCTGTGTTAATATATGTTTACTTATTTAGCATTCTTTCACACAAATAGTTGAATTATTTTCTGCTAATAATGAAAAAAGCGTGAGAACAAAATATAAATTATGATAAAAGTAAATAAGTAGAAAAAAGAATTATAAATTTTACTTCTAAAGAATCAATTTAAACTTCTCCTGTTCCATCATTTTATTTGTCCATCAAATATTAATTTAAAGTCAAAATTCTATTTTTGCGAAAGAAAATAGAAATATTTTCAAAATTTCACTCATCGAATACGTTGAAATTTAATAAAGCAAAACACATTCAAGTTTCTGATACTTTTCACTTTGACGCACTTTTCAGAATGATTCTTTTAACATGGAAAAAATTCCTGTTTGTGTCATCTAAATGTAAATTTTCAAATTTCTTTTCTTAAAAAGTAATAAAATTATGTCTGACAATGAATACATTTAAACAAAGTAGAGAGGATTGTATTGAAAAAAAATATGTCATACATGGAAACTATACTTTAAATTACAAATAAGAAAAAAATATACATAATAGATTATTGCTAAGTATATATTTCTATATATTTTTAAATAAAAAACAGAATATCATTATTTTATAATAGAAAATAAATATCTATAGATTAAACTGATTCAGTGTGCTTTAAAAATGAAGGTCAATGAAATTGCAAAATAATATTTTCTGTAATGAAAGTTGGACCATATACTAAATTTTACACATAGTAGGATTGTAATAAAATGAAAATTTTAATTTAAAAAACAATTTTATTTTGTCAATGTATTATCAAAATATAACATCTAAGATTAAATTATTATAAAAAAAGGAATATTTTTATACTGACCATGGTAGTCTTGTGAAAATTCAAAATGAGGGGTAATTGTAAATTTAAAAGAAATGTTTGGTCAGAAAAATAGATTAATCACTATACAAAATAGCACACACCATGTGAAAGTAAAAAAAATGAAATATTGTAAAGAAAAAGTTTAAAATATTGAAAAACATAATGATATACTAGATAAAATGGTAGAAATAGAAGCTTGGGAGACCCATTATACAATTTTTTTTGAAAAATGTATTTCGTATGTTACACAGTCTCATATTATATTTAGTTACCTGATTGTTTAATATTCAATTTATAATTCAGACGAAATAACAAATTACATGGATGTATTAAGTTGTAGAACAGCATTTATTTTAAAAATATTAAAATTCATTTGAATTAAATAATATAAAACCATCAATATTATAAAGTATAAATTAATGTTATTCAGATGCGTGGATTCCTTAACATCTTTAAGAGTCATATAACGTTATATTCATTATATCAATATATTGTTTAATGACATTAGCAGCTTCATATAAAAAGATAAATGCATAAAAATCATAGAAAATCATAATTATGTTAAGCATATAAAGTATAAAAAAGCTCTTTCTCACTCATGTTAATCGAAAGTATAAAAAAAGTCTGAAATTTTCTCAAATATTATTATCTAACAATAAACAGTTTTATATTATATTTATTTTTCTAATAGTGAAAATA
>CM063509.1:107657041-107664541 GCA_032207245.1 Pardosa pseudoannulata
TTGGGTTTCATGTTTTGAAGTTATAGCCTTTTTACTTTAAAATGTGCATATAAAATTTCCAAAATATTAAAAAAAAACATAAATTTCTAAGGATAAAAATAATATTTTATGCGTTATTATAAATAAATTAAACAAGAATAATGTATTTTACAATTCATTATGCAACACTTTACCAATTAAAAAATGAATAGTTGTGTATTTTTAAGTGTTTTATCAATTGTTAGCTATCATTTTAATTGTAAAACTGTAGTTTTTAATGTAAGGCAGCAGTAGTTAGTAAACAGTATGAAATTTTACTAAATATTCAAAATTCGAAATTTTTAATGTCTATATTCTAATTTAGAATAAGAAACAAAAATAATGTGGTTAATCCCTGTTCTACTATAAAATAAAAATTGTTTATTCAATAAAGAAATTATTAAAAGAAATAAGATATTTTCTTTATTTATTTTCAAATAAGGATTTGGTTACTGTTTATTTTTTCAGGAAGATACATTTTTGTTTTATTTCTCGGCTTTCATGCTTAGGTTATTTTTACTTTAAAATGTGCATATAAGATATCCTAAATATTAAAAAATTGTAAATTTCTAGGGATAAAAATTAATATCTTATAGTGTTATTATAATTAAATTAAACAAGAAAAATTCATTTAAAAATTCAATATACAACGTTTTACCAATTAAAAAATGAATCATTGTGGATTTTATCAAATGTTTTAACACTTTAATGCAGTTGTTAGCAATGACTTTAATTGTAAAAGTACAGTTTTTAATTTATGGCAGCAGTAGTTAGTAAACAGTATGAAAATTTTCTAAGCATTCAAAAATTAGAATTTCTAATGTCTACATTCTAATTTAGAATAAGAAACAAAAATAATATGATTAATCTCTGTTCTACTATAAAATAAAAAGTTGATTATGCAACAAAGAAATTATTAAAAGAAATGAAATAAAATATTTTCTTTAATTATTTTCCCATAAGGATTTGATTTCTATTTATACATACATTTCTATTTATACATTTCTATTTATACATACAATTTATAGATATGTTTTTGTTTTCATTCTCGGGTTTCCTGCTTTTTGACGTTATGACCTTTTACTTTAAAATGTGCATATATGATTTCCTAAATATTAAAAATTCATAAATTTCTAAGGAAAAAATAATATTTTATGTGTTAGTATAAATAAATTAAACAAGAAAAGTACATTTAACAATTCATTATGCCACGCTTTGCCAATTAAAAAATGAATAATTGTGTATTTTTAATGATTTATCAGTTGTTAGCATTCATTTTAATTGTAAAACTATATTTTTTAATTTACGGCAGCATTAGTTAAAACAGTATGGAATTTTACTAAATATTCAAAAATTAGAATTTTTAATGTGTATATTCTAATCTAGAATAAGAAAAAAATAATGTGGTTAATCTCTGTTCTAGCATTAAATAAAAAGTGTTTATTCAGTAAAGAAATTATTATTAGTATTAATTAGTTTAGAAATTATTTATTAATTAGGAACAAAATAAGATATTCGCTTTACTTATTTACCCATAAGGATTTTATTGCTATTTATTTTTTCAGGAGGATACATTTTTGTTTTCTTTCTCGGGTTTTTTTTATATGTTTTTGACGTTATGACCTTTTACTCTTAATTGCGCATATACTATTTCCTAAATATTAAAAAAATCATAAATTTTTAAGGATAAAAAATAATATTTTACAGTGTAATTCTACGTAAATTAAACACCAAAAATCCATTTAACAATTCAATATGCCACGTTTTACCAATTAAAAAAAAGGAAATCATTGTAGATTATATTATGTGTTTTAACACTTAAATGCAGTTGTTAGCAAAGATTTTAATGGTAAAACTGTAGTTTGTAATTTACCACAGAAGTAGTTAGTAAACAGTATGAAATTTTATAAAATATTCAAAAATTAGAATTTTTTTAATGTCTATATTTTAATTTAGAATAAGAAACAAACATAATGTGGTTAATCTCTGTTCTACTATAAAATAAAAAATTGTTTATCAGTAAAGAAATTATTACAAGGAATGAAATAAGATATTTGTTTTAATTATTTTCCCATAAGGATTTCGTTGCTATTTATTTTTCTGGAAGATACATTTTTGTTTTTATTCCCGATTTTCATGCTTTTTGACGTTATGATCGTTTTACTTTAAAATGTGCGTTTAAGATTTCCTAAATATTAAAATGTTGTAAATTTCTAAGGATAAAAAATAATATTTTTAAGCTTTATACTAAATAAATTAAACAAGAAAAATTAATTTAACAATTCAATGTGCCACGTTTTATTAATTAAAAAAGTGAATCATTGTGGAATTTATCAAGTGTTTTATCATTTAAATGCAGTTGTTAGCAATGACATTAATTGTAAAACTATAGTTTTTAATTTACGGCAGCATGAAACAGTATGAAAGATTACTAAATATTCAAAAATTAGAATTTCTAATGTCTATATTCTAATTTAGAATAAGAAACAAAAATAATGTGGTTAATCTCTGTTCTACTATAAAATAAAATGTTGATTATTCAACAAAGAAATTATTAAAAGAAATGAAATAAGATATTTGCTTTAATTAGTTTCCGATAAGGATTTGATTTCTATTTATTTTTTCAGGAAAATACATTTGTGTTTTCATTCTCGGGTTTCCTGCTTTTTGACGTTATGGCCTTTTACTTTAAAATGTGCATATAAGATTTCCTAAATATTAAAAAATCATAAATTTTTAAGGATTAAAAATAATATTTTAAAGTGTTATTCTAAATAAATTAAACAAGAAAAATTCATTTAATAATTCATTATGCCACGCTTTACCAATTAAAAGAATGAATAGTTGTGTATTTTTAAGTGTTTTATCAGTTGTTAGCAATAATTTTAATTGTAAAACTATAGTTTTTAATTTACAGCAGCAGTAGTTAGTAGGCAGTAGGAAATTTTACTAAATATTCAAAAATTAGAAATTTTTAATATCTATATTCTAATCTAGAATAAGAAAAAAAAGAATGTGGTTAATCTCTGTTCTAGCATTAAATAAAAAAGTGTTTATTCAGTAAAGAAATTATTAAAAGGAACAAAATAAGATATTCGCTTGACTTATTTACCCATAAGGATTTTCTTTGATATTTATTTGTTATTTATTTATTGTTACTATTTTATTTAAGATACGTTTTTGTTTTCTTTCTCGGGTTTTATGTTTTTGACGTTATAACCTTTTTACTCTTAATTGTGCATATACTATTTCCTAAATATTAAAAAAAATCATAAATTTTTAAGGAAAAAAATATTATTTTACAGTATAATTCTACGTAAATTAAACAACAAAAATCCATTTTACAATTCAGTATGCCACGTTTTACAAATTAAAAAAATAAATCATTGTAGATTATGTCATGTGTTTTAACACTTAAATGCAGTTGTTATCAAAGACTTTAATGGTAAAACTGTAGTTTTAATTTACCACAGAAGTAGTTAGTAAAAAGTATGAAATTTTATAAAATATTCAAAAATTAGAATATTTTTAATGTCTATATTCTAATTTAGAATAAGAAACAAATATAATGTGGTTAATCTCTGTTCTACTATAAAATAAAAAATTGTTTAATCAATAAAAAGAAATTGTTAAAAGGAATAAAATAAGATATTTGTTTTAATTAATTTACCATAAGGATTTCGTTGCTGTTTATTTTTTGAGGAAGAAATATTTTTGTTTTTATTCACAGGTTTCTTTCTTTTTGATGTTGTGACCTTTTTACTTGAAAATAGCGTGCATATAATATTTTCTAACTATTAAAAAAATCGTAAATTTCTAAAGATAACATATACTATTTTAAAGTGTTATTCTAAATAAATTATACAAGAAATATTCCTTTAAAAATTCAATATTCCACGTTTTACCAATTACAAAAATGAATCATTGTGGATTTTTCCAAGTGTTTTAACACTTAATTGTAGTTGTTAGCACTCAATTTATTTGTGAAAATATAGTTTTTATTTACAATAGTTAGAGTAGTGCAATAGTTAGTTACAATAGTTATAATTTACAAAGAGTTAGTCAACAGTGTGAAATTTTACTAAAAATTCAAAAATTTAAACTTTTAATGCCTATATTGTAATTTAGAAGAAGAAACAAAAATAATGTGGTTAATCTCTGCTCTATTATAAAATAAAAAAATTGTTTATGCAATAAAGAAATTATTAAAAGAAATGAAATGAGACATTTTCTTAAAACCTATTTTCATTAATTGTTTATATTTTATGTATTTTTTAAACGTGTTTCGTTGTTTGGTTGTTTGTAATTAATATGCCTTAATTCATCTTGGGACAGACTGAGACAAACAACACAAAAAATAGACAAAGTAGCCTATAAAAAAGCAAAAAATACCGCTGAAAGAAATTTGAAAGAAGACGTAAATAAGACAAAAATTGAAAAACGTTAAAAGCACATAAAATGTAAATCAACAAAAATTAACAAATTATAAACTAGATAGATTAGTATAGTTTATGAAAGTGTATTTAAAGTGTTTTTTTCTTGCATTGGCAGTGACGTCACACTTTGTGTTTCGTATTTTTCTAGTAAACTATGGATCCTATAGGAATGCTTTGGGCAGTCTTTTGGCAGTTTTTATGTACTTCCAACGAGAAACCTAGCTGTGCACAGTGTATGCGGTCGTTTTGTGACACCTTGTATGTATATATATGTGTGTATATATATATATATGTGTATATATATATATATATATATATATATATATATATATATATATATATATATATATATATATATATATATATATATATATATATATATATATATATATTATATATATATATATATATATATATATATATATATATATATGTATATATATATATATGTATATATATATATATATATATATATATATATATGTATATATATATATATATATATATATATATATATATATGTATATATATATATATATATATATATATATATATATATATATATATATATATATATATATATATATATATATATATATATATATATATATATGTATATATATATATATATATATATATATATATATATATATATATATATATATATATATATATATATATATATATATATATATATATATATATATATATATATATATATATATATATATATATATATATATATATATATATATATATATATATATATGTGTGTGTGTGTGTGTGTGTGTGTGTGTGTCTAATCCAATAATTATAAAACTGCTGGACAACGAGAAAGCTAATTAGGTAAAAGTAATAAAGATGCAGTCGGGCCATCTGCTAAAACGGACATCTTTAAGAGTCAACGACAGACAAAGGAAAGAGACAAATATCCCTCCGCTCTAACAGCAGTGCACTCAAGAACGAAGACAGAAAGAATTTTCCCAAGGTAGAAGAAACTTACTCAACGAATTAAGTAATAAGATCAAGAAAATACGGGGTGCCGATTGCCAACGTCAGCTGGAAAACATAATGAATAGACAGAAAATTTACATGTATAGAATAGAAAGCTTTTGGAATTGTATCGAAAGGAATTTTTAGTCGAAGAAGCTCCTTTGATTAAGACATTTAGAGGCTGGGAAAAAGATTTTTAGTAATTAGAATGGGAGAGAGAAGGTTTTTAAGGAGATGTAATGTTAAATAATTTCTTTACAAATCTTCATTTCTTATAAACAATAAGCAACATTCTATTCACTATATATTACAACACAAGAAAGAAATATAGATAGTTAAAATATATATTTATATTTAAATTACTTACCCCTTTATTTATTATTTTATTTTTTATCAACCGTGAAAAAGAAACAAATAGAAATCTAAGAAGACAAAAATCCACTCGATTCGTATCAGAAAAATTGCAATTTGTATTCCGCCGAAGCATTAAATTCGATATGAAATATTGTTAAATAAGAATTCTATCATCCGATATGATATTTCTTCAGATTCATTTCGTGATACCATTTATCACGAGAAAATGCATTTTATCTCCCCATCTTTTACAGTCAAGAAAGATTAATATATTAATAGCAATCGTTATATTTTTGCTTCCAATGTCTCAACAATATTTATCTAGATATTTATTTAATGCACACTTACAATCTGGATATATTGATTTCATTTTTAAATGGAAATATGTATTATCTAACGATATATTTCCCATAAATAATTTATTTTTAAATATTTGTAGTTTAGCTCGTAGACATATAAGAATGACCTATATTGGAGAATTTAAAATGGATATATAACTATTGGCAAGGTTTGAAATAATAGTGTTTAAAACACGATGTAATTTATTGTGGTTGCCTTTATCTATATATTTAAATGCTTCAGACTTAAAATGTATATTTATCTAGATTTTAAGTCTGTAGATATTACAATATTAAATAAAAATACTATTTTACAATATGATGTATTTTAACAGGAATTCATTATCAAATTTCGTAAATTTGTATTTTTAATTTTTATCGTATATATATAAGAATAAAGTTTATTGGAGAATTTAAAATGAAAATAAAAGTATTTACACGGTTTGAAATAATAGTGTTTAAAACACAATGTAATTTATTTTGGATGCATTTATCTCTATATTTAAATGCTTCAGACTTAGATTTATCTAGATATTAAGGTGTGAAGACATTAAAATGTTAAATAGAAATATTTATTATTTTACAACATGATGTATTTTAATAACTAAGGAATTCATTATTAAATTTCGTAATTTTCTATTTAAGAATATAATAATTATCTTTAAGAGAAAATTTAAAAAAAAATGTGAGTATTGGTGAGTTTCGAAATTGGTGTGGTGTTATTACAATAGCAAAATAGTGTTAACACAAAATATGTTTTAATGATATTTGTAAATATATTTCTATAATACAAATTTCTATTGTGGATTTTTTTGTGATATTGTTAAATGCATCAATACTCTGTTCATATAATGTTTTACATACAAGATTTTTTTCAATTACGTCTATTTATTCAAATATAAAAGAATAAATTTTGAAAATTTGAACTCTGTAAGCATAAAACAATAAAATTTAAAAAAATGTGATTTTGAAAAGAAAAACGTTTCAAAATTTGGGAATATTAATTAAAATGGTATTTTTTTAAAAAGGATAAATTAATATAAACTAATAAACATAATAAATAAATAAACATAAAATAATTAGTTTTGAAAAATTGCGGTTTTGAAAAGAACCTATCAAAATTTGGGAATTTTAACTACAATAATATTGTTTAAAATCCCCCCAAAATGTTATCAAAATATATAAACACGATTCTCTAATGCTCACTAATAAATATAATTAAATATATAAACACGATTCTCTAATGCTCACTAATAAATATAATTAAATATATAACTTTATAAAATAATACAGATCCTATTCATTTTTTTACTGCAAAATGAAATATATTTTTATCTATAAAATATCTAAATTTGTTTACA
>CM063509.1:107672041-107689541 GCA_032207245.1 Pardosa pseudoannulata
TCAATATTAAAATAGAAATAAAACATGATGAAAGTTTTCATAATTTTTTTTTCTAGACTAAACCTATAATAATCTTAGTTGCCAAATATTATATTGCTTTATTAGACAATAAATACTACCAGTTTTCAATAAATACTACCATAATAAAATCATTTAAAACAAAATGAAAAATAGTAAATTGTTGTAATAATATACTTTAATAAATTAATCATCTTTGTAAAAAGGAAAGCACGATGTTCATTTTGACGAATCTCGGAGCATTGGTTTTCAATCTTTTAAATAATAGAATAAAAAAAAGTTAATGTTGGTATCACACCTTTGGGTTTTCCAGTTTTCACATAATAAATACAATTTCTACCATTTTCAACACCTTTTATATACATGCAAGTAGCTCATACACTTTCTACACTTCTTGTTTTGAAAATATATCTTATTCGTTCATTAAAAACCTGACAAAAGAAATTCAACTTTATATAAAAATTCTTAAAACCATGGGCTCAGTAATAAAAGGCGTCTATCTATTGGTTGTGGGTTCCGAATCTCGATCCTATCAAATATCTGATGTGTTTGTTAATGATGGCTGGGGTTCATAAATTAAGTTCGTTTCCGCAATATTCTGCATTTTTACAAACGATACCTCAGAAGGTGTCAAATCTAGACTGGGGGATTTTTGCTTGAACCCTGCTTTTACCTACAATTTGAAGTTGATTATTTGTTACTTCCATAATAAAATAGTAAAGAAATTCCTCAATGTTTTACCGCTAAATGCTTAATTTATTTTTAAATCTGCAAATACGATATTTTATGTATCCTTATATCGATATATTCATATATATTCAGCATTCATATATAAATATCAATTATCAATGAATTATACTAATTTGTATTATATCACTGTATATAATATATATTCTTACATTCATATATATATATTATAACCAGTGCTTTCGATGCGTATGATAAAATTATCACCCAAGTTTGCTTAAAAAATGTGCTAATTTGATGTCTATTTTCATACTTCACTCTTTTTAACCAAAGGAAAATATCCAAATTTATATTAAAATTATTTTTAATTTAAGGTGCAACAGAGATATGATGTGTGTTATTAAAATTTATTACTTATAATATAATACTTTTTATTATTTTTAATCCTGATTTGTATAATATGTAATATTTTTACATAAAAGTGCTTACAGAAATTTGTCTATTTCCTGCCATTGTATACATATTTAAAGAAATGCTAAAAGTATATTTTCATTCTTAATACCTTTTTTTATAAATCAATCTTTCGAGATCACTTGAAGCATCTACGGGAGCACTGTCGTCATATATATAACTGAAGGGTTTAGCCTTGCAGATTAATAACTGCTATAGCACTAAAATAGGATCATAGTCGCAATGTCCTCTTTGTTTAAACGGTACTTCTGATGGTTAGAGAATTAACCTAGGGTTTTGGTCTGCTTGGTCCCTTATTCTAGACTATTAAGTCTCACTTTAAGAATACAAATTGGCTTGCGACCGTAGTATAATTCAAGGTACACAGGTTTTCTATATGGTGCTAGAGGTCTGTGACTCGAAAATAGGTTCATAGTCACGTCCTCACGATCTAACGATATCTCTGGAGGTAACATAATAAGATTCGGGTATTCTGTTTATCACTGCTTCTACAATATAAGGATTTACTTTCCGACTGCAAACTTACTTGCGGCTGTAGCATTTCTCAAAATTATATGTGGTGCTAAATAGTGTGGCATGAATCGCAAAGTCTCTCAGCGATATCTCTGGAGGCGATATACCTAGAAAGGGTATTCCACTTGGTAATTAGCTTCTAAGCTATATGGACCCACTTTGAGAGTGCAAATTTTCTAGAGACCATAGCATTGACCAAGGCACGTGTGCATTTTATATGGTGCTAAATGTCTGTGACTCGAAAGGAGGTTCATAGTCAATATGTCCTACCAGTTCAAACGATACCTCTACAGGTGACAGACTAAGCTTAGGGTAATTTGCTTAGTCGCTGCTTCTACAGTAGAAGGACTCACTTTGAGAGTGTAAATTTACTCGCGTCTGAAGTCTATCTATAGGAACTACGTGGTACTAAATGGTTGTGGCACGAAAATAGGTTCATAGTCGCAATGCCCATCAATTTTAAACGATATGTCTAGAGGCAACACACAGAGCCGGGGTATTTCTCTTAGTAATCTGCTTCTAAACTATATAGACTCAATCTGAGATTGTTAATTTGTTCGAGACCTTAAAACTTTCCAACGAACACGTAATTTCTATGTGGTGCTAAATGACTGTGGTGCAAAAATATGTTCATAGTCGCAATATCCTCCAAGTTCAAACGATACCTCTGGAGGTTATAGACCAGGTCGGGATAATTTTGCTGGGTCCCTGCTATAAACTATCATATTTCACTTTGCGAATTCAAAAGTTGTTCCCGTCCGTAACATTTCCGAAACTACATGTGCTTTCTGTATGGTCCTAAATAAATAGAAGCATTGTCTCCTAAATTGGTTTATCTCTGTTTCACCTGATTTATCAAAATAATTGTCGATATATTTCAAAAAAGTGCAGTCCCAATTGATATAAAAATGCATTTACCTTTAAAATCCTATTACGATTTATTATAAATTCTCTAAACCTAATATATTAAATGCAAAACTTGAAATCCATATTATAATGTTTTAAATACATATAATCAGAAATCGCTTCAAAAATACGTTAGTAATCTAATTTTATAAATATATCTTTTCAATTCAATTTTAAGAAAGTAATTCAACTTTATTTACATTTGCCTTTTTTTTCAGTTCTAAAAAACTAAATAAAAATTCTTATTATGAATATAATACAATGTTTACAGTCATTTGAATATCAATTCCATTTAATAGAACTAAATTTTACATAAAATTTCTTATAAAATTACGCTTATTTTCTATCATATTCTAACAGAAAATGGATGCTGCTAAGAGATTAATTATCTTTCAATTTATCATAAGAAAATATTATTACTTACAAACATGAATATTTTTGTCCATACATATAAAATATATTCAAGTATTTTCACGAAAAATAAGCATAATGCCGTAACATGACCCCGATTCCAAACTCGTAAATATCCTTTTATTCGAGGTCTCTTATTCGTGATTTCTTTTTCATAAATTCAGAGAACTCAGTTCTTCGAATTTCGAGCTTTTAGGAAATGAAGTAGGTACTTAACGAAAATTAATCAGTAATTAAGTGTTTTTTGGCTTTCAAAGATACTTATGACTTATTTATGTCTTACATTTGTTTTTAGATTTTTTTAGAAAGTACGTGGATTAGCAAATAATTCGAGTGGTTCTCTTTAACGAGGAGGAATCCATTCATATGTGAATTGAAGGAAATGTAATTCTTTATTTAATTTTTTTAAGGCAAAATATAAAAATTGCACATATATACTCAAAACCAGGAATCAGATTTCAGTTTTTTTTAAGATTTTTTGCCTGAATTATTTTGACTATACGTTTATCTGTGTACTGAAAGTTTTGTGTAATTTTCATTATTTTCTAAATTATCTGGAGATGTGTATCGTAATCAATTTTTTTCTATTTTAAATTTTAAGACGATTTTATTTAATAATTAAGAATTGTAAATTTAACAGGAACAAATATTTAATGAGAAATTGATGATAAAAGACATCTTTGATAGTCAATCTAATTTAGTCAAACTAAAAACTAAACAGACTTCTTAAACAGTCTTAAATTGTAAAAAATGGAATTGTAAAAGTTATCGTTGCAGAGTATCAGCCAGGTGTTTTAAATGTAAATGAACATAAACAAACTTTTAAAAATAAAACTAACGTTTAATTTACTTAAAACATACAAAGAACATTTTTAAGGCAAATAAACATGGTATAGAATCCTTTAAACTGGTAACTTAAACTGTTAAACAATATTACTACTAGTAAAAGAAAAACATTGAAAACGATTACAAAAATGAATCCATTTGACCTTACTAAAACTTAGGCTAACCTAGAACCAGGCACGAGCAGAACCTCATAAAGCGAAGTTGTTTTGCACTCCTCATTACGCAGATTGACTTCTCAGGCAACAAAGAAGTTAAAATGAACCGCTTAAGTAAGAACTTGTATTATTAAATTCGTTGGGATAAATTTCCGTTACCCAATTAGAAGCTGACTATTTTATGGAGTTGAGAAGTCGGCCTGGCCAAAGGTTAGATTAAGACACGTAATTTTGACTAGTATTTTGTGTATGAGTGAACAAACCAAGGGGTTTCATTTGACAACAGTCTTAACACTTGGCATGCGGTTATACTTCACCGCCAACTGCAGCGGGCGTTTTTTCGCGAATTGTGCGAAAGTTTAGTTATTCAGAAAAAACGCAGTAAATAGAAAACTACTTTGTTTTTATGAACGAAACTTTTTTTATTTTACACTTTAATAAGCGCACATTTCTTCATCACTATCTTTATCAATTTTGTATTTAGCAATAAAATACCAAGCTTCAAATTGACAAAACACGACTTGTACTTCTGGAGCTAGGAATTCAATTAAAGATAAAATAATGCAACAAAAAACCGAGTAACTCGACAATCATAACTTGCGGAAAGAAAAAATGCAAAGCGTTGTATGGCAACGCAAACAACACGTATATAACGTCACACATACATACAACTATACGTATTTAGTAGATTTACAATGGTTAGCGAGTATCCACCAAAAATTACTAAATACGTATTTTTACGTGACCCGCGCTGCAGTGACAGACTGCAAAAAACTTAAAAATACGTTGTCCTCATGGGAAGTGTTAAATCGATTTTATTTAATAAGTAAGTATTGTAAATTTGACATGAACAAATATTTAATGAGAAATTAATAACAAAACATACATTAAAGTTTGAAAGACATTTCCTCACAGATAAACATATTTCTAATTTAATATTTTCGACAAAAATTATCAGACACTTGTGTAAATATTTTATGAAATTCTATAAATAACTTTTGTTTGTAAATGCAATTATTTTAGCAAAATTTTATTCTATATGGAAACTTCAAAGTACTTATTTATACAAAGAGCAGTAACACAAGTTTCGCACTAAATAATATAAAATATGAATTGAAGCAAATATATTCCTGTATTTATATTTCCATGTAGAGTATTAACATAGAATGGCAATAAGTTCAAGAATAAATGGGAGTTGACATCAATAGAATTTCAATGAAATTGCAAACATAATTATTTTAGCAGAACTTGTTTATGTATCGAAACTTCAAAGGACAAATTTCAAAAAGAGCTATAATGCAAGTTCTAGTATAAATTTATAAAATATTTTCTCTAAATATATTTACATAACAAATGTAGAACATTAGGAAGATCAAGAAAGTAAACATAAGCTATAAAATCAAACTTTATTTTATGATAGTATTAAATGGAATATAATTTACTCTTTGTATTGATCTATTAAACTAGTTATTATCTATTAAACTAGTTATAACCTGTTAAATTAGTTGTTACTGTAAGCAAAATTATTTCACAAGAATTTGTCTCTGTATCGAAACTTCAAAGGACAAATTTCAAACAGAGCAATAGCACAAGTTCTAGTATAAATTCATAAAATATTTTCTGTAAATATATTTACATAATAACTGTAGAAAATTAGGAAAACCAAAAAAGTAAACATAAGCTAAGAATCAAATTTCATTTTATGATATTATTAAATAGAATATAAATTACTCTTTGTAATGATCTATTAAACTAGTGAATATCCATTAAACTAGTTATAATCTATTAAACTAGTTGTTACAGTAAGAAAAATTATTTCATCAGAACTTGTTTCTGTATCAAAACTTCAAAGAACAAATTAGTAAAAAGAGCAAAACCGTACGTTCTAGTATAAATTCATAAAATATTTCATCTAAATATATTTACATAACAAATGCAGAAAATTGGGAAGATCAAAAAAGTAAACATAAGCTATAGAATCAAATTTTATTTTATGATAGTATTAAATAGAATATTATTTACTCTTTGTAATGATATATTAAACTAGTTAAAATCTATTAAACTATTTATAATCTATTAAACTATTTGTTACTGTAAGCAAAAATATTTCATAAGAATTTGTTTCTGTATCGAAACTTCAAAGGGCAAATTTGTAAAAAGAGCAATAACGTAAGGTCTAGTATAAATTCATAAAATATTTCCTCTAAATATATTTACATAACAAATGTAGAGGATTAGGGAGACCAAAAAAGAAAACATAAGCTAAGAGTCGAATTTTATTTTATGATAGCATTAAATAAAATATAATTTAATCTTTCTAATGATCTATTAAACTATTTATTCGACTAAGGGAAATTAAAAAAAATTAGATTTCTATATATCCACTATACAGTGTATACAATTTAAAAAGCGTTTTAACATATATAAATCAATTCACATGCAGTTGGTATTAATTTATATCTGTAGAAGTATTTTATTAGCGTATATATTTGAAATTAATATACTTTATTATTTTGATACAAAATACGTAAATAATTTACTTTACCTAACTGTTAATACTGGTTTTTAGCTGTTCAATCTCTGACTACTGTGTATTTATTTCAATATATGAGTCCATATTTTTCCTAAATTATTTCTGTTAATTGTTTTGAAAATATACAAACAATTAGCTAATCATAGTATTTTCCTTTATTTTCACTCTTTACGCATTGTGAATGTCTGGTTAAAATTGCCATCTGGGGAAATTCCGAACTGCAAATAGAAATATATTGGAAACGATCGTAAGCTATAGGAATGTTTTACAATGCTATTAACACTAGATTTAAGGACCGAGCCAATTTGACTCATTAAAAATTTGATCACTATCTATATATATATATATATATATATATATATATATATATATATATATATATATATATATATATATATAACTTTAATATCACTTTTTAAAAACATTCCTTGGTTTTTAGTTAAATTTGGATTGGTTTGGAGCGCTACGGTATATTGTTTTGCACACGGGGGCTAATGACACCATTACCTACAGCTTAAAGCCGATTCCGAACGGCTACGAACATCCATGCCATAGTGAGATTTGAACCCACGAAGTCTGGTACCGAAGATCAGCGTCCTAACAATTCGGCCAGCGTCCGGCTTTCAGAGTAAAGTAATAGAGTATATGTAAACTTTCATTCCTCTTCCCAGCAGATTCCTCCATTTCACCTTATCAAATATGGTATACCTATTTTCACGGTTGTGAGTCAATTTAACTCAGTGTAGTTTAACAGTTAATCACATAACTTGAAATTTATTGGTTGACTCAAGTAAATATTTGACGAAAAGATTTTATTTTCTAATTGGCTGAAGAGCTAAGAAGTAAATATAGAGAAGAAGCAGAGAGCATTTCCATTCCAATGACAGAAATTCATGCTACTGACTCACAAGAATTCTCAAGTTCAACAATCATGCAAAGGAAACAGATGTAGAAACCATTGGGCTAAATGTAATTGTAATGTTTGCTGGTAAATGTATTTCAAAAACATATTTTATATGTAAAAAATATTTTCCATGATTTTTTTATTATAAACATCTTATTTAAATTAAATTGGAACTATTTTCTTTCCAAAAAACTTCAATTTTCTTGTATGAGTCAAATTGACTCACTTCAGTAAAAATACGTATATGATCAACATTCTTAAATCTAGTGTTAAGGATAGCTATAAATCTATAAACTGCATACATATGTAGTACTATACCCTTCAAATGTGTTGAGGAAGCTTCTTAACAGGAAGTATAATATCTCAATAGATTCGTAAATAATATTCTCTAAATTCGAAATTCAGTCTTTATTATTCTTGGTTTAAAATGGGGAAGTTTAACTCTTTACTGCGAGTATCCTGATTACCACCTTGCTGCAATTACAACCACCAAATCCAAATATGCAGAATATGACAGTAAGGAATGTTTCATATATTTTAATATTACTAATAATAGCTCTAAAACTGTAACTTCCATACTTACGCAATGTTAGATTATTCAAATTCGTTGAAAAGATTCACAGGAAGTACACATTCTCAATAAATTTGTAAATAATGTTGTCTGAAAGTGAAATTTGGAGACATCCTATTTTCTAATTTAATTCCGGAAATTTAACTTTTTTTTCTGTGAAAGGTGTGAATTAACATCCAGTGAAATTTCTGAAGATTAAAATATGTAGTATGCGGCCATAAGAATTATGCTTTTATTCTAATGCTATCAATGATAGCTATAAATCTATAGATTTCTTACATATATAAGCTTGCATCTTTCGAATTTGTTAAAAAATGTTTTCATGAGAAGGATGAATTTTCAATGAATTTGAATATATCGTGGTATAAATTTGAAATAATCAAGAAATGTTTCATATATTTGAATACTACCAATAATAGCTACAAAACTATAAGTTTCATACCTATGCAATGACAGATTATTAAAATTCATTGAAAAGATTCACAGGAAGTGTAAATTCTCAATAAATTTGTACATAATATTATCGGAAATGTAAATTGAGACTTTAAGGCCATAAGGATAGTGCTCTTATTCCAATACTATCAATTATAGCTATAAATCTATATATTTCCTACATCTATGTAATCTTGGATCGTTCAAATATGTTAAAAAATATTTTCATGGGAAGGATGAATTTTCATTGAATTTGAAAATATCGTCGTATGAATTTGAAATTTTGAATCTTCCTCTTTCCTGCCTTAGTCATTAAATTTATCTGTTTTTTTAGTTTTAGAATGGAATCAGTTGTATTATGATGTGCTCTGTGTGAGATAGCGTGATTGTGGTACGTTAATGATCAGCAACTCTGCACGACAATAGCACGTTAGCAGTAACTCCAGGGAATCAATTATATTGTTTAACTAATTACACACTGGAATTAAACATATATTAATTTGATGATATATTATTTTATTTTGCGTGTTTCAGTTTATGCTAAAAGATTACGAATTAGTTCCAGAACTGATGAATTTCTTATGAACACCATAATAAAAGAATGTTAATGTTATAGGTAAGGATGTTATTTTCGTAATTATGTATGTGCTGTATAGATAAGTATGCATAGAATGTTTCAAAATTAGTTTAAATATAATATTCTATTTAGTCAATATCTTGAAGTCTCAGGTAACTAAGATAACACTCCCGAAAACCGTTTGAGATAATAAACGAAACACAGGAATTATTCCAAAGTATGTAATTCTTATGACAATATATTCCATACTCATTTGTTTTTCTCTTATTAAGCATACATTAAAAATACTTATTGTATAATATAAAAAATTTTGTTACATAATCCCTTTATGTAACAAAATGGTTTTGAGAATTTAAATATCTACTTATAATCCAGAGGTCGAATTCTTTATATACTGTAAAAAAATCCAAGAAAACTTCTTTTAATAAAATTACGTCATGCTACCAAATAACATTTTGTGAAACTTAAGAATTTTTACATTAAAAATGTAAAACCTTTATTTCATATTTTTATTGTACATCGCTTGTAAAGTGACATTAAATTTCAAACTTCAATTTTCTGTATGACGTTACTTCCTGCAATTACCTCCTAGTTTACTCCATTTATATTCCACATCAAATATACACCTGTACATGTAAAATAGATGATTAATTTGTCGGAATCCTTAAATTAATCGTAACTGATGCCAATATAAATGTGTAATGACGTGACATGCATGTGGGTGGTTAAATGGATACGAACTAGGTGTCAGTATTTGCCTTGTCGATATTAGGTTCCATAATTTTACGACATGTTGTCATATTATTTCTGAAAATTGTGCCTGTTGTTTATATAAATGGGATTAACATCGATATATTTGAAGATAATTTAAGAGAGCGTTTATATGTAAATTAATTGTGATATTCGAAAAGTATCAAATAACTAAAACCTCAGCTTAAATTTATATTAAACTTCGTGAGATTATTGTATTACTTGAGTACCCATTAGAAATTTTGGACATTTAGGTAAAAATATACATAAATTGATTTTTACATATATAAACTTGTATAAAAACATGGCCTATTGTTCTACTACACGATAATTAATTATACCTGGATTTTCTGCTTAAAGTCCATTAAATAGACATCAATTCTCATTACGTAATAAATTATATAAATATTGCTAATGTAGTAAAATAGACATAAAATTGTGTCTGTTGTTTATATAAATGGAATTAACATCGATATATTTGAAGATAATTTTAGAGAGCGTTTATATGAAGATTAATTGTGATATTCAAAAAGTATTAAATAACTAAAACCTCAGCTTAAATTTATATTAAACTTCGTGAGATTATTGTATTACTTGAGTACCCATTAGAATTTTTGGAAATTTAGGTAAAAAATATTCATAAATTGTTTTTTAAATATATAAACTTCTATAACAACATTGTCTATTGTTCTACTACACGACAATTAATTAGACCTAGATTTTCTGCTTAAAGGCCATTAAATAGACATAAATTCTAATTATGTAAAAAATTATATAACTATTGCTAATGTAGTAAAATAGGCATAAATATTGCTTATTTAGCTAAACTATCACATGAAGTCAAATGATATTTAGATGTATTAGGCAGGTGTTTTTAAATTTAATATTCTGAAAACTTCAATCCAATTTATTTTTTTAGCATCGGTTAAAAAAATCAGAAAATTGGAAAATTGCGGAAAATTGTGCCTATTGTTTATATAAGTGGGATTACAATCGGTATATTTGGAGCATGTACAAAGTCTGTCTTGTCCCATCTGTACAAAATTGGTCTTGCTGATTCACCGAACTGTGTTCTTTGTGCTTCAGCCGAAATACATGGAGATCACCTTTTGTCTTGTCCTTACCTCCAGGATATTACTTCTTTGGGTTCCTTTTAGACTCTCCCATCTAATGGGGCAATTTCTTGTCTGTATTGGACTGCAAGGCGTCGTATGCTAATAAGAGTTCAGACTGGCGTAATATAAAAAATATTTGGAGCATAATTTAGAGAACTTTAATATGTGATATTCAAAACGTATCAAATTATTAAACCTTCTACTTAAAATTATATAAATCTTCGTGAGCTTTGTATTATAAGTTTTAATAACGTGACGTGCATGTGGGTGGCTTCAATGTTTCCGGACTGGATATCAGTATTTGCCTTATCGATATCAGGTTCCATAATTTTACGATACGTTGTCAGATTATATCCGAAAATCGTGAGTATTGTTTATATAAATGGGACTACCGTCGCAATTTGAGGATAATTTTAGAGATATTTAATGTATAGTTTAATTGTGTTAATTACCTTATTTCAGTAATATTCAATAAGTTTCAAATAGAGTCAACAATATAATGCCTACGAATAGTCATATAATTTAAAACTTATGTTTAAAAGTATATGCCTCTTATGTATTTGATTAAGTATTATATTTTTTCTACAAGTTTAGTAAAATAAATGAATTTAATGAAAATATATTAATGAATTGTTTTTAACAATGCTTGTTTATACAAATATAATTACCTTAATAATTTTGGGATAATATTAGAGAGTTTTAATGTATGGATTATATGTGTTTATCTAGAGATCTGTAATTTATATTGAACATGCATCAAATCACGTAAACGTATGCTGAAAATTATATGACACTTTGTAGGTTTCATATTCTAATACAAGTTTTAGTACAATATAACAGCTTAGGTAAAAATAGGTAAATTGAGCTTAACAATGTATGTTCATATAATTATGATTAAAGACAAAATTAAGATAAATTTAGACAGTTCATAAGCGAATGAAGTGGGAATTGTGAAGATCTGTACTTTGATGCTTGATTCCATGGGTTCAAACTTTACTTCTGACATAGATATTCATAGCCATTCGCAATCGACTTTAAGCAATAGATTCCAGTCTCATTAGTTTCCGTAATCAGAAGTATATACAGTAGCGCTACAGACCACAGAACACATAAAGAATGTTTATGTATAGATTGACTGTAATAATTACAGTGTTCACTAAAACGTACGCTTAAAAAATGTGGTAATTTATGGACATCACATTCTGGTACAATTTTCATTCAGTTTAATAGTAAAAGGAAAAAAACACATATCTATAAACTGCTTTTTGTTATGAATACTAAAACATTCTCTGTTATGAATACTAAAACATTTTATGGATAATATTAAAAAATGATGACATGCATTGTAAACTCCTATCGCTGTAAAATACCATCGGTTACCAATTACTTTCTTATTAAGATATTCATTTACTTTAGAATTACTAAAAATTGACCAGATAAAACATTTTCAGTTAAAAAAAAGCAGAAATATTTCCAGAAGCATTAGGGAAAAAATGTTGTTTTAGAAAACAATGGAGGGCGAAAGCACCTGTTAATGTAAAAAAAAAATAATTATTTTTCCCTTTTTTTTAAGAATGTGAAAAATTGCATAAAAGTACATAAAATTGTTTTAATTGCAAAAAAAGATATCACTGTTAGCTGAAGTAATAACAATAACACAATAATGGTTAATCGATGACGTAATATCAGATTATCTTAAACTTCTTATCTTCTATGACGAAGTGAAATCGCGGGAATTTAAAGAATAATAAGTAGATCCAATTTGTATCCAACAAAATATGTTATTTATACCGCACAAAAGAAATAGTGAACAATTTGTAGTTAGAAATTAATCTGTCGAAGAGGCGTTACGTATAGAGGGTTTAAATTTGTATATAGGAAAGTTTAATGAAATATAGTAACCTGTAACCTATAAGGTTTAAGGTAACCTGTAAGGTTTAGAAAAATATAATAAACTAGTAACCTGCCAATATATAGGAAAGCAGTGAGGTAGAAGGCTCATTGAAGCATCGTGCATCTCCTCTGCTTAATATTTTTAAAACCTGTTTGTTATTGTTGATACACGTATATTTGATTTGTTTAACAAATAGGACATCTTGGATAATTTTTCTTAGCTTTGAAGACATTATCTAAAGTTAACACAAAGGGAACCGAAAGAGCATCTTTAATATATTTCTGTGAATTTATTGATAACTTTTACATCTGAGATTGGGTAAGATAAAACTAATTATAATGCCCTAAGTTTTTTTCTCATTTAGTCGTGAAAAATAAAAAGAAAAAAATAATATTTTTAATTCTGCGATAGTTATCTTTTTAGTAACTACGTAATGTTACAAATAAAATATAAAAGTATTCAAAATTTGAATTCTCAATCTTGCGTAAAAATATAACTATTAGATTAGGTATACAAATTTAAAGGTAAGATGCATTTTAAAATAATGAAATCTTTTAAAAACCACTAATCACTTCGTTCTTTGGTAAATAAAATTTATTTTGTAAAACGCTTTGATACATTAATCGGTAGTTCTCGTCAGTGTAGGGGGAAAAGTTACTATCACAGCCTTTTAACTATACATTTTTCTTATATTTTATTAGAAAATATATTTTATACATTTTAAAATTGATAGAAATAATCTAGAAAACCAATTTTTTCTCATAGAAATACGTAAAAATTTAGATTTATTCCTTATTTTAATATTTATTATTGGAATCGTAAATGTTTGATTAAAATATTACAAAAATAAGAAAATTTCAGCAATAATTTAAAATCTGCAGTATATTACGTTTTAGTAATTTGTAACATAGTTTTATTAAAAAAATTTAAACATACTCGGAATTTTATTTAAAATAGATGTGGAGCGAATTTAAAGAAATATTACTATTACTAGTGAAGATATGAATATAAACTTTTATTTGTAGGAGGAACATTAATATAATGAAATTTATAAAAATCTTCACTCCCTTTGTTCTTAGGTGAATAAAATTAACTTTGTAAAACGCTTGGATTTATTAATTAATCAGGCAGTTATCATCATCCTCATTGTAGGAAGAAAAGTTAACTATCACAATCTTTTAACTACACTTTTATTTTGTTAGAGAAAGGCATTTAGTACAATATATCGAAACTGATAAAAATAATCTAGAAACTAAATTTTTTTTAGAAAAAGGAAAATTTTAGACAGGATAGATAAGGATTTAGCGTACGAGATTAGGAAAATAAAATAAATTAGCTTGTATAGATTGCGTTAATGCACTTTATCTGGGTCCCTTATTTTTCTAATTACGAAATGCTACATCTTGTATCGAGGATAAACAGCATTAAATATCCGAAAATGGTAAGATAATGCATATAAAGGGAAAAATAATTCATTTCTTGCTCAAATTTACTGGGAATATTGTGTGTCGATAAAGTGCTTCTACAGACGAGTTAAAAAAAACACAATTACAGTATCTTAAATGATATTCTGTCACTTATAGATCACTTTCTATTCTGAAGTTTAATAACATATTTTAATATTTAATTATAGATGTCTTAAGTGTTAAGAAATATAATATTTACAAAACGCATTAAAAAGTTAACAAAAAGAAGAAATTCTAAATAATATTTTAAAACTTACAATATTGTTTCAGTATTTTCAAAATATTCTAAATAAAATTATTAAAATATACTCATTTTTTAAAAAAAAATATATTCGTGAATTTAAAAGACATAGTATTATTATCTGAGATATGAAAATAAATATTTACTAGTACTTTATTTTAATGAAATTTATAAAATTCGTCTTTCCCTTTGTATTTGGAGACTAATATTAAGTTTTAAAACTACTCTTAAACGTGTTAATCAGGTTGTTACCATCATCATCATCATGTAGTTAGAACAGTTAACAATCATAATCTTTTAACTACATTTTTATTTTCATTTGTTAGAAAAAAATCTTTAATACGATGTTTTGAAACTGATAAATATAATCTAGAAACTGTTTTTTTTCTCGTACAAATATAGATAAATTTAGACACGATAAATAAGGATTTATCTTACAAAATTAAGAAAATAAAATAAACTAGCCTGTTTAGTTTGCTTTTATGTCACTTTATCTGGATCTCTTAAATTTTCTAATTACCAAATGCTACATCTTGTATCGCGCATAAACAACATTAAATATCCGAAACATGACAGATAATGGGTATAAAGCGAAAAACAATTCATTTCTTGCTCAAATGTACTGGGAATATTGTGTGCCGATAAGGTGCATCTAAACACGAGTTAAAAAAAGACTGTTACAGTATCTTAAATGATTTTCTGTCACTTATAGATCACTTTCTTTTCTGAAGTTTAATAAGATTTAATATATTTTAATATTTAATTATAAAAGTTTTAAGTGTTAAGAAATATAATGTTTACAAAATGTATTAAAAAGTTAACAAAAAGAAAAAATTAAAATTTGCAGTATTTTTAAAATTTATAGTATTGTTTCGGTATTTTCAAAATATTCTAAAAATATAATTAAAATATACTCATTTTTTTAAAAATATATTCGTGGATTTAAAAGACACAGTATTATTATCTAAGATATGAAAATAAATCTTTACTAGTACTTTATTTTAATGAAATTTATTAAAATTCGTCTTTCCCTTTGTGTTTGGAGAATAATATTAACTTTTAAAACTACTCTTAAAAGTGTTAATCAGGAAGTTACCATCATCATCATCATGTAGGCAGAACAGTTAACAATCATAATCTTTTAACTACATTTTTCTTTACATTTGTTGGAAAAAAATCTGTAATACGATATTTTGAAACTAATTAATATAACCTAGAAACTGATTTTTATCTCGTACAAATATAGATAAATTTAAACACGATAAATAAGGATTTAGCATACAAGATTAAGAAAATAAAATAAACTAGCGTGTATAGATTGCTTTTATGTCACTTTATCTGGATATCTTAAATTTTCTAATTACCATATGCTTCACATTTTATCATGAATAAACAACATTAAATATCCGAAACAGGCCAGATAATACATTTAAAGGCAAAAACAATTCATTTCTTGCTCAAGTCTACTGGGAATATTGTTTGTCGATAGGGTGCATCTGCAGACAAGTTATAAAAGATCGTTACAGTACCTTAAATTATATTCTGTCCCTTATAGATCACTTTCTTTTCTGAAGTTTAATAAGATTTAACATATATTAGTATTTAATTATAAAGCTTTTAAGTGTTAAAAAATATAATGTTTACAAAATGTATTAAAAAGTTAACAAAAAAAAGAAATTCTAAATAATAGTTTAAAATTTACAGTATTGTTTCAGTATTTTCGAAATATTCCAAATAAAATAATTAAAATATACTTATTTTTTAAAAAAATATATTCGTGGATTTAAAAGACACAGTATTATTATCTAAGACATGAAAATAAATCTTTACTAGTACTTTATTTTAATGAAATTTATAAAAGTTTTCTTTCCCTTTGTCTTTGGAGAATAATATTAAGTTATAAAACTACTCTTAAACGTGTTACTCAGGTAGTTACCATTATCATCATCATCATGTAGATAGAACAGTTAACAATCATATTCCTTTAACTAAATTTTTCTTTTCATTTGTTGGAAAAAAATCTGTAATACGATATTTTGCAACTGATACATATAATCAAGAAAATATTTTTTTTATCTCGTACAAATATAGATAAATTTAGACACGATAAATAAGGATTTAGCTTACAAGATTAAGAAAATAAAATAAACTAGCGTGTATAGCTTGCATTTATGTCACTTTATCTGGATCCCTTAAATTTTCTAATTACGAAATGCTTCATCTTGTATCTAGCATAAATAACATTAAATATCCAAAACAGGCCAGATAAAGCATTTAAAGGGAAAAACAATTCATTTCTTGCTCAAATTTACTGGGAATATTGTGTGTCGATAAGGAGCATCTAAAGACGAGTTAAAGAAGACTGTTACAGTATCTTAAATGATTTTCTGTCACTTATAGATCACTTTCTTTTCTGAAGTTTAACAAGATTTAACATATTTTAATATTTAATTATAAAAGTCTTAAGTGTTAAGAAATATAATGCTTACAAAATGTATTAAAAACTTAACAAAAAAAATTAAAATTTACAGTATTTTTAAAATTTACAGTATTGTTTCACTATTTTCAAAATATTCTAAATAAAATAATTAAAATATACTCATTTTTTAAAAAAATATATCCGTGAATTCAAAAGACACAATATTATTATCTAAGATATGAAAATAAATCTTTACTAGTACTTTATTTTAACGAAATTTATTAAAATTCGTCTTTCCCTTTGTCTTTGGAGAATAATATTAAGTTTTAAAACTACACTTAAACTTGTTAATCAGGTAGTTACCATCATCATCATCATGTAGGCAGAACAGTTAACAATCATATTCTTTTAACTACATTTTTCTTTTCATTTCTTAGAAAAACATCTTTAATAAGATATTTTGAAACTGATAAATATAATCTAGAATCTGATTTTTATCTCGTATTTATATTGATAAATTTAGAAGCGATAGATAAGGATTTAGCATACGAGATTAGGAAAATAAAATAAACTACCGTGTATAGATTGCTT
>CM063509.1:107694541-107737041 GCA_032207245.1 Pardosa pseudoannulata
GCCTGTCATTAAATTAGAATAGGAATGAAAACGAAAATCTATTGTAGTGTCTTGAATTTTCATTGTTTATGATTTTTAATAAATATGTTTGAAAATTTTGATAAGCTTGCATTTATTTATATTAGAAATCACAGAAGTAGGATACCTTAGATCATTGTTTTCAGAGGTGAAAACTTAGTGTAGATGGTAATAAACATAGACTGTTAGAGTATATTAACCCCTTCCGGTACGATTTAATAATGAAAAACTGTGCGTGAAGTAACCATTTATTTTTTATTTTAAATACTTGTTTTACTTTACAATTCTTACATAGTCTTAATAAAAATCCACTTTTTACATATTGCTAAGTATCAGAAACGGTAAAATTAAGATAATAGTCTTCAAGCTAGTGGTATTTTTCAAAACAAATTGCAAAGGAATTCTGAATTGTTTACATCGCCAGGAAGTCTCTAATTTGATTCTTGTAACACACACGGCATTTCTTAGTAGGTTTTCTTTTATTCTGACTCATCAAATTGGCAGTGACTTGTACCAAGAAACTTTAAATAAATAATATGTAATAGTGACCTGGGATTTCCACAAGTAACAAAAGTGATGCTAAATTCAGTACACTAGAAATTTTAAACTAAATTAATTATCATATTTATCAGTAACTTTAGTTTCAAGACGAGTGTAGCTCGTCACTTCTTCACTGTCATTTTCATTTCTGAAATTTCTACATATTTTTGTATTTAATTATTCGAATCTTACATGTTTAATTAAAATGTTAACAGAATCAGGATATTGTAAATAATATTTTAAACTTTACAGTAAATAATTTTTCTGTAATTTCCAAACTATTCTGAATAATATAACTAAAATATACACTCATATTTTAAAAGATAGATGCGTGAATTTAAAAATGACAAAATTAATGTCATTATCGAATATATGAGAATAAATCTTTACTAGTAGAACATAATTTATTATAATGAATTTTTTAGATTCGTCTTTCACTTTGTGCTTTGTATAATAAAAATAATTTTTAGAATTCTTGAACTTGTTAATCATGTAGTTATCATCATCGTTATAGTAGGGAGAAAAGTTAATTATCACAACATTTTAACTACATTTTTTCTTTTATTTTGTTAGAAAAAAACCTTTAACGCGATACTTTGAAACTGATAAGTATAATCTAGAAATTGATTTTTTTCTCGCAGAAATACAAACAAATTTAGAAGCGATGGATAATGATTTACCATACGAGATTCGGTAAATAATATAAACTAGCGTATATAGATTGCGTTTAAGCACTTTATCTGGATCCCTTAAGTTTCTAATTAGGAAATGCTTCATGTTGTATCGAGCACAAACAAAATTTAATATCCGAAACAGTGTAGATAACGGAATTAAAGGATAGAACAATTAGTTTGTTTCTCATTCTATTAATAAAAAAGTGTATCGATAAAGTGCATCCAATTGCGATGTTTATGTTTAAGAAGAGAATAGGATGAGATATTAAAACTATATTCCCCAGTCAAGATATTAATCCGAATAATGTTAAAATTAAAATATATATACATATTTTAGCATATATCGCTTAGTAAGGAACTAATTTTTCCATTAGGCCGTCCCAATAAGAATGTTTATATTGGTATATATGGTGTAGGAGTTATATGAATACAAATTACGAAAAGTCTGTAATTATATTAAAATAGGAGTGAAGTCCAAAACCTAATGATGTGTTGTGTATCTTCGTTGTTTATAATTTTTATTATATATGTTTGGAATTTTTGATATGTATGCTTTTAGCTATATTAGAAATGATAGAAATGGGAAAACTTAAATCATTGTTCTCAGAGCTGAAGCCTTAGTCTAGATAGTAATTATAGCAGAACACTCTTACTTTATGTGTCACATTCTTTTGTGAAATTTAATAAGTAATTACAAATTTTAGTATTTAATTATAAGAATCTTACGGGTTTAATTAAAATATTAACGAACACAAGATATTGTAAATAATATTTTTAACTGTACTGTAAATAATGTTTCAGTAATTTACAAAATATTCTGAATAAAAGAATTAAAACATGCTGACATTTTTTTAAATAGATTCTCAAATATAACAAGACATAATTAATATTATTATCGAAGTTATAAAAATAAATCTTTAGGAGTAGGAAGTATTTTATTATAATGATATTTATAATAATCTTCTTTTCGTTTGTTCTTTAAAAAATAATTTTAAAATCGTTTAAATTTATTAATCAGTTTGTTATTATTATAGAAGGAGAAAGGTTAACTATTATAACCTTTTAACTACATTTTTCTTTTATTTTGTTAGAAAAACACATTAATACGATATTTTGAAACTGATAAATATATAGAAACTGAATTTTTTGTGTTAGAAATACAGACAAATTTAGATGCAATAGATAAGGGTTTAACATACGAGATTAGGAAAATAAAATAAATTAGCGTGTATAGATTGCTTTTACAACACTTTATCTGGGTCCCTTAATTTACTATTTATAAAATGCTTCATCTTATGGAGCAAAAACAGCATTAAATATCAGAAACAAGCTTGATAATGGAGTTAAAGGATAGAACAATTAATATGTTGTTTATTCTATTAATATAAAAATTTTATAGATAAACTGTATTTAAATGGTTATGTTTAAGGGGGGAATAGGATGCTATAAAAAAGTGTATTTCCCAGTTAAGATATTAATATGTAAGAATGCTAAAAATAAAAAATATGCATTTTGTAGTATATATCGAGCAGTAAGAAACTATTGTGTCCAGTAGGCTTTCCCAAAAAGATTGTTTATATAGGGAGCTATATGAATATGGAGCTATATGAATATGAATTACGACAAACCTGTCATTACATTAAAATACGACTGAAGTAGAAAACCTATTGAAGTTTTGTGCCTCTTCGTTGTTTATGGCTTTTACTAAATATCTTTGGGATATTTGATATTCTTGCATTTAGTTACACTAGAAAAAATAGAAATAGGATAACTTAGATCATTGTTCTCGGAGCTGAAGTCTCAGTCTAGATGGTAATTATAAAAGACCACTGTCACTTTATATGCCTTATTCTATTCTGAAGTTTAACGAGATTTTAGATATTTTAGTATTTAATTATAAGAATTTTAAGTGTGTAATTAAAATTTTAAAGAAAACAAGATATGGTAAATAATATTTTTAATTTTACAGTAAATAATGTTTCAGTAATTTCCAAAATATTCTGAATAAAATAATTAAAATATACTCACAATTTTTAAAGATAGATGCATGAATCTAAAAAGACATAATTAATATTATTATCGAAGATTTGAAAATAAATCTTTACTAATAGATACTTAATTATAATGAAGTTTATAAAACTATTTTTTCCCTCTGTACTTTGGCAAATAAAAATAACTTCTAAAATGCTTGAACTTATTAAACAGAATGTTATCAGCATCGTCATTGTAGTGAGAAAAGTTAACTATCACAACCTTTTAACTACATTTTTCTTTTATTTTGTTAGAAAAAAAAGCATTTAACACGCTATTTTGAAACTGATAAATATAATCTAGAAACTGAACTTTTTCTCTTTGAAATACACACAAATTTAGACCCAATAGATAAGGGTTCAGAATGAGATTAAGAAAATAATATAAAATAGCATGTATAGATTTCTTTTACAGAACTGTATCTGGATACCTTAATTTTTTATTTAGGAAATGCTTCATCTTATCAAGTACAAACATTAAATATTCGAAACACGCTAGATAACGGAATTATAGGATAAAACAATTAATTTCTTGTTCATTCTGTTAATATAAAAAATGTAACGATAAAGTGCATCTAAATGCGAAGCTTTTATGCTTAGGAGGGGATTAGGATGTGAAATATTCTGTATTTTCCTGTTAAAATAAAAATTTGTAAGAGTATTAAAAGTAAAAAAAATATATATCTCGCATTTTATATATATCACTTAATAAAAACTATGCGTTTGAGTAGCCATTCCAAATAAGAGTTTAATATTGGTATATTTAGTCTAATAGTTCGATGAACACAAATTTAAAACAGCCGGTCATAACATTACAATTGCAGTGAAGTAGAAAATCTAATGAAGTCTCTTACTTCTTCGTTTATTATATTTATTAATTATGTTATATTTATATAATATTTTTAAATTTACAGTAAATAATGCTTCAGTAATTAGCAAAATATTCTGAATAAAATAGCTAAAATATACTCAGAATGATTTTAGAAATAGATGCGGGAATCTAAAAAGACATAATTAATATTATTATCGAAGATATAAAAATAAATCTTTACTAGTAGGAAATAATTTATTATAATGAAATTTATGAAACGCTTCCTTTCTTTTGTACTTTGATGAATAAAAATAACTTTTAAAATGCTTGAACATATTAGTCGGGTAGTTATCAGCATAATAAGGCGAAAAGTTAACTATTATAATCTTTTAACTACATTTGTATTTTATTTTGTTAGAAAAATATATTAAATACGATATTTTGAAACTGATAAAAATGATCTAGAAATTGATTTTTTTTAGTGGAAATACAGACAAATTTAGACGTGATAGATAAGGATTTAGCATACGAGATTCAGAAAATAAAATAAACTAGCCTGTATAGATTGGTTTTACAGCACTTTATCTGGGTCCCTTAAGTTTTTAAATATTAAATGCTTCATGTTGTATCGAACACAAACAACATTAAATATCCGAAACAGGTTAGATAACGGAATTAAAGGATAGAACAATTACTTTCTTTTTCATTCTATTTATAAAAAAGTGTATCGATAAAGAGCATCTAAATGCGATGTTATTATGTTTAAGAGGGGAATAGGATGTGATAAAAAACTGTATATCCTAGTCAAAATATTAATTTGTAATAATGTTAAAAATAAAAAATATATACAGTTTTTCGAATATATCGAGTAGTAAGAAACTACTGGTCAAGTGGGCATTCCCAATAAAAGTGTTTATATTGATATATATAGTCTAGGAGTTATATAAATGCGAATTACGAAAAGTCTGTCCTTACATTAAAATAGGAGACCTATTAAAGTGTTGTAAGTGTAGAAAACCTATTGAAGTGTTGTGTATCTCCGTTGTTTATAATTTTTATTACATATGTTTGGAATTTTTGATTTGCTTGCATTTATTTATTTTAAAAATGATAGAAATGGTGAAACTTAGAGCAATGTTATCAGAGCTGAAGCTTTAGTGTAGGTGGTAATTATAGGAGACCACTGTCACTTTATATGTCACATTCTTTTCTGAAGTTTAATAAGATTTTACATATTTTAGTATTTAATTATAAGAATCTTACGGAATTAATTAAAAAGTTTACGAACACAAGATGTTCTAAAGAATATTTTTATCTTTACAGTAAATAACGTTTCAGTAATTTATAGAATATATTTAATAAATAAATTAAAATATGCTGACATTTTTTTAAATAGATGCTCAAATCTAACAAGACATAATTAATATTATTATCGAAGTTATAAAAATAAATCTTTAGTAGTAGAAGGTATTTTATTATAATGATATTTATAATATATTATATATATATATATGTATATATATATATGTATATATGTATATATATATATGTATATATGTATATATATGTATATATATATATATATATATATATATATATATATATATATATATATATATATATATGTATATATATATATATGTATATATATATATATGTATACATATATATATATATATATATATATATATATATATATATATATATATATATATATATATATATATAATATATATATTCATATATATATATTATATATATATATATATATATATATATATATATATATATAATATATATATATCACTTCATATATATCGATTGGTAAAAACTATGCGTTCATGTAGGCATTACAAATAAGAGTTTTATATTGGTATATGTAGTCTAATAATTATATGAATATTAATTATAAACAGGCGGTCATTGCATTAGAATAGAAATGCAGTAGAAAATCTAGTTAAGTCTGGTGCATTTTCCCTTTTCATTGTTTTTATTAAATATGTTATACTTATATAATATTTTTAACTATAAACTAAATAATGTTTCAGTAGTTAGAAAATATTCTGAAGAAAATAATTAATATGTAGGTTAGATAGGGGCACCTTGGGACACTTTTCAGTTAAACATTTTTATGAACTTTTTTAAAAGCAAATTAAAAAAAATAAGTATTCATGATTATATTGACATCATATCTGCTCCTTATAAACGTTGAATATCCTAAACTCTACCTAATTGGTTGAACTACCTAATATCTCCTTTAGTTAAAGAGTAATAAAAGAAATAAAATACCTTTCCAATGTCCCAACCTGCCCCACTATATGGGGTAGGTTGGAACACTAAATAAGACATACAAAATACTGTTCAAATTATTTTTATTAACTGTTATAAAAGAGAAATGGCTGAAAATTGCTCATGTTAATACATTTTTTTAACAAATCTTATATTTGATGCCAGCAAATTCTTCTTTAAAATCTAACAAAATGTACCCTTGTCCTATTGTTTCTTTAGGAGTGTTCAACTTCACAATAATATGAGCATTTACAGCAAAATACTTTCTGTTTTTTTTCTTGATCTCACCATTTTTTTTCTGAAACAAAAAATATTAATAAATTAATATTTTGACATGTTAAATCATCAATTAAAAATTAGGCACCAAAATATTAATTATTTTGCTTGAATTGGTATTTGTATACACTTTATAAAGTGTCCCAAGGTGCCCCACCTATATGTGTCCCAACCTGCCCCATTTTACATAGTATCTTTTGATAACTACTATACAGTTAAGTTTAATAATAATTCAGTTTATTTATTAGCATAGAAATATTAATAAATGAATAATCTCTCATAACAATACACTTTTTTTAATTTTTAAATTTTTTTTCAAAAAAGTTATTTTTTTAAAATGCACATTGATGTAATTTTGGGTTATTCAAAACAAAGAAAATGAAATTGCTCCTTACCTATAAGCACTATCTTCATCAAAATTCTTTGAGAAGTAAAGAGTAATGTCATCTATCAATACACATGAGCACTAATTCCTGGCTGCAAATTAAAGCCTGAAAATAAAGGTGTCCCAAGGTGGGCTATGTCCCAAGGTGCCCCATTCTCCCCTAATCACAATTGTTTTAGAAAGAGATGCGTTAATTTAAAAAGATATAATTAATATTATTATCGAAGATATTAAAATAAATCTTTACTTGTAGGAAATACTTTTTTCTAATGAAATTTGTAAAACACTTCTTTCCTTTCATATTTCGGTGAATAAAAATAACTTTTAAAATGCTGGTACTTATTAATCGAGTAGTTATTATCAGAATAATTGAAAATATAACTATCATAACCTTTTAACTACATTTTTTTCTATTTTGTTAGAAAGATATATTTAATATGGTATTTTGAATCTGATAAAAATAATCTAGAAATCGATTTTTTCCTAGTGGAAATACAGACAAATTTAGAAGCGATAGATAAGGATTTACCATACGAGATTAAGAAAATGAAGTGAACTAGCATGTATAGATTGCTTTTACTGCACTTTATCTGGGTTCCTTAATTTTCTAATTAGGAAATGCCTCATGTTGTATCGAACACAAACAACATTGAATATCCGAAGCAGGCTAGATAAGGGATTTAAAGGGAAGAACAATTAATTTCCTGGGCATTCTACTGATAAAAATGTGTATGGATAAGGTGCTTGTATCTGTTATCCTTTAAAAGTGTGTTTAAAAGCAGACTAGGATGTGATAAAATTCTATATTTCCCAGATAAGATATTAATTTGTAACTCTGTTAAAATAGAAATATTGTATATTTCACTTAATACGCTACAAATTAAAGCCAAGGTAGCTTAAAAAATTAATTGATATTTAGCCGTTAATTAGAAATATAATTACTTTTTATATTTAACAAGGATTTCATTAGGGAAGAGAAAAAAACTGCAGTGCTTTTTTCTTTGATTATTAAGCTTGAAATCCATGTATAAAAGCATGATCACTTAGTTTAAGAATATACCAGTGGCGTTGGAGTAGAGCTTCGCGCTCTCACGACACAGGTCCTACGACACAGGCGTGCTTGGGAACTAAACACTGTGCGTTCCGTGTAAGGTTGACCACCTACCCGGAACATATGTTTCGCACCATAGGGTCATTCGTTACGTAAACGAAGATTGGCAACGCAGCCCCTGCTCCGAGAAGTAGTTAAGCATAGATCTCATAGCAGAGAAAAGTTAATCATTTCCTTTCATTGCACTACACGCTATATATCTCTAAACATTCTATTTTGTTAAAATAAAGGAAATTAGCTAAGTGGATTCACTTTCATCATTATTTACAGGTAAATTCCGGATTATAGAGAATTAAGTATATAAAAATATAATAATTCAGTTTGATTAAAAAACAGTCATTTTGTTTCACTTGTTTATCGCAAATAAAATAATGGTTCAGAAAAATAATTTACTGTACTTCTTGATTAGTAATCGTTTTCAGTGGGGTGGAATATCTTAAAGGTGATAAGGTATTTTAGCAATGAATACTTTGTGTTTTATCTAATTCTAAATTAGGTATTAGAGCATTATTTTTAGATTTATTTCTTACCATAGGAGTTTAAAATTTATTCATAAGTGTCTACTATATATTACTAATTCATTAAAATTATATACGCTAATAATACGCCCGTTGTAATGTTGTGAAAGGAGTAAAAATTTAGGAGAGTAATAAGTAAATATTTAAGTTTAATCAGAATGAGTGTGGTCAGAAGTTTAAATCTCCCTCCTGTAGGGATTAAAAAGGGTTAAGAATTTATAAAATAAAATAAATATTTATTTTAAGTTTGATCAGCATTATGGTGTAAAATCTAAAGAACTTTTTCTGTACTCAAAAGAACCACAAAATAAATGATTAAGGTTAACATCATTAAACGTGGAAGTCATAGTGGAATTCATCCACATGGCTAGGATAATTAGGCTCTATCAAATAAGGTATATTTTAATCATTTCCTTCTCTGAATTGAATATGCATAAGTCGTTAAAGATTTAAGTGACTTTACTTCAACTATTGTTTTCAAATAAATCTCGAAAAAAAAAGACAGGTTATTTTTAAATGTACCACAAATTTGTTCAGTTGAAAAAGTTGAATGAATATTGTACCATGCAATTATTCCTTTAGGTCTTTATAAATTATCTCCTTATTTTCTAATCATTCGTCCTGAATCTACTAGATTCAAAATAGTCGTTACTACTAGCTGTAGAACTGTTAAAATAAGAACGTTTCAAGATTTAAAATCTGAATTGGTAAAAAAAGCATTGAACATTTAAAAGAAAACTAATCATTTAAAATTTATTTTAAAATGTAAAGTAATAAGTACACTTACTTATTTTATTGATACACAAGAATCAGTTTTGCAAACCTTTAACACCACAATTATTTTAGCATTTATTTCTTTATACTTTAATTATTTTCTTCCATTGAATTAACAGCTATAAGTGTAGCTATTCCAGTTTTAAACCATTTTGCTTGTAGAAGATAGAGAAACCTCGATAAGTGACTTTACTTCAACTATTGTTTTCAAATAAATCTCGAAACAAAAAGACAGGAAATTTTTAAGTTTAACACAAATTTCTTCAGTTGGAAATCTTGAATGGAGATTGTACCATGCAATTATTCCTTTAGGTATTTATAAATTAGGTCCTTATTTTCTAATCATTCTTACTGAGGCTACTAGATTGAAATTTTTAAAAATCGTGACTACTATCTGTGGAACTGTTAAAATAAGAACATTTCAAGATTCAAAACTTGAATGGTTGAAAATGGCATAGAAAATTTATAAGAAAACTAATTAAATAAATTCAAATTTAGAATGTAAAGTAACAAGTACACTTACTTAGTTTATTGATATGCAAGAATCAGTTTTGCAAACCTTTAACACCACATTTTTTTAGCATTTATTTCTTTATACTTTAATTAGTTTTTTTCATTCAATTAACATCTGCAATTCTAGCTATTCCAGTTTTAAACCATTTTGCTTGTAGAAGATATAGAAATCTCGATAAGTGCCTTCACTTCAACTATTGTTTCAAATAACTCTCGAAAAAAAAAAAGACATGATATTTTACCACAAATTTGTTCAGTTGGAAATCTTGAATGGAGATTGTACCATGCAATTATTCCTTTAGGTCTTTATAAATTATCTCCTTATTTTCTAATCATTCGTACTCAGGCTACTAGATTGAAATTTAACCCCTTGCCTGTTTTCCACGTACACCATACGGGTGCGGTTACCGTGCCTTTAGTGATTTGCCCGTACGGCGTACGGGCAATCTGATTTTTTTGTCGTTCCCACTATTTGTATTTTTAATGTCAAATTAGCCGTATAGATGTCCATAAAATGTTATTTTTTGAAGTGTATTCTGTTTGGTTTAAAAGCAGGGGCTTTCTGATAGGTTTTTCATTACTCCGCAAGTTTTTATGTTTGAGTTTTTAGATCGAATTTTTGGGAAACTGAACCAGACACTCTTTAGAGGTACTTCCACCTACAGACAAAAACTAATACCTGGAAAACCAGTGCTATGTGTGGTCACTGAAGAACAATGACAGCGGCAAAAGAATTAGAAACGACACTAGGTATTTTTGTCCGGAATATTACTTTGGACTATGCCTCTTGCCCTCTTCCAAGATTTATCGCACTAAATCTGATCTTTGAAAAAACAGGTTAAGCAAATGTACTTGTAGCATTTTGATTCGAAAATAATTGTTCAGTAACGGTATTTAAAAATAATTGTATTTTTTATATTCAAAACGGTAAACATAATTCCCTGTTTGGCGTACGTAAGAAGAAAAAAAAATAATTGTTAAGTCCTAAGTTGTAATACATGCTTAAAATAATTAGAAATATTACTTTTAATAACATTTTCCAGTTTAAAATTGCAAAATGAACAAAAACATGCAATAAAATAATATGAAATTTTTTGGATCATTTCGAGAAGTAAATGAAACTGTTAAGGGGTTAAAATAGTCGTGACTACTAGCTGTGGAACGGTTAATATAATATAAATGGAACTGTTAAAAGAAGAACATTTTGAGATTCAAATCCTGAATGGGTAAAAATGGTATAGAAAATTTAGGAGAAAACCAATTAATTAAATTCTATTTTAGAATGCAAAGTAACAAGTACACTTAATTGATATTTTTTATTGATATGCAAGAATGAGTTTTGCAAACCTTTAACACCACAATTTTTTTAGTATTTATTTCTTTATACTTTATTTTCTGTATTAATTATTTTCTTTCATTCAATTAACATCTATAAGTCTAGGTATTCCAGTTTTAAACCATTTTGCTTGTAGAAGATGGAGGAACGTGGTTAAGTGGCTTCACTGGCTTCACTTCGAACATTGAGTTCAAATAAACCTCTAAGTGAGTCTGCTTAGTAAATAAAATTAAGGGTGGTAAATGTTATTAAGGAATAGGAGCACTTTAATTCTAAGTGCGACCCATTCACAATGTTTGTCCCCAATACACTGGTAATTCGAAAAAAGAATTCAGACCTTTACGTGATTAGTAATTGAGTTAGCTGGGGTGGAATATCGTCAATAGACGATAACGTTGTTTTCGAATTGAATTCTTTATTCATTTTCTCTGAAAGTAAATCAAATCATGTTTTTACATTTCATTAAATGATTCAAATTAAATTAGTTTTCTTTTGAACTTTGAATAAATTCAACCAGAGCAATAAATATTCAAGTATCATAATGGCGACAGTAATTCTTAGAATAGATTTTTTTTTAATTAATACTTCAATCGGATAAAGTACCTATTAATTTTTTTCATTATAGCAGACTATTTTCGACTGATTATAAAAAAAATCATCTGTTTAGTATAAATAACATTTAGATATAATAATCCTTTACAAAAAGGAATTAGTTTTGCTACATGGAACAAAACTAAATATATATATATATATATATATATATATATATATATATATATATATATATATATATATATATATATATATATAATATATATATATATATATATATATATATATATATATATATATATATATATATATATATATATATATATATATATATATATATATATATATATATATATATATATATATATATATATATATATATATATATACATATATATATATATATATATATATATATATATATATATATATATATATATATATATATATATATATATATATATATATATATATATATATATATATATATATATATATATATATATATATATATATATATATATATATATATATATATATATATATATATATATATATATATATATATATATATATATATATATATATATATATATATATATATATATATATATATATATATATATATATATATATATATATATATATATATATATATATATATATATATATATATATATATATATATATATATATATATATATATATATATATATATATATATATATATATATATATATATATATATATATATATATATATATATATATATATATATATATATATATATATATATATATATATATATATATATATATATATATATATATATATATATATATATATATATATATATATATATATATATATATATATATATATATACAGCTCGTGTTAATAACATCTTCCACACTTGTCGAAAACGTGAACAGAGGATATCTAAATGAAATAGCTATGGACAGAAGGATTACATTAAAGTAGTTTTTATATAGAAAATCAAACGTGTCTTCCATGCTTTAACCACTTGTTCTTGTCCTATATAACTAGTCATTTTTATGTTGACCTGAAACGAAAATGTGTATCCATTGTGATTGTCAAATGATCATAACACGTCGAAATAATGTCGCCGATTATGTCGCCAAGTCTTTGAATGTGGGGATTGTTGTTATATTTGTTGATTAAATTTGAATTTCTGTCTTAGATATAAATTTAAATGTTAGCAGTTAAAGAATTACATGTTTATCTATGTTTTGATTTTCTATTTTTTCTTAACATCTTTTAAAGTGGTATTCTTCATTTATAATTTTTACAAAGTATATATTGTAGCTTTAATAGACCATGCAATTTTAAACAAAGAAAATGCAAATTATGAATCGTGCACCCGTTTACAAATATTTTTTGTTTATTTTCCTTTAATTTACCTATTATACTTACCCTATATTCCTTATATTAGTATTTTATATTTTTCCTTCATATTTATTTCATTATACATATGTTATTACATTTGGTGTCATGATGTTCCTCTAAATTTGTTCATGTGACACTATTTTTGTTTGTTTCTTTCTGAGAAACTTTATTTTAGCATGAAATTACTATAAATTGTACAATTTAAAAAAAGTTTTGTTTAAATAAATAATAGTTAAATTATTATTAGTAAAATTATTTATAAAACTTACCTAATGCTGCATAATTAATCGATGATTTAACGAATTAATGTATGGATCGATAAATTAATCGATCAATGAGCGGATTAGTGTATGAAACGATGAATTAACGGATTAATGTACAGATGGATGAATCAAACGATGAATTAACTTATTAATGTATAGATCGAATAATTAATCGATGAATTAACGGATGGATTGATGAAATAAGTGATTGGTTAAGGAATTAATGTATATATTGATTAATTACTCAATGAATTAACGGATTAAGGCATAGATCGAGGTAATTAGTGATGGATTAATGAATTAAAGTATGGATCAATGAATTATGGGATGAATTAACAGCCCGATGTATGGGTGGATGAATTAATCAATTAATTAATGGATTAATGTATGGATCCATGAATTATTCTATGAGCAATCATATTAATGTATGTATTAATGTATGAATTATTTGATGAATTATCGGACTATTGTATGGATCGGTGAATTAATCGATGATATAACGGATTAAAGTATAGATCGATAAATATTCATGTGCAGTAAGATTATTTTTTTTTTCATTTCTGACTATTTATAAGAAAATCCTTCCAGAATTTGCATTTCCAATTTTCCATCTCTATAACTTTAGGTCTTTGCCCATTAAATCATTAATGAACTCTCATTCAGCAATCTAATTATATTCCCCTTAACAATAAGCTTAATTAAGCATAGGGAGATACATTTATCGAATCAAGTCCAAATCTCTATGGACACAGATATTACATTCTGCATCGGGACGTGTAGAAGGATAACAGACTCTGCTAATTCCATATCACAACTGTGAATAATATTGACTATTGGTATATGTGTATAATGTCATACACTTTCGTTATATAAAATATGTCTTTGTTCTACAAATAGGAACAAATTAAAAAAACTTAATTATCGAATTTGTAATAAAATATGGTGTGAAATTAGTTTTGTGTAAATGACACAATAATCTGTTAAAAATAAAACAACCAGTGAAAATATTTTTTTTTAATTTCTGTAAAGTTTCTTAAATTTTAAAATATGTAATGAAATATGGTGTGAAATTAATTTTATTGAACGACACAATAATCTGTTAAAAATAAAACAACCAACCAAATTAATTTTTTAATTTCTATAAAGTTTCTTAAATTTTAAAATATGTAATGAATTATGGTGTGAAATTAATTGTCTGTGAATTACACAATAATCTGTTAAAAGTAAAACAAACAGCCAAGCTCATTTTTTAAATGTCTATAAAGTTTACTAAATTTTAAAATAATAAAATAATTGTAAAATAATAAACATAAACAAAATATAAACAACATAAAATAAGAAACTTTAATCAGCAACTCGTTCTGTAAATTTATAAAGAGTCTGCTCCTGATTTACCAATTTCAACCTGTTGTAATGAACCATACAATTTTAAAATGTATAACTAGTAAATGTATATAATATTTTCCACAGTAATTAATGTAAGTAAAGAAAGAAACTGTCATTTCCACTACAACCTGGAGGTATATAGAATTTGTTGTTAATTGGGGTGATAAAATTTCATTCCAACAAAAAATAATAGTAGATTAAACTTAAAATCATCACACATGTACCTAATCTATTACTCAAACCAAATTTAAAAGAAAATTATTTACGTAATATCTAAGTATGCTAAAATAAGTACAAGTATGTAAAAACTGCTATTTCCAAAACCAGTAAAGTATCTTTAATACGTTAATATTTATTAAGTTTATGCATCTTAAAAGAATACAATTCAAAATCATAAAAAATAATGTACCGATAAGGCCACTATGTCCCAACAAAAATAAACCGATTTAGTAGTCACGACTCAGACCATACGAATGATTCCAATTTTGAAAAACAAAAACTCTTAGGACAGCATAATATGTGACATCTGAGTATTAATAATGCATAAGGACATTTATCAAAAATATTATCACTTCCTCATCTTCCTAAGCACTACAACCAATTACAGGTCAAGGCCGCTTGAGTTTTCTTACAAAGTCTTGATTTACTCGAAGCTATATTTTTCCATCTATTAATCCAATCGTTCCTCCTAATCTTATCACTATCAATTGAAAGATGGCTTGAATCGACCTACGCGTGATCTCCAAAAGTCGAAAAAACTCATCATGATTGAGTTATCTGTTTTTATTAAATCAAAAGTCATCTTATTTTTGTCTAAAATAAAAGTATAATGTATAACTTCATTTACTATGTGTAGCATATTTTAGAAGAAATTTTTAATTAACATCGCTAGCTAATTAATAAAAAAATGAAAGATTAGATGATGCTAGATTAAATGTATATAACATCAGTTCAGCATGTTATATTAAACTAGAATATAGCATTTTAATTTTCGAGACTTGTAATGTAGCCTATAAGGTAGATAAAAAATTGTTTCTTTTCTGACTGAGAATAATCTGGCTGCATAATTTGTTTCTCTTTATAAAGTATCCCAGTGGCGTACAGTGGCTTTGGGGTAGCGCTTAATGTTCCCACGCACAGACAAACAGTAGAAAAACTGAGGTAGACAAACTGAGGTTCAAGCATGTTTGAAAACTAAACAGTGGAGGTTCCACTCAGTTTGACCCTAGTTTAACCACCGAACCAAAACATATGCTTTGCATCCCAGGGCCCTTAGTTCTGAATCGGAAATTGGCACCGTAGGCCCTGGGCCCCTAGAGGCTGTTGCGCCGAGCAGTTCATAAAGTCTTCTAATACTATGAATGCAGTTTATAAACACATTGATTTTAATTAGAAAGATAATTTAAAGTTTTATTAGCTACGTTGAAATTATCGTTAGGCTCTTTCCAAATATTTGCCTCAGTAATTAATAGAAGTAAAGAATGAAACTGTCATTTCCACTACAACCTGGAGGTAGACAAAATTTTTTGTTAATATCCGTGATACATTTTTCATTTCAACAAAAAATAATTGTTGATTAAATTTAAAATCATCACATATGTACCTAATCTATTACTCAAACCCAAATGTAAAATAAAATTATTTACGTAATATCTAAATATGCTAAAATAAGTACAAGTATGTAAAAACTGCTATTTCCAAAGCTAGTAAAGTATCTTTAATACGTTAATAATTATTAAGTTTATGCATCTTAAAACAATACAATTCAAAATCATAAAAAATAATGTACCGATAAGACCATTATGTCCCATCAAAAACAAACCGAATTAGTAGTCAAGCCTCAGAGCATACGAATGATTCCATTTTTGAAAAAACGAAAACGCTTAGGGCATCATAATATGTGAGACGTGGATATTAATATTGTGTAAGGACATTTATCAAAAATATTATCACTTCCTCATCTTCCGAAACACTACAACCAATTTCACGTCAAGGCCGTTTGAGTTTGTTTACAACGTCTTCATCTACTCGACGCTATATTTTTCCATCTATTAATCCAATTGCTCCATCCAATCTTATCACTACCAATTGAAAGATGGCTTGAATCGACCTACGCTTTATCGTCAAAGGTTGAAAAAACTTATCATGATTGAATTATCTGTTTTTATCAAATCAAAAGTCAGCTTATATTTGTCTAAAATACAAGTATAATGTACAACTTCATTTTCTAAGTGTGGCATATTTTTGAAGAAATTTTAAATTAATATCGATAGTTAATTAATTAAAAAATCAAAATTAGATGATGCTAGATTAAAGGTATATACGCTCAGTTCAGCATGCTATATTAAACTAGCATATAGCCCGTCATATGACGGAATCAATAAAATTTTTATTTTCCAGAATTGTAATGTATCCTATAAGGCAGATAAAAAATGGTTTGTTTTCTGACTAAGAATTATCTGGCTCCATAATTTGTTTACTTTTATAAAGTCTCCCAGTGGCTCCAGTGGCGTTGGGGTAGCGCTTAATGTTCCCACGTCACAGACAACCTGTAGACATACTGAAGTAGATAAACTGAGGTTCAAGCATGCTTGAGAACTAAACACTGAAGGTTCCACTCAGTTTGACCCTAGTTTGACCACATAACCGTAACATATGCTTCGCATCCCAGGGCCCTTAGTTCTGAAACGGAAATTGGCACCGTAGGCCCTGGGCCCTAAGAGTCTGTTGCGCCGAGGAGTTCATAAAGTCTTCTAATACTATGAATGCAGTTTAGAATCACGTTGATTTCAATTAGAAAGATAATTTAAAGTTTTATTAGCTACTTCAAAATTATCGTTAGGCTCTTTCCAAATATTTACCTCAGTAATTAATAGCAGTAAAGAATGAAACTTCATTTCCACTACAACCTGGAGGTATATAGAATTTGTTGTTAATATCTGTGATAAAATTTTTATTGCAACAAAAATAATAGTTAATTACAACAATTTGCAACAAAAATAAAATTAAAATCATCACTTATGTACCTAATCTATTTCACAAACCAAATGTAAAAGGAAATTATTTACGTAATATCTAAGTATCCAAAAATAAGTACAAGTATGTAAAAACTGCTATTTCCAAAACTAGTAAAGTATCTTTAATACGTTAATATTTATTAAGTTTATGCATCTGAATACAATATAATTCAAAATCATAAAAAGTAATGTACCGATAAGACCACTATGTCCCATCAAAAATAAACCGAATTAGTAGTCAAGCCTCAGACCATACGAATGATTCCATTTTTGAAAAACAAAAACTCTTAGGGCAGCATAATATGTGAGACGTGGGTATTAATCATGCATAAGGACATTTATCAAAAATATTATCACTTCCTCATCTTCCTAAGCACTACAACCAATTGCAGGTCAAACCGCTTGAATTTCCTTACAAAGTTTTGATCTACTCGGAGCTATATTTTTCCATCTATTAATTCAATTGCTCCATCCAATCTTATCACTACCAATTGAAAGATGGCTTGAATCGACCTACGTCCTATCGCCAAAAGTTGAAAAAACTCATCATGATTGAATTATCTGTTTTTATTAAATCAAAAGTCAGCTTATTTTTGTCTAATGTAAAACTTGATTTACTATGGGTAGCATATTTTAGAAGAAAATTTAAATTAACATCGATAGCTAATTAATAAAAAATGAATGATTAGATGATGCTAGATAAAAGGTATATAATATCAGTTCAGTATGTTATATCAAATATATTAAACTAGTATAGAGCCCGTCATATGATGGAATCAGTGAAATTTTTAATTTTCCAGAATTGTAATGTACACTATAATGCAAAACAAGAATGTTTTGTTTTCTGACTGAAATTTTTCTGGTTCCATAATTTTTTTACATTTATAAAGTCTCCCAGTGGCGCCAAGTGGCGTTGGGGTAGCGCTTAGTGTTCGCACTGCACAGACAAAATGAGGTTCATGCATGCTTGATAACTAAACACTGGAGGTCCCCTCAGTTTGACCCTAGTTTGACCACCTAACCGGAACATATGCTTCGCATCCCAGGGCCCTTGGTTCTGGAACGGAAATTGGCACCGTAAGACCTGGTCCCCTAATGGACGTTGCTCCGAGTAGTTCATAAAGTCTTCTATGAATGCAGTTTAGAATCACGTTGATTTCAATTAGAAAGATATTTTAAAGTTTTCTTAGCTACGTCAAAATTATCGTTAGGCTCTTTCCAAATATTTACCTCAGTAATTAATAGCAGTAAAAAATTAAACTTCATTTCCACTACAACCTGTAGGTAGATAGAATTTGTTGTTAATATCGGTGATAAAATTTTCATTGCAACAAAAAATAATCGATGATTAACATTAAAATCATCACATATGTACTCAAACCCAAATGTAAAAGAAAATTATTTACGTAATATCTAAGTATGCAAAAATAAGTACAAGAATGTAAAAACTGATATTTACAAAACTAGTAATGTATCTTTAATACGTTAATATTTATTAAGTTTATGCATCTTAAAACAATACAATTCAAAATCATAAAAAAATAATGTACCGATAAGATCCCTATGTCCCAACAAAAATAAACCGACTTAGTAGTCACGCCTCAGACCATACGAATGATTCCATTTTTAAAAAACAAAAACTCTTAGGACAGCATAATATGTGAGACGTGGATATTAATAATGCGTAAGGACATTTATCAAAAATATTATCACTTCCTCATCTTCCTAAGCACTACAACCAATTGCAGGTCAAGGCCGCTTGAGTTTCCTTACAAAGTCTTGATTTACTCGAAGCTATATTTTTCCATCTATTAATCCAATCGTTACCACTAATCTAATCACTTCCAATTGAAAGATGGCTTGAATCAACCTACGCGTGATCTCTAAAGTTGGAAAAACTCATCATGATTGAGTTATCTCTTTTTTTTTATTAAATCAAAATTCATCTTATTTTTGTCTAAAATAAAAGTATAATGTATTACTTCATTTACTATGTGTATCATATTTTAGAGGAAATTTTAAATTAACATCGATAGCTAATTAATAAAAAATGAAAGATTAGATGATACTAGATTAAAGATATATAACATCAGTTCAGCATGTTATATTAAACAAGCATATAGCATTTTAATTTTCCAGAATTGTAATGTACCCTATAAGGTAGATAAAAAATGGTTTGTTTTTTGACTGAGAATTATCTGGCTGCATAATTTGTTTACCTTTATACAGTCTCCCAGTGACGCCCAGTGGCGTTGAGGTAGCGCTTAGTGTTCCCACGGCACAGACAAAGTGTAGGGAAACTGAGGTTCAAGCATGCTTGAGAACTAAACACTGGAGGTTCCACCCAGTTTGACCCTAGTTTGACCACCTAGCCGGAACATATGCTTCACATCCCAGGCTTCTTCGTTCTAAAACGGAAATTGGCACCGTAGGCCCTGGGCTCCTAGAGGCTGTTGCGCCGAGTAGTTCATAAAGTCTTCTAATACTATGAATGCAGTTTAGAATCACGTTGATTTCAATTAGAAAGATATTTTAAAGGTTTCTTAGCTACATCGAAATTATCGTTAGGCTCTTTCCAAATATTTTCCGCAGTAATTAATGGAAATAAAGGAATAAAACGTTCATTTTCACTACACTCTGGAGGTAGATAGAATTTATTGTTAATAACGGGGATAAAATTTTCTTTGCAACAAAAAATAATCTTTGAGTGAATTTAAAATTACCACATATGTACGTACTCTATTACTCAAAGCCAATATATAAAAGAAAATTATTTACGGAATATCTAAGTTCAGTGATAAAACGTCTGATAATAATGCAGACGATATTTAAATAATTTAAAATAAGAAATGATAGAATGAGATGATTAAATGGCACAGTAATTAATGGAAGTAAAGGAATTAAACTATCATTTCCTCTACTCCCTGGATGTAGATAGAATTTGATGTTAATACCGGCGACAAAATTTTCATTTCAACAAAACTAATCATTGATTAAATTTAAAATTACCACATATGTACCTAATCTATTACTCAAACCAAATATAAAAGAAAATTATTTACTTAATGTCTAAGTTCAGTGATAAAACGTATGAAAATAATGCAGATGATATTTAAATAAATTAAAATGAGAAATCATGAATTTTCATGGTTGAAAGAATGACGTTATAACGCTAGAAGAAAAATGTTGTTTTATCTATTTCTTATATGATAAATTTAATCGACTGCTCTTAAAAAGGGAAAAAAGGCTTGAAATAATGGCATTAAGTGATAAAAATGGGGGGAAGTAGTAGATTTCGAACGTTGTGCACTCTAACTCATCAAGAATCCAATATTGATGCCTCTATCCATTCCAGGTACAACCGCTTCATAAATTCGAGGATAGACGGAGAGATAACTTACGCTATAATTATATAAGGGATTTTGGTTTGGTTTAAAGAGCTATGGTGTACTTTTCTGCATCAAAAGGGATAATGAAATTGGGACCTACTGCTTAAATCCAATTCTGAACAGCTGCGAACATTCATGCCACTTTGGGATTCGAACTCATAAACTCCGGTACTGAAAATCAGCGCCATACCATGCGATTATCGTTCGACATTTATAGAGACTGAAATGGTGAATATTGAAAATCCCACATTCTATATATTTATTAGTTCGTGAAATAGAATCCTAGACTTTTATGAAACGAATTTGTTGTTAATACCTGTGATAAAGTTTTCAGTGCAATAAAAAATAATCGATGATTAAATTTAAAATTATCGCATATGTACCTAATCCATTATTGAAGTCAAATATGAAAGAAAATTATTTACGTAATATCTAAGTTCAGTGATAAAATGTAGGAAAATAATGCAGACGATATTTAAATAATTTAAAATAAGAAATGATTGAATGAGATGTTTAAAGGAATGACGTTATAATAATAGAAAAAAATGTTAGTTTTACCTATTAATTATGTGGCATATTGAAAAATTTAATCACCTGCTCTTAACCTGCGAAAATAGCGCTTGAAATAACGGGATTAAATACTCGAAAAAAGGGGGGGGGATTTCGAACGTTTTAAAGAAGACAGTATATTTCGCTATGATGTGAAGTATATTTATACCAATTTATTATATAATCGGATGGATAGTTTAGGAGAAGATAAACTTTACTCTCTTTGAATTTTGCTAACCATAACTCATCAAGAATCCAATATGGATATGTCTATCCTTCCAGGTATAAACACTTCATAAATTCGAGGACAGACGAACATATAAGTTAGGCTATTATTATATAGGGGATCATATACCAGGAACAATGTTGAAAACAAAATTTGTTGGAAAAACTAAATCTGCCAAGTTAGTTTCACAGAATTAAAGAGAGGGCAATAAATCTTAATTCACCGACAGCTAAATGATTTCATAAATTCATTACTTCAATTAAGATAATTTCCTCTCGTGATTAAATTTTCAAAGCTTTTAGCATTAATATAAACAGAAATATGTACCAGTCGACTCGGCATTAAAATTAGGATTTATAGCTGGATTTGGAAATATATATCGGAGACATAAAGCAGACGTAAAATATCTAGAGATAGATGAGGAACAATAAGTAGAAGCACGCTGTAAGTGCGTCAGTCTGACGCCACTTGCATTTCTCATCTTTAATGAAATGCGGATGGCATCATATACGATAGCAAATAAAGCGCTTCCCTATCCTGGATACTTATGCAAATGGAGGGGGAAAACCGAAAGAGAAATCGGATCAAAGTTCTGCATTATTCATGTTCAATTTTGGTCCCGGAAGGAATAGCCGAGGGAAGAAAAAAAACCTTGTGTTTGAGAAAAATTCCAGATTTTATGTATTGCACGAATTTCTGAAAAAGCTCTTTTGTGTTTTGAATCAGTTAAAAAATTATCACTGCATGGCTGAAGTTTTATTTAGTTGAAGATTTAGTGTCAAAATAAATTAATAACATCTGATGTGGGCATTACATGACTTCTTTGTACCACAATAAAGGTATATGAATATTGTTTTTAAATTGTGAATATGTTCATAATTGCTAGAATTACTATTCGCATACTTTTAATGATTTGTTTATTTAGGTACACTATGGTATCCGTCTACGTTCGGAGAACTTTTTTCTTTAAACATAGAAATTAGTTCATGTTTTTACATTTTAGGTTTATTTTTATATTATCATAGAGAATCATAGAATTATTTTTTATATTATCATAATAGAGAATTATAATAGAGAATTATATATAGATTTAAGAATTATATATTTATAATATTTATATATTATATATTATAGAATTATATATTTATATATAGATTATATATTTATATTTATATATAGAGAATTATAATAGATAATTATTTTTTATATTATCATAGAGAAATTGCACTTAAAAAGTTTATTCCTGGAGAAGTTTTTATAAAATGTCTAATAAATGAATAAAATTTTGTAAAAACTTCGGGTATTTTCAAAAGGTGTAATTTTTTAATAAATTAAATTATTTCAATATTTTTGATGCAATATATTTCTTATACACTGGACTAGTGAATCACCTAAAATCTTTGCTTAATTTACATTTGGTAAAACATTTTGGTCCTTCAAAATTATACACATAGAATTTTTAACTAATTTCCATTACCTTTATATCTAACTATAAGCGTAACATCATTAAAAACTATCCAAATTTAAAGCTTTTAGGTCATTTACTAGTAAATACTATCAACAGCATTCATAATTATTTTCAACAAAATATTTTATTTTTTTCAGAAATCACATTTCAAGTTTCAACATTTTATTAAAAATACCGTTCTGTAAAAACGCATTTGAAATTTATGAAAGCAAATTTTAGTATTAAAAAAATTAAAATACATGTTTAAAACTCCCACACTTTCTTGCTTCAAAATTTTCTAATTGCCAAGTTGCTAATTATTAAAAATACTAGAAAATTGTTTAAACAAATCATCATGAAAACTTAAAAGGCTTTGTCCAAAATATGCTCTTTAAAAGGCTTTATATTCACAACTACCAGTTCCGAAGTCGGTACTTCCGTTTTGTCTTGACAGCTGTCAGTTATGTTTAAACAGCTGTAACCTTTCTTTAAAATGCCGTAGAGACAAAAAAAAACAGATTTTGAAGCCTAAAAGTTGAAATTTTACTATAGACAAAAAAAAAATCATGACTTTTGGCAAAAAAGGACGTTTTTAACTTAGAGAGATACCTTAATGTTTTGTTACAAGAGGACAATATGTAGAGTAGAGCCGAGGTAGCATAGTCGGCAAAGGCAACGATCTCGTAACTGAAAAGTTGAGGGTTCGTATAGCTAGCTGACCAAAAATCCCCTTATTCGTTAATGGTAACTGAGCACGTAAAATATGCTCGTGGTTAGAATGTCCTCCAAGTTCTCAATCAATACCTCTAGGAGTGGCAGGCCAATTTTTATGGATCTTCTTGTGGATGTGCTTTTCTAGTGAGTTTTTCTTTCCCAAGCACTAGGCTAACGTAACATTATTTTACATTTGGCAAGGCAAGTCTGTGGGTCTTCTGCTTGTCCCTGCTAAAAAAATACGAGAACCATCCTACTTGAGCGAAGTCGTTCTTTCACGTTAATGGTGCTCAATTTAACGAAATGCACACACGTTGGCAATAATACGAGTGCCTGCCGACTAAGTCGTGCTTGGTTTGTCCAAGTGGCGTGAAAAACAACAACAATACGTAGAATTTAAAGTCAATTTTGAACAGCTGTGAATATCCATGTCAGTACCGAAACTTGAACCTACGATCCTTAGTGCTTCAGAACAGAGCCTTACATAGTTGTTCTTTTTTCGAAGACATCGTACCTGTATTTTATTCAACTAGTGATCGCCAATATCAATATTCATTAAATTGGCATTTTTCTTCATATTAATAGTTCGTTACAAAAGAATATTTTTAGACATAACTATACTACCTTTATACCGTACATTGAAGCTATAAAAATTGAAAATTGTTTTGTGATAAAAGTGAATTTTTACTTTGGTGATTAATTTCGTGTTTGAAGAAAAACTTCTCAAAGAAACTCTTCTTCGATAAATCTTCGATAAAACTTAAAACACATTATTTCAATTGAATGTGATTACTCCAATATTTCAAATTTGTCATTATTGTAGATTTGTAGCTAAGTTACGTTATATTAACATTTTCTGTTACATAAAGTGCGAGTTTAAATCAAAATGTAGTTCTTCCACTAAATGTTATAAAAGTACTGAACGGAAATATTCAACCTTCTGTAACTAATGGTATTTCTGTTAAATAAGATGCATACGAATATATGTGCATTTAAAAGTACATGTCTGCATATACACATATTCTGCAAGAAAGTTAGTCCGAACGCATTCATTTATGGTAAAAATTAATAGTTAATGTTTCAGAATAAATGTTTAGTTTAAAGAAAATACAGACGTAACTCTCCGGATATTCAAAATTCAGCAAGTCATAGTAATTAAAAAGTTTTCGAAGAAAATTAATATCTAATATTTATTATATATAATAATACATTATAGAATAATTTATAGAATAATGCATTTCATTTTGCACTAGGAAATAAAAATGCTGCTTAGATTCAGTATAGTTGCTGGAGTATATCTATTTCAAACCCTGAACATTTCGTTTCTCAAAATTTTAGTGATTTCCCGATAAGCAATATTCGGAATCCTAAGCATTATTAAAATTTTTATAAATATATTTTATTAAATTTATTTTTTAAATATTGTACACTTACTATTTTTTATATTTAAATTTTACGCCATGTTGTTTCGTACGTAAAGAAAAGACAGTGATATAGAATTGTCAATGTCGCTCATTGGAATTCATTAAATAACTTTAACTTCAACTCTAAAATTGCTCATAAAATTAACCACCAAACCTCCTGTTTCTCAAATATCTAAATTTATTTTTTTTCTAAAAAATATTTATTATGAAATTATTTATTAGTAGTATATATCATTATATATTTATTTTATTTGTAGTATATATTAATTCAAAAATTAATAGTTTGCTGTTTCTGCTATCCCCCACAAAAGTAATAAAAAGAAATAAACAGATTCTTAAATGTTTTCAAGTACACTAATAATTCAAAATCACCATTTTAACATACAATATATTTGAAAATTGAGATGCATATATTTTTTCAAATAGAATCAATTATTTTTAATTTTCCCAGAATGGAACATTTGGCTTCTTGTTCGTAGTATTTTCCGCCAAGTGCGATTTCTTTCAATAAAATATGAATTGCCTAATGGAGAGTAATTTGTTTCTCTTCAATGCTTAATAACCTTTTCCAGCTAGTTGAAATGCGATTATCTGTTTTCTGTTCAGTTGAATATTTATATGAAATCTGCATGGACAAATATTAGAACTTTAATTGAGTTTAATAATATGCAAAAAGGATTTACAAGTATATGTCATAAAATATAAGTTCTTCAAATTCAGAAATTATAAGTTAAAATAAACCTCTTGTAAACAAAGTGTCCTTAGATTTAATTAAATGCATTGTAATTCTAGCTTCGATAATTTGATAACATCGTAATTGAACATTTTTTAACTTTTCTCTAGAATTGTTAGACGCCATACATTTGATAGACATGACCTGTAAGAAAAGTGTATTGATAAATTTCTCTGTTAATATACTCTGTTAATAAAAGTAGATTGTTTCAAGAAGTGTACAAGAATTTGTCTGTAAAAATAAATTTCATAAAATTAAAATGCTATAAAATATTGTGTGTAGCATATGATTTTGAAACAAGCTATTTTTGGACAGTTAAAAGTTAACACTATAGACAGAATAAATAAATAAATAAATAAATAAATAAATAAATAAATAAATATAGATATATATATACACATATACATACATATATATATATATATATATATATATATATTATATATATATATATATATATATATATATATATATATATATATATAAATATATATATATATATATATATATATATATATATATATATATATATATATATATATATATATATATATATATATATATATATATATATATATATATATATATACATACATATATATATATATATATATATATATATATATATATATATATATATATATATATATATATATATGTATATATATATATGTATATATATATATATATATATATATATATATATATATATATATATATATATATATATATATATATATATATATATATATATATATATATATATATATATATATATATATATATATATATATATATATATATTATATATATATATATAATATATATATATATATATATATATATATATATATATATATATATATATATATATATATATATATATATATATATATATATATATATATATATATATATATATATATATATATATATATAAAATTTATGATATAGTCAAACTGTAAAACGCATATTTTGATAAAATTTAATATAGGCTGAAATATGTAATTCATTCATCAGAAAAAATTCTATAAAATATCTATTTCTATAAAATCAAATTATTATTTGAGATGGTAGTCTACTCTTTTATGAGTTAAACTTCATTATACATTAAAGTAAAAATGGAATTTAAGTGTCATACATAATTTATATTATCTTAGACACTTTGAATATTTTTATTTTACACATTCTCAAAAATTTCAGAAAATGCGTATATAAAGTGCTTATATTTATATAAATATATACATAATTTATATATAATATAAAAACATATATATATATATATATATATATATATGTGTATATATATATATGTATATATATATATATATATATATATATATATATATATATATATATATATATATATATATATATATATATATATATATATATATATATATATATATATATATATATATATATATATATATATATATATATATATATATATATATATATATATATATATATATATATATATAATATATATATATATATATATATGTATATATATATATATATATATATATATATATATATATATATATATATATATATATATATATATATATATATATATATATATATATATATATATATATATATATATATATATATATATATATATATATATATATATATATATATATATATATTTATATATATATATATATATATATAATATATATATATATATATATATATATATATATATATATATATATATATATATATATTTAATAGTGTGTGTGTGTGTGTGTGTGGCTGTGTATACATCAATACATGCATACATACAAGCTCATATACAAACATTCTGATAGTCTATTAATTATTGAAGCTAATAAAATATGTTCCATGCTACAAAAGTTGTATAGTTTTTAGTTTTAGAATATTTTTATTTGCATGTTATCAGAAATCCTGAAATGTGTCACTATTTCATAGGATTATATTCTCAGAATGATTTTCTTCACTACTTCAAATGTTCGATATTTTGTCCTCCTAATTGAGATGCGTATCATATATGACAAGGAATAAAACCATTTCTTCTGTTCACCCTGTCCATGCAAATAAGAGAAAATCGAATAAAATCTTAGGTTATTTGTAATCATCTGCAGTCTTCATTTTGATACAGAATATAAAAACAGAGAACTTGGCAATTGCTTTCTGTATTATATTAAATGTCTTTTTTCTTTCCAGAAATTTGATTATTAGGAAGGTATTCAATAGTTATTATCACATACTTACTTATTTAAGTATAAAATATAACAAAATAAAAGCAAAATATAAATATCAACGCAAATATATACATAATATAAATATATATAGACATAATATAAACCAGGAAATCGAAAATAACTACAGTGTTCATTTAGTTGTAACGTATTTTTGTAATTTTTTTTAGCCGCGAATAAAATAATACGGAAAAGTTTGACATTCTCATTATCTTAGATATAAACACATACATATATTTTCTATAAAAAATTATAACTAAACTCTTATTAGTATTAAAAATGTCATTAAAACTAAAAGCAACTAAATTATTTTCTCTAATTTTAATTTAATATTATTATTTAGAAAATAATTCCAATTTAAGTGTGCAATATCTTCTGTTTTTCATTCAGTAAACTTTGACTTCATTTTTTTACTGTTTTCTTTATTTAATGACTTAGGCGATTTGTAACCTGACTGATGATTTTGTAATTTAAAGTGACTGCTTGAACTAGCTGTATTATTTATTTTCATTTCATACAAAATGATTTGAAATCTGACAATTTCGTTTCTGTAATACATTAAATGTAGTTTATCTTACAGAAGTTTGAATATTTGTAAGATATTTAATTGCTTTCGATATACGTTTTTCACATTAACATATACGTATTAAAATATAGGTTAGTAGCAGCTCAAACACATTTTGCAACCGAATAATATAAAATAAAATTCCAAAAGTATTATCACTCTCCATATAGTTGAAACAATAAAAAGTTTAACAAAGTTTAATTTACGAGTGCAATATCTTCCGTTTTTCATTCCATAAACTTTGACTTCTTTTTCTTTACTGTTTTGCTTATTTTCTGTATTACGCGATTTATATCCTGACTGATGATTTTGAAATTTAAAGTAACTAGTTGAACCAGCTGTAATATTTATTTTCATTTCATACAGAATATAAAAACAGACTTGAAATCTGACAATTTGGTTTCTGTAATACATTAAATGTAGTTTATCTTTCAGAAATTTGATTATTTGTAAGATATTTAATGGTTTTTGATATACGTTTTTGCTAAAAACATGTACTTATTAAAGTATATGTTAGTAGCAGCTGAAACATATTCTGCAACGGAATAATATAAAATAAAAATCGAAAATTATTATAACTGTTCATATAGTTGTAATAATAAAAAGTTTGACATTATCATTATCTTAGACATAAACATATAGAAATTTATTTTACATTAAAAATTATGACTAATCTCTTGTTAGTATTAAAATTTATAATTAAAACTAAAATCAATTAAATTATTTTCCCCAATTATAGTTGAATATTATTAAGAAAACAACCTTAATATACGAGCGCAATATCTTCCGTTTTTCCTTAAGTAAACTTGACTTCCTTTTTTTACAGTTTTGTTTATTTCCTGTTTTACTCAATTTGTATTCTGACTGATGATTGTGCAATTTTTAGTGGCTATTTAGAAGAGCTGTAATATTTATTTTCATACAGCATATAAAAAAAACTTGAAATCTGGCAATATTGTTTCTGTAATACATTAAATGTAGTTTATCTTTCAGAAATTTGATTATTTGGAAGATATTTAATTGCTTTTGATATACGTTTCTACTATTAACATATATTTATTAAAGTATAAGTTAGTAGCAGCGCAAACATATTCTGCAACAGAATAATATGAAATAAAAAAGGAAAATTATTATCACTGCTCACATAGTTGTAATAATAAAAAGTTTGACATTACCATTACCTTATGCATAAACGCATACATATGTTTAATATTAAAATTATAGCTAAATTATTGTTAGTATTAAAAGATATAATTAAAACTAAACGGAACTAAGTTATTTCCCCAATTTTTGTTGAATATCATTATTAAGAAAACAACCTTAATTTAACAGTGCAATATCTTCGGTTTTTCCTTCAAAAAACTATGACTTCTTTTTCTTTACTGTTTTGTTTATTTCCTATCATACACGATTTATATCCTGACTGATGATTTTGTAATTTAAAGTGACTAGTTGAACCAGCTGTAATATTTATTTTCATTTCATACAGAACTTAAAAACTTGAAATATGATGATTTGTTTTCTGTAGTATATTAAATGTAATTTCTAATTCAGATATTTGATTATTTGGAAGATATTTAATTGCTTTTGATATACGTTTTTCTATTAACATATACTTATTTAAGTATAAGTTAATACCACCTCAAACATATTCTGCATATAATATAAAATAATAAAAATTGGAAATTATTATCACTGTCCATATAGTTGTAATGTAAATTGTTTTCTAAATGTTTTTTTACAATGAATAAATTATTAAACAAATGAAATTTAACGTTTTTATTAATTAGACACGGAAACACACACGCACTATATTCATTATTTTCATATATATGGGAAATTTGGATGGATTACAGTAATTGTTTTTTCAAATTACAGCAAAATAAATCAATGACATAATTTTCTGGATAAAAATAATAAACTAATACAAAAATATTATTATGCATATTAACCGTCATGAATTCCATGTCTCTTAGATTGATTTGAATTTCACAAATCATTTACAGTATCTGAGAAATAGCGACAAATAGCGCAAAACTCTTATGGATTACATTAATTGTTGCTCAAATTAGATCAAAATAAATTAAATGACATAATTTTGGAATAAATATTATAAACTAATACAACAATATTATCATATATATATATATATATATATATCAGCCGTCATGAATTCCATGTCTCTTATATTTAATTCAATTTCACAAATACTTTACAGTGTCTGACAAATGACTCTAAACTGCAGAACACTTCTTGGAAAATTATTGGTAAAATAATAAATCACATATTAGGCTTTGAAAGAGTTCGGACTTCACTTAGTTGAAATTCCTATTTTACTCTTTCCCGAACTCAGGTAGAACATTTTAAATTTGGTACATTTGCCCGAACTGTGTTCGGGCGTGACAGACAAGGTGTTATTTTATTTTACAAGGTTTATTGAAATTTACAAGGTGTAAATTTCATTGTCAATAAAGTAACTCCAATTCAAGAATGTAATATTTTCTGTTTTTATTCAGTAACTTTTAACTTGATATTTTTACTGATTTATTCATTCCAGATCTTACGCGAATTGTAAAATAACTGTTGATTTTACAATTTTAAGTGTCCGGCTGGAGCTTTAACAAACATTATTTGAATACTGTGTGGTAATATGTCCTTCTTTACTGATTGAAAGAGTCAAGTGGATATCAATTTTCTAACTAGGAATGTTTTTTTTTTCGATTGAAAGAGTCAATGTTATCAGTTTTCTGACAATTAATTACAAACATAAGTTTATTGTATCGACTCTATCTTTTTCTCTCAAATAATAATTTTAAGATTTCCCGTATTTGAATTTATAAATGGCATGATATTATATTTAATAACTGCACAATAAATTTAATTTTATAGACAAATTAATTTAAAAGCTTTGAGATATAATATAAATTTATTACATATAGTTAATCAGTTATAATTTATATATAATTAAAATATATTATCTACATGAAATTTTAGTAATATTTATGCATAAATCTTGTGAAGTAATTGTATTAAAATATAAGTACTTGAATTTAAAAATGGCATGACATTATGTTTAATAAAAGCACAATAAATTTTATTTATCAAACAAATTAGTGTATAAGGTTTGAGATCAAATTTAAATTTATTACATATAGTTAATCCATTATAATTTATATATAATTAAAATATATCCTCTATATGAAAAATTTAGTTATATTTATGTATAATGCTTGTGAAGTAATTCTACTAAAATATAAGTAACTGTTACCTTTTACATGACATGGTGTAAATAATTTTAAGGTAAAAAAGAATATATATTATTAATGTAGCTAAAATTTTCAAAATTTGAAAAACAAATCTATTGAAAAATTATATCATTGTAATGTTACTTTTCGAGCTTAGTTGATTTTAAGAATTTGATAGCTTTAAAGTTAACATAAAAATCAAATAAAGTTTAGTTGTTTGGCATTAAAATACATCCAGAAATTACATTGTTTCAAGTGTGTTAAATATGTTGATTTTAGATATATTAATTACAATCATTATTGTTTTTACAATTGTAGAATGTAAAATGTTTACTCATCCTTGTTATTTTCTTTCAGGTAAGACGCCTGATTTGATACTGTTAAAATTTATTTCTGTGTAAAAAGGTAAGACTTTTATTAAAACACATTTTTAAAATTTTACTAAATTCAACTTTTATTGTAAATTAATATTATATGATAATAAATTCTTAATAGTGGGATTGATTTCATGGGTTTATATGAGAGAGTGGTCTTGGGGCATATTCTGACAAACAAATATTTAAAATATAAGCCAAGACTACACAGACAAAGGGAAAATTAATAATAAAAGAAAAAAATTGTTAGAGCAGCGGTCGGGGAACCGGGGTAAATTACCCCAAATGGGGTAAAAATGAAATTTTTGGGGGTAAAAATGAAACTTTTTTGAGTAAAAAGTATATATTTTTAATTTGCTATTTTATAAACTTGTTAGTATGTTTTTCAACTTAAACAATTTAGCAACATATGCAGGCCACGCCATCTCACTATCCACTACACTAAAGTGTTCTCGCCATCTCACTATCCACCACACTAAAGTGTTCTCGCCATCTCACTACCCACCACACTAAAGTGTTTCCGCCATCTCACTACCCACCACTTAAGTGTTCTCTTTGCGCAATAAAGCACATTTTATTTTACTTTAAATTGAGTACAAATAAAGTGACAAGTCAGAGAGCGAGTTTTTATTAATTAGTTGCTGATTTAAAAAAATTTTCAATTATTCTTTTTTTTTTTAAATTTTTCAATTCTAACTATTGTTTGTTTTTCTTTTATTATTATTATTATAATTTGTTACAATACCGTTATGGATTACTAGGTATTACATTAATAAATTGAATAAAAGAAGTTTAAATAAAAGTTTTAGTTGTTTTCTTTTCAAAATTATCATGGGGGGCTATAATATGAAAGATGCTAAAAAAAGGCGATTTCGTTTTTGTTTTTTTTTTCCATGGGGTAATATCAACTTACACAAAAATATTTTGGGGTAATGATTAAAAAAGTTCCCCGACCGATGCCTTATAAGATAAAAGCAAACAAGTAAAGTTAAGTATTAAAAGTGCATAGATGAAAAATTGAGTCCAATGCACTTAAATATAAGCATGAAATCCAATATGTTTTTATAAATTAGAAAGATTCAAATATGGTGGATCCCGGAGCAATGAACTCAGAGATATGAGAAGAGACATGAAATATAGGGAGCACTATGACGATAAAAATTTGAACTCTCTACGAAATGTGTTTAACAGCAATGGGTACAATACACTGTTTACAAACAAGTGCAAATTTTCCAATAAGGAGATTCTAATAGGGAGCATTTCTTTTGAATATTTTCACTCCTGAAACATTTAGTAAGAGGAATATTGCAAAGTAGTTTCAAAGTACTGGTTGCACTCAATGAAGAGTCAAGTTAACAAATAATAGCGTTTATTAAATGCAAAGCCACCTACCTCGCAATCGAACAACAGCTGCCGCTAGCAGTTTTAACAAGCTTTTCATAGGGTAACAGAATATTCTAGATATATTTTAACCCCCCGAGTGGAACGCATCGAGGAAAAAGTCTCCAAAAATACGCTAGAGGTTTACTGTGTCAGTAGCCAAATCTTTCTATGATTTTTTCCTTCACTCTTTGTCTACAAGAATAGAATACGGGAAACCGACCCTCATTATTGTCCCTTTACTTCCGGTTATAAATAGATATATAAATAGATATTATAGATTGTTAATTTTTAAAACGCATAAAGCTCGTCAAGTCTCGAAGATTATCCCACAAGAAATAATGGATTCTAAAATTACAAATAAAATTCTTTGAGAGACTTATTTATATTTTTTTACGAAAAACATCCAATATGTTTAAGTGGTGCAGTTAGAGATGCATCTGTTACCGTAAATGAAATATTTCGATTTAGAGATTTATAAATCCATGAAAAGCTATCAGCATCTTTGTGCCTCAAGTGGTAGGGATGCATCCCTCAATAAATGTCAGTTAAAGAGGGGTTCCTAAACAATAGACCTGACCCTCCTACTGTAAAAGCACTGGCAGAAATGTGCATTACATCTATTTTCAGAGCGTTTTTTGAGGTCGAAAATTGTATGTGACAACCGCTTTGAAGACATCATCGGTTTAGCGGAATTGTACTTGCAAACCGCTTAGAGGGTTAATAGTATAGAAATTTTGCATATTTTAAGAGTCTTCTTGACTATTTAAGAAAGTGAACATAAAATGGCAGAAATAAATTTCTGACTCAGGAACAAACAGCAGATCATTCAGTACGTAGCCCACGACATTAACCATTGTTCTATGGAGCTCGGTTTCCATTTGAAATGTTGTAATATTAATTCTTAATTTCAATCTCCCATAACTTAAAAAAATTTCTCAGAAAATTAAATAATCGCAGTCTGAATTTAATCTGTCAATTATCTGTAATTATGGTGGCATTAAGGTAACGATAGACTTTCGTAATGACAGAATTAGATCAAAAATTGAAATATTTTGAATAGTATTTTGTATTTAACGTAGTTAAAAATCGATACCCAAATTTGCTTTTATATAAATTATAGAGATAATATGAAAAAATAAAAGCGTCTCTATCCTATGCAATAGGAGCATTTTAAAAAGAATATATTTTGGACCACTCAATTTTTATGAAAATTTCCAATTTTAATTAAAATTTCTTTCAAATATATTTTTGTGTCTTACATGCTTCATGAAATAACTTTGTATATTATCATAACAAAAATATCGTTAACAAAAGTATCGTTTACGCCTTACTTCGAAACGAAAACTTTTGAAAATCGATGTTTTTTATGTTGTCTTTGAAAGGTTTGGATTAACTCTACGGTCTACTGAATTGCTGCATTAGGGCTATAGAGATGACGAGCTACCGCTGAAAGGTGACTTTGAACTGTAAAATATTTGTGCCACCAGTGGAATTCGAACCCACAAACTGCGATACCTCTTCGGCTCCTACCAATTTGGTCACCTTTCATCGGTAACCTCTCCAAAAATATCTTTACAACTATTGCCGATAATCATATTTATACAAACATATATTGTTAAAAGCATTTTATATATTTTACTTATATTTATAACTTGAACTAAATTTTCATATACAAAATATGAAGTATCCTTAATCTTTTAAATAAAGTTTCCATAATTTGATATTCATTGAACACCATTGGTATATCGCTATTAACATAGTCATTAAACATATTTAAACTATTTAGGAAAAGTTTGTAATACGAGCTTCTGTAATTCCGAATCACTACGAAACTTAATGCGAATAGTGGGATTCAAACACATAAAATATGGTATTAACATATAGTACCCCTACCCATTCGCCCATCTTTTAGCCTTTGGGGAAAGAGTGGTATCCAGCCGAGTGTAATGATAAATTTCCAAAAATTCCCAAATATGTCTCTTAAGTATGACTTTTATATGCTTTAAAATATATGTAAAAATAAAATTGACAGTAAAAATTACTTTAAAGACCACCACATGATGTTAATATACATATATACAAAGACTGAAAATTTCATGAGTGTGCTATAGTAAATATAATTTAATAAATTTTTGTCATTAAAATTACGGCTTCTATAAATTACTATATTTGTAAATTTACAATTTCAATATAAAATGCTTTAGACATAAATAAAAAATAAATATTTTATGAAACTTTTGCTTTTTTATATTTCAAATAATGTTCATTATTCTTCACATACTTGAACTGATAGGAATTAACATTTGAAAACAAAAACTACGTACTAGGTATACAAATGATTTGTATAAGACACTAAAATTAAAACTAATTTAGCTGTAGACAATTTTTTAGCCCTTATTACACATTTCTGTCATTTAAAATCTTCCCTCATCCAATCTTAGTAGACTTTTAAGACTAATCTTTGAGTTCCGTATTTCATTTTCAATTTTTATGTATTACATTTCTATAAATTACAGTATCTATAAATTTACTATTTCTACAAAAATACTTTTGTGTATAAATAAATGTTTTATTAAACTTTTTTTTTGTATTTTTATGTTTCAAATAATGCTTATTATTTTTAACATACTTCAACTAATATGGATTATTATTTGAAGAAAAAAACATTATTTTACGTAATGTACTTGATGTACAAATGATTTGTATAAGACACTAAAATTAAAACTACTTTTGCTATAGACAAATTTTTAGATACTGTTGCACATTTCTGTCATTCAAAATCTTCCCCCAAATCAATCTTAATAGACTTTCCAGACTAATTTAAACTTCCATATATCATTTTCAATTTCTATAAATTACAATTTTTATAAATTACAATATCTATAAATTACAATTCCTATACATTACAATTTCTATAAATTTACAATTTCTACAAAAAAAAATATGTGGCAATAAATATTTTACTAAACTTTTTTTGTGTTTTTATGTTTCAAATAATGCTCATTATTTTTAACATACTTGAAATAATGTGAATTAATATATGAAGAACACAACTTCATTTTGCGTAACGTACTTGATGTACAAATGATTTGTATAAGACACTAAAATTAAAACAACTTTATCCATAGACATTGACAGTCATATTGATAGCCATAGATTGTCATTCAAAATCCTCCTCAAAACGAATCTTAATAGATTTTTCAAACTAATCTTAAAGTTCCATATTTCATTTTAAATTTCTCTAAATTATAATTTTTATAAATTTACAATTTCTAGAAAAAAACAAACAAATACTTTTGTGTCGAAATAAATATTTTATTAAACTTTTTTGTGTTTTTATGTTTCAAATAATGCTTATTATTTTTAACATACTCGAACTGATATGAATTAATATTTGAAGAAAAAAACCTTTATTTTACGTAACATACTTGATGTACAAATAATTTGTATAAGACACTAAAATTAAAACTACTTTAGCCATAGACAGATTTTTTTAGCTCCTATTACACATTTTTGTTATTCAAACACTTCACCCAAACCAATCTTAATAGACTCTCCTAACTAATCTTAAAGTTCCATATTTCATTTTAATTTTCTATAAATTACAATTTTTATAAATTTATAATTTCTACAGAAAAAAAAATACTTTTGTGTAGAAATAAATATTTTATATTAAACTCTTTTGTATTTTTGTTTCAAATAAGCTCATTATTTTTAACATACTCGAACTGATATGAATTAATATTTGAAATAAAAGAAAGATAATACTTTACTGTACGTACTCCAAGTACAAATGAATTGTATGAGACACTAAAACTAAAACTACTTTAGCCATAGACAAATTTTTAGCTCCCATTACACATTTCTGTCATTCAAAATCTTCCCCCGAACCAATCTAAATAGACTTTGAAGACTAATCTTAGAGTTCCATATTTCATTTTAATTTTTCTATAAATCTATCAAAATTTTTATGGGTGAACGTTTTATAATTTCTACAGAAAAAAAAATACTTTTGTGTAGAAATAAATATTTTATATTAAACTCTTTTGTATTTTTGTTTCAAATAAGCTCATTATTTTTAAATCTAACTGATAAATTAATATTTAAATAAAAGAAAGATAATACTTTACTGTACGTACTTCCAAGTACAAATGATATTTTTTGTAAAACAAGCAAGATGTAATTTAATATTTAGCCATAGACAAATTTTTAGCTCCCATTACACATTTCTGTCATTCAAAATCTTCCCCCGAACCAATCTAAATAGACTTTGAAGACTAATCTTAGAGTTCCATATTTCATTTAAACTTCCAAGAACTTTTTCTCAAAGTCTATCACTAAATTTGATGGGTGAACGTTTTATGATTTCCTGAAATGGAAGCGAAAGAATTCGAAAGACTGATTAATATTATCTCGAAGGTTGTCTGAAATGAAATTCCTTATGTAGGATAGACCGGGATTTTTAAATCTAAATTTAGAGATATACATTTTAGAAGAACAATAAATTATTAGATATTTCATCATTACAGATATTTTTTTACAAACCTGTAGATATACATTTTAGACTGGTAAATATATAAAAGCGTATTTTTTACAAAACAAAGAATAAAATTATAGTTTTTATCATGAATTAATGTAATATTTAATACTTACAGAACTTCATCTTACAAAAACTATTTAAAATATCAGTATTTTTCATCATACTATGAATGTTTTGGAGTTTAAAATATAATGGACTATTATGTCTGATTTATTTAACACATTTAGAGATATACATTTTAGACCGGGTAAATATTATTAGATATGCATTTACAGATACCTTTTATAACTTAGATATACATTTTAGACTGGTAAATATATAAAAGTGTATTTTTTACACAACAATGAATAAAATGATAGTTTTTATCATGTAATATTTAATACTTAGAGTACACTTCATCTCACATAAAACTATTTAAAATATCAGAATTTTTCATCATACTATGAATGTTTTGGTGTTTAAAATATAATGGACTATTATTTCCGATTTATTTAACACAATTTAGAGATGTAAATTTTAGACCGTGTTAATATTATTACATATATATTTACAGATACCTTTTATATATTTTATAACTTACATATACATTTTAGACCTGTAAATATATAAAATCGTATTTTTTACACAACAATGAATAAAATAATAGTTTTATCATGAATTATTTAAAGTAATATTTAATGCGTACTGTACCGCAGACTTCATATTACAAAAACTATTTAAAATATTAGTATTTTTCAACATACCATGAAAGTTTTGGAGATCAAAATATAATGGTCTATTATGACCAATCTATGTAACATAATTTAGAGATACACATTTTAGAATATTCATTTTTTGAATTTTTATTCATTTATTAAAATGCGTAAACTTCTCAAATCTTTAACCACATAATGTATGATTATTCTCAACAGCAAATATACGTTATATTAACACATAGTCTCTGGGTACATTTCGCATCGGAATTGTACCGTCAGTGGGCGTTTTGAGATTAAATTTAGTATTCATTTAAATCTCAATAGATCGAAAATTTTCTAATTTTTTAACCAACTTTTCCTATTTTGCATTGAAATATTAAAATAAATATATATATAACACACACACACACACAATACATATATATATATATATATATATATATATATATATATATTATATATATATATATTATATATATATTTTATATATATATTTTTATATATTTATATATATATATATTTATATATAATATATATATATTTATATATTTATATATTATTTATATATATATATATATATATATAATATATATATATATATATATATATATATTATATATATATATATATATATATATATATATATATATATATATATATATATATATATATATATATATATATATATATATATATATATATATATATATATATAATATATATATTTATATATATATATATATATTTTTTTTACTAGAAAACATTTTCACTTAAACACTATAGCAGTGTTTCCCTATATTTATGCTGTTAGTCCGAAGAAACTTTGAAACATGATTATATTTTTCATTTTTTGGCAGACCAAAATACAATGCTTATAAGATCAGCACAACTGGATTAGAAAGGCAAGAAAATTATTTTTCTTGAACAAACAAGAGCTTTTAATGATATAAAATAATGCGATTTTCAATGCATAGGACATCCTTAACTTAATGTTTCAAATAATGACATATATATATAAGGTATATATATATATATTTTATATATATAACGATATATATATATATATATATATATTATATCTATATAAAAAAGAAATTATATATATATATATTATATATATATATATATATATATATATATATATACAATATATAACCTATATATATATATATATATATATATATATATATATATATATATATATATATATATATATATATATATATATATATATATATATATATATATATATATATATATATATATATATATATAACATATAAATAATATCATTTTCGCAAGGATAAACAAAAAGTTAAATTTCAATCTAAATTGATTTTTTTAAACAAACTTCCCGTTCTGTGGTTTCACATTGACTGATGTGAAAACTAGTTTTTATTTGTCTAAATTTTTCCAGAATCTATGTAGCAGACAAGAATATTCGGCATCGTTTCTCTGTATGTTCTGTTATTTTTGTACCCCCAAACAAACCATGTTGTTACACTAACCCGTACTAGTACTTGACCCGGGGTCAAGTGTCAATCGTCAGAAAGCGTACTAGGACGTGTCCCGTGCTCAAGTATCAATAATCAGAAATCGTACTTGTACGTATCACACATATAAATGTGTTAAGCAATCATGGTTACATAAACATCGAAAAAAAATAACATTTTTACGTCTTATAGTAAATAATATTGGAATAATATTAGAATAATATTGTAAATAATATTGTAAATAATATTGTAATAATATTAATATTACTTATGATAAGAAAATATATTTTATTTTCTATATAATGGTATTAGTTTACACTAATTTCTCTTCAGGACTTTATGCGCTTAAAAATGTTCTCATAAATAAATTATTCTATATACTATGCAATTATATTAAAAATATATCGTTAAAAAATAATTTGACTGTTCAGTTAGTAATTTTAAGTCAATTTCGTTATATTAATTTTTATAAAAACTTAAAATGTTGTGAAACGTTATTTCAGAAAATATACCTGTTGGAGTATTTAATCTAAATATCTCAAAATGATTTTCTAAAATTTATCAAGTTCGGATCAACATAATTGATTTAAATTATATTTTAACTTCGTTGAAATCTTGCACCAGTATTCCTTAAATTCTTAAAAATGTTTTCGGGATTTATAATGAAAAGAAATAGATGTCAAAAAATACCCCAAGGAAAATGAATACGGTATCAATTTCAAAATATTTACTTTATAAATTATTAACACTTATATTTTTACATAAGAGGAATTTCTTTTTTTCTCCATATGAATGATAAATTAAAAAGAAGAGCTGTTATTTTTTAATTGAATCCAAATTAAAATGCATTTACGTTAAAATAAAACAATGTTTTATAATAATAATATTCGAAAACAAATTTGAGGAAAAATATGATTGCGAATCTGCTGTGCTAAAATAAAGTAGTTTTTGTCCTGGACACCGTAAAATTTTGTGATGGTATGTCCATAATTTTTTTTAAATTTACAATCGTAAATAGTTAATATAAATAGTTTGTTCTAAAAAAGAATATTAAAAGTTTTATTTTAAGGCGAAAGTGGACCTTTAGAGAAAACTTTTTTCTTTTAAATGAATTTCATTGAAGACTGACTATGTTATTAGTACTATTGATATATAAATATTTTAAAATTTTGAAGGCAAAATATTAATTAGTTTTGAAGATATTAATTAGTAATTGTTTCATAATGGGTTTAATATTAAATGCTCCAGACGCATCAATTTTACATAAAATAATACAAAAAAATTAAGTATACCTTATAGACTTTACAGAAAAATGTAGTTGTTTCCATACACATTCATAGAAAATATAAAGAGAAAAAAATAATTATGATGATACTGATGATGATGATACCCCTATTTTCAAGAATAAACAGCTGTAGTTCTTAATTAAAATCCATGACTAATACATTATAAGCTTCAAAATATACCCATTTCAAATGGACTTTATTTTATAAAGTCTAACGTAAATAATATTGAAATGTCAGAGACAATGATCTATTTCCAATGCGCCTGGAATTCTTTAGATATTTGTAATACATGAAAATTTTACT
>CM063509.1:107742041-107757041 GCA_032207245.1 Pardosa pseudoannulata
GACTGAATTAAATTAAAAAATATTGATAAGTTGGTTACATTAACAAAATGACTGAAGATATATCGAACCGAAATAAACCGATATTTTCTCGATTCAGTTCCGGTTTATGTTCTGACCAAAATAATGGTTTTCTTTTCAGTTTTTCTGTATAGTTATTGTTCGAGGCATTGGTAGGAAGATTTTAAGAGTTAAGTAGAATTTTACTAATTAAATTCAAAAGAAATGAAGTCATTTGGAACATTAGAAATATGGCAGATATTGACCAAAAATTCTTGTCATACTAAATTTATAATCATATGATATTTCTATTTCGGTATTACACCCCATTTATTTCAATCTCTACAATTATACATATTTACTAGAAAACCATTACAATATGATTCAAATTAAAATATCATATCGATTCTATATTTATTTTATTTTAAATATACTTAAGATTAAAAAATAAGGAAGTTACAAATTAAAAATTATAAAAATGCCTAAAATACTGTTCTCAAATAAATCTAATTTAAGTCCCCGAGGGGCATATGTAAAAACAAATAATTGCATAACAGTCTGAGCATTTCATCTATACATTCTGTTTACGTTTAATCATCTTTTAAAAGAAAATAATAAGACGTTGCGGAAAAAAAATATCATGATATTTGATTAATAAGAGAAATATTTTAAATTATTCATTTGTTTGAACATCTCAAAATGAATATTTCAACATGATACATTCAGAGGATAAATAAGGAAGGATTTTTAATTTATTTTTATTCAAGACTTATAAATAACTAAACATATTTTCAAACGTTATTCTTTAAATGAATGAAATAAATCATTAGCGATGAAACTTCAAAGCAACAGTTATTTATTTTTTTATCTTGAATTGATGTTTTTATTACGAAAAGCTTTCATTGCTTTTCCTGTCAACTAATGATTGTTCATTTTTGTTTGTGTTTTTATGAAGTCATGATTTATGTATCTAAATTTAATGATGACGATCTAGGTATATTTTGTGTTATACAAAATTTTAAAAATGGATTTCATTGTTATATAAAATGAATAGAATTATTATGTGATTATGTAATATTTGTTCTTTAAACACACACATATGGAACTCTTCACTGCGTATTAATAATAGTTCTTATCGCTTCAAATAATTTTAACTTACGGAGAAATGTGGTTTTCAGAATGATGCAATTTGTTCCTCTTTGGAATGTGTTGTGTTATGGAAAAGAATGTGATGTGAATGAACCTTGAAAAAGGTTTGTACAACGCTTGCTTGGATAATCGGAGCGATATTTCTAGATCATTCTCAATAAAATGTAGATCAGCTTCTTCTAGCACAAGCATGTGTGTATTATTATCCCCGACCGTTGTACCTACATACATAGCTCCTGACTCACCAAGCTATGCTATGTACAGAGGCAGTTCACACATTTTTTAGACGATGTATATTGTAGTCGCAAAACTAAATTACATAAAATTCCTGTAGTTGATAACCCTTATTCTGAACCATGTTGGGACACTGATTTCCAGGATAATAATGCCTTTTGAAGTGTCTGAAGAGGTACTCTATTCCATTCCTTCTGAACACCTTACCAGAGTCATGTAAGGGTTGTGAGACGATGTTTAGATAATGCAGATTTTAAATCTCCGAATGCCCAAAAATCCATAGGTGATACATCGAGAGATTTAGAAGGGATATCATTGAACTTTATGGTCTTGATACCGATTTGTTGTTCCATTTCTTTTAGGAAATTCTTGTGGATTTTGATGTGTGACTGCTAACTTTTTCTTGATGAAGTTCAACAAATTGATGGACTGCGGGTAAAGCGATGATATTTCATTCAGAAAAATTGGTGATAAAATATGTTACTAGTGGTATTGAGCTAATCTTGGCATTTTATCAGCTCTGTTTATTTTTAACTGGCCATTATTTTACGAAAAAACAACAACAATTATGAATACCTTAGAAAAACTCTCTTTCTATTCTTTGGACCATGTACTTAAATTTTATCTACCCTTTTCTCTCTGATAATAAATGGCTGTTTTTTGTTGCAGTCATTTAAATACACCCATGATTCATCTATTGTGACATTTTTCCCCATTTTTATTTAGATAAATATTTCTCATACAGAATTCTGCAGTATGTCTTGCGTTTAGCGATATGCTTTAGATAAATACGATGCACATTTCGTGTTTTCGGTTTAAGATTTAAATCAAATTTTATCATTTTTCTTACAGTGGACACCGAGCATTTTAATGATTTTGTAGCTGTACTTTGACAAGGGGGATTTTAAAAATTTTGTAATAGTTAAATATTTTCGTTTTTTCCTTGGATACTTGTTTGGAACTTTTGTAACACTTGAGGCTCTAATTTCACGTTCTGTTCTTTTTTTTGACTAGGTATATTACCTATATATGCTTTAGATATCACTACACCATGTTCACATCGCTTTTGAATAACGTAATATAAATATTTCTATTCAGAAAGAGCTTAAATATAGCCTTCGAACCACTGCTTCGTTAAAAACGCCATTTTGAATAAAAACAAACCTCTCAAGCCGCAGACCATAATTTAGACTTTTATAAACAAAGTACAACTGCAGCTATTTATTGTGAAATAAATGATTTTTTAATATCGCTAAAAAAATCGTCAAAAAATGTACGAACTGCCTCTGTAGTTTGTTAAACTACATGTAACTTTGTTCAAAGTATTCTTCTTATTCTGTGTTAAAATAATTTGTATTTTAAATTTAAACTGTTATTATAATTTTGTAAATTCTCGTTTCGAAAATTTCAAAAAAATATCTATATCTATATCTATCTATCTATCTATCTATCTATCTATCTATCTATCTATCTATATATATATATATATATATATATATATATATATATATATATATATATATATATATGTGTGTGTGTATATGTATAATATATATATATATATATATATATGCATATAAATATACATATACATATACATATATACATATACATATATATATATATATATATATATATATATATATATATATATATATATATATATATTATATACATATATATATATATATATTATATATATATTATATATATATATATATATATATATATATATATATATATTATATATATATATATATATATATATATATATATATATATATATATATATATATATATATATATATATATATATATATATAATATATATATATATATATATATATATATATATATATATATATATATATATATATATATATATATATATATATATATATATATATATATATATATATATATATATATATATATATATATATATATATATATATATATATATATATATATATGTGTGTGTGTGTGTGTGTGTAGGCATGGTGCCCACTTGGCAATGCTCTCGTGAGGTGAATTTACGCGAGCAAGCGAAAGATGTAGAAGGGAAGAACAGCTCAACCTGCGGAAACTACAAACGAAAACGAACATTTTGGTTTACTTTTATAATATTTCTTAGAGGGACGCGAGTTAGATTGTAACGAGTGCAGACGGCACTTCTCGATGACGCTTTTTAACCCACCAAGATGAGCGCTGATGTTATGCGGGCAATGTGTCACTGTTTATTTTAATTGTCCCTAGACAACACCATTGTATATAATTTGTAAATAGTTTAATTAAATAAGCTCATTTTAGTTAAGCTTTTGTACATCTTTTCCACCGTGGGAATAATCTCTCATTGTATTATATATTGTAAATAGTTTATATAAATATTAGTTAAATTTATATATATTAGTATATATTTTTATGTTCGGACATTTTTAAGATAATAGTATATATCCATTACATATATATTTATATATATATATATATATATATATATATATTATATATATATATATATATATATTTATATATATATATATATATATATATATATATATATATAATAAAATAATGTTTGTTTAGTTATACATTAAATGTTTAAATTAATTCCAAATGCATCATACGATATGAAGCCAAATGCAAAGCTCTCTTCCATTGAAGGATTAAATTTCATGGTGAAATATTGTTTTCATTCAATAAAAATTGTTCCTAATTAATGAAGGATTATAATAAAAAAGACCCCATTTATAAAAGTCTTACTGAAATCATTCTGGATCAAGTTAATCTTATTTTATGGCTAATTGGACATTTCATTAATTCTCTACAAAGAATGCGTCGAAGAAAAGATAGATTTTGGTAAGTAGAATCTAGATAAAAGCAAGCAAGTTTTAATTTTTTGCCGAGACAAAAAAAAATCAAATGTTTAAATTAACTACAAATGAGAGATGATTCTCGATTTTACCTCTAATAACTTCTAACGTCGTTTTAGGGGGATACAGATGTATGAGGAGCATCGAGTAAGTAAATTTCCCTATTTAAAAGAAAAAATGAACTCATATTTTCAGGAACATATTTATTGGCAACAAGTACAGCAATGTTTGAGCTTTTTTTCAACATAGCCACCACCAGAATTGAGACACTAGTCGTACTGTGGGTTCAACTTTTGTATCCCTCTGTCGTAGAACTATGGTACCTGTGTATGGAACCAGAGTGTGACAGACGTCTTCAGTTCTTAATCGTTGCCAAAACGCTCACCGAAAAACATGGATTTCTTGAGGTGCAAGAAAAGGACAAATTGCTGGGAGCAAGATCAGGGCTTTAGGGTGAATGATCAAACAACTCTCAGCCAAATTCCTTCAAAATAGCTGCTGTGCGTCGAACCGTATGTGGACGAGCATTGACATGGCGGAGCACAACTGCAGTAAGCATACCACGCCTCTTGTTTTGAATGGCATGTAGCAGTTTCCGAAGTGTTTCACAGTAATGGTCAGCATTTACTGTTTCACCACGTGGAAAGAAGTCGATGAGAAGAATACCCTTCCTGTCCCAGAACACTGTGCATATCTCTTTCCTTACCGACAGAGTCTGTTAGAATTTGATCCATTATGATTCCAATGCAGTGACTGCTGCTTGGTTTCCTGGGTGAAGTGCAAAAACCAAGTCTCATTGCCCTGTCTAGGAACTCTTCGCCGTAATCGGGATACTGTTGCACATATATCAGTGCTTCTCCTAAGCGTTGAATTTTGTGTTCGGATGTCAGTTTCGGCTCATAGACCTGCAGAGCTGACGATGAATTTCAATTGGCACAATGCTTTGTGCATTCAAGATAACCGACTGAGCTTTGTAGACGGTGGGAGAGATTGAATTAGAGCTCCCATTTCGGACTACTGCTACCACGCTACTGGCACGAGAAGGGAGTTGTTCAGCTGGCATATCATTGATATACGTCATAGATCTGTTACGCATGCTCAATTGACACGGCTAATTATGTTTCCTTTATAGGGGAAAACATTGGTAAACTTACTTTTTGTATGAGCCTCGTATAACACGTCGTTCAAAGAATCTCTTTATTGAAACTCCTGCCTACTGGGATATCTTTCTCATCGAACAAATTGTGGAAATCTTCAAGAAGCTCTTTAGTTTTAATAAATTGCAATAAATGATTTGCAAGAAATATCTTTCTCTGAAATATTTTTCTGAGAATCAAATGGCATAAATACCTAATTATAAATCATAGAAATAATGCAGCTTGAAAAAGAAACTTAAAGGTGCATTCTTGCTGTTTTCCAATCATAACAAAGGACACGTTATACGGTGCATTATTTTTCGATGTATGGACAGTTTATTCTTGTTTTACATCCTTCATGAATAAATGCTATCAACTTTTTTTAAACATACATCGTCTAATAACGGTAGACAAAATCACTTATGTTCTACCAGCTGATGCACATGTAGTCGTTTTAGAAGTATTTACTATTTAGTTTCCACTTAGTAAACTAAGAATTTGATCCTACATCCAAGGTTTATTCATTTTCACCTGCAGAATATTTATTAATTCATGTAGGTTAACTGCATCATTCATGAACGAACTCATACCAATTTGTGCAATTACGTGGTGACACGTTGTACATCTTGCTGAGAACAATCTCGGTAAATAAAAGGAAAACAATTTTATAAAAGAGGGTGGAATGTTCATGCAGACCACTGTTCACACTTCTATTTTCTCTTCACTTTACTGATGTGCTATAAAATTTTGATTACTTTATATGACCACTGTCCAATTATTTATCCAATTTAAATTTATGTCCCGAGCGTTTACAAAAACCGCTGTCCTTCAAACTCAAATTAAACCGACATATTATTTTAAAATATTGTTCATAAGAATGGTTGTTCCTTATTGCACTTTGCTTGAAGCTTACTGATGAACTTTAACAGATATTTTCGATCAACTACTTAATGATTTTAAACTACTTAAAACTACTTAATGATTATCATTGCTCATTGTTTTGAATAGATTAATACTAGCCTCACTGTTAAATATGTATCCCTTCAAATAATGGTCTAAATGTTACAAAATTTTCCATCGTGCTTAATGAAAGTTACTATTTAACAATTGAACATAAGCTTTATTTAAGGCGCTCTTCGTAGTTTGGTCTAAAAATAATAGAACCATGTGTCACACACACACACACACACACACACATATATATATATATATATATATATATATATATATATATATATATATATATATATATATATATATATATATATATATATATATATATATATATATATATTTATATATATATATATGTATGTATGTATGTATGTATGTATGTATGTTTGTGTGTCAGGTCTAAAAGGTGGGTAGTTGAAAATTACACCAGTTATAAGCGATTTTAACAAGGGAATTATGTTATAATAATAAAATAAATGAAAAAGACCCACGCTCGCATAAGCGTTTGGGATCAACCGGTCAAACAGAAAGATATTTGAATTATTTGATGATTAAGAGAACCGATATGAGTCAGTTTTCATGTGGACATGGAGCTGTCAAAACACTCTAAGCGTGTCTTCGCTACGAATAAATGCAAATTGCGCAAATTTTGCTTAAATGAAACGATGATTTAACAAACTTATTATTATAAAGAAAGAATGCTTTGCGTTCGGCTTAAGACTGGGACTGTCATATGTAGATCTATCTATCTATCTATCTATCTATCTATCTATCTATATATATATATATATATTTATTTATATATATATATATATATATATATATATCTATATATATATATATATATATATATATATATATATATATATATATATATATATATATATATATATATATATATATATATATATATATATATATATATATATATGTGTGTGTGTGTGTGTGTGTGTGTGTATATATATATATTTCATTAGTAATTTCAACATTTTTCAATCTTCCAAACACAGTATCTTTAATAATCCTCCAATATAGTTCTCTTACAATCCCTAGATATGTATTACTTAATATTGTATTTTGAAAACTTTCCTTATGAATATCTATCATTCTTCACAATACCTCATTTATGTTGGAAGTTTCTAAATGAAGCATAAAATTATACTTCTTAAAGAATTGGACAAATAACATTTACAAATTAAAGGCAAATACACGAGATGAATTAAAGGCAACCTTAACTTTTAAATATCCTATTATCTTTAATTGCCAAGAAAAAGCAATACGAAGTCTTTCCTAATTAAAGAGGGATAAGAAAATTCCATTTAGAACAGTCTTATTAGAAACATGCAGGTATCTGTTTAACTTTCTTTTACCGTTAATTGGACAATTCATTATCTTTCTTCACCGACTTCTTCTTCACAAAGGTAGACTGAAAAAATCTGACATTTAAACTGTTAACCAAGAACGCAATGTAAAATTTTTTAAGGTAACGAAAATTTGAAGTTGAATTAGGTTTCTAAGAGATTATTTTCATTGTAAAAGTTATGTTAAAGGAACTGTATTTTCTACTGTTTGTTTGAAATTATGTAGTAATGAGCTTTCGACTGCATTGTTTATTTAAAATGTTAGGACTCATATTTTATGATTTCAAAGTACATTAAATGTATCTGAAGTTTAAAGAGAGCTTTTTATAATCTTATTAGTCAATAAAGGCTATCACAATTATTTAGTTAATAAATGCTATCACCATTTTTTAATCACAGTGCGTCTAATAAAGCTAGACAAAATCACTTATGTTCTACCAGCTGAAGCGCATGTAGTCGTTTTAAAAGTATTTAATATTTATTTTCCACTTATAAAACTAAGGATTTGATCCTGCGTTGTGACTCTGCATCCATGGTTTATTCATTTTCACCTGCTGAACATCTGTTTATTCAACTTGGTAAACTGGATCATTCATGAACGAACTCACGCAAATTTGTGCGAACAGGTGGTGACACGTTGTACATCTTGCTGAGAAAAATCTCAGCAATTAAAAGGAGAACAATTTTATAAAACTGGTTGGAATGTTCATGCAAACCAATGTGCACACTTCTCTTTTGTCTTCAGTTTACTGATGTGCTATAAAATTTGTTTACTTTGTATGACTTCTTTTGTATTTATCTAGTTTAAATTTATGTCCCTAGTGATCACAAAAAGCGATGCCTATAAAACTCAAATTAAACCCCATACAATTTTTAAAAAATATTATTTTTTAAAATAAATATTATTATATATAAATATTTTTATATATAAAAATATTATTTTTTAAATAATATTAGTATGATACTAATCTTATTCGTATCATAAACTTTGCATTTATTAAAGAGAGAGCAGATAATATAGATGACTTAATTCTAAATGTAAAAGTGTCCACGGTAGAAACGTATTTAATAGTTAATAAATTATATTCATAAGGGTGTAAATTTATCATTAAAATTTTGTGCATTATTCAGATTTCTGTTGATAACATAATAAATAGACGCATTATGCGGCAGTGCTTATAAATTTTGGTTTGGTTCTTAGGTTTGGAAGGTTACTGTCATAACGTTCCATTTAGTTAATTTTAATTCTGTTCCATTTAGTTTCCATTAATTCTATAAGCTTCCCTTAAAAATTCCCTGTTTGTAACTTTCCTGCCATGCTCCCAATTATCACGTTGGTGAGGCGAAAAACCTATTTTTTTTATCGCATAAGCCGCTCTGGATATTCAATCAGATGACATCACACATACCAGGAGCGTCACTTGGTGTTTTCCTTGGCGAGCGCTGCATTGCAATAGTTTTATAAATTCGCCCTTTTCATGATATGACAAATCCCCACTCCACACATTGGCGTGCTTTATTCCTGCGCTTGGCAGTTTTACTCCATTTCACCAGGCAAAAGGAATTTTGATGAGCTTTCGAGACTGGCGGTTCTCATATGTACAGATAGGATGGAAAGGAGAGAGAGACCTGCATCCCGAAACGAGAAGAGGAGCTCAGTGTTCCATCCTCCATAATCGTCTTACCCTTTTTAGCTCATTTTTGTTTTCTCCTTTTTTTATTAATGTTTATCTTTAAAAAAAATTCAATCAATTGTCTTCTATGAATCTTTTTAAAATTTTATATTAATATCAATAAAATCGATTAATTCAGTAACTTTTCCCCTCCTTAATTTTTATGCCTATTGTGTTTTTAACTTTAAGATTTAAACTTGTTGGCTAAAAGCCAAATTCAATTTATATATTAAATATTGGGTTAAGGACATAACGCGTATTATTACCACTATATATAACCCAGTCAAATAATATATTTTTATTGTCTTTTCTATGGGTTTCTTTTTCAGGTACAAACTTTTTATGTTTTGCTCGGCTCCTAGTTCAACATAGGAAACCCAACTTCCACAGAAAATACTATATCAGAGAATGTGATGTCATCTGATTGAATATCCAGAGCTGCTTATGCGATAAAAAAAATAGGTTTTTCGCCTCACCAACGTGATAATTGGGAGCATGGCAGGAAAGTTACAAACAGGGAATTTTTAAGGGAAGCTTATAGAATTAATGGAAACTAAATGGAACAGAATTAAAATTAAGGAAATGGAACGTTATGACAGTTACGGTCCACTGTTATCCTACACTAGTGTTAAAGAGACCAGGACCTACTAATCGTAATCTACTCCAAGAGACTATGAATATGCGTGCCTTCAACGAGGAACTCAGGTATCAATAAGTATGGCTAATCTGTGGAACTCCATCAAGACAAAGCAAGCAGTCACAAACCAAAATCCACTGTACATTTCCTAAAAGAAATAGAACAAAAAACCGGTGTTAAGGTCATATTTTTCAGTGATATCCTTACTAAATCTTCTGATTTACCACCTATTGATTTTGTGCTTTCGGACTTTTAAAATCTGCATGATCCGAACGTCGTCCCACAACCCTTACAGGACTCTGGAAAGCTGTTCAGGATGAATGGGTAGAATACCTCTTCTGACACTTTAAAATTCATTATTATACTGGAAATTAAGGTGTCGAAAAATAGTTCAGAATAAGGGCTATCAAATAGAACAATTCAAACAAGTATTTTGTGTAATTTAGTTTTGTGAATACACCATACAATATACGTTTAAAAATGTGTAAACAGCCTATGTTTATAGATATGTCTACCAAGACGGGTTAAACAAGTAGCTTCTGCGTTCTGAAAAACACCTAAATAAACACGGTGATTATGTCTAAAAGTGATAGGCACGTATGCCTCTTAATTACCTTTTGTTTTTTATGTCTATTGTTAGTCCCTAAGGTCATTGGACATAAAGTTAGAAAAAATACTTGTAGAGATGCATTTAAAAATCAACATTGGGTATTTGGTACTAGAATAAATCTCTCTGCATTATCATCACTTACATAAGAAATTTATTGTTGTAATATAGAATCGAAATTACGTAAATATTTGCATATTAAATGCGCACAACTTTGAAGTACATCATATGAACATCAAATGAAACTATGCTAACTGTAAAAGTCCAATTATATTTAATAATAAAGATAGAAACCATTTAATAAAAATGTTACTAATTAAAAGAAGATAAGAAAATCTCATTTAGTAATGTCTAATTCACATTATATAATAGTCTGTCTTAATTAGGTTTACTGCTAATTGGACAATTAATTAATTTTTTCAATGACTAACTCAGCACAAACATTGCTTATGATTGAAAAAAAAGGACAGTTAAAAATTCAAGCACCGACTATTTGTGGTAACTAAACGTAAAACATGAAATATACTTTTATGGTTTCTGCTTTTTAATGTATTTAGTAAAATGCTATCTAGAATAGCATTTCGATGTCATGATTATTCAATCTTATGAAAAAAAAAAGAAATTGGACCTAATTTATATTTTAAAATTCTTCCCATTCAATTGTAATAATTTGGAAATGTAAAATACTTTTTCTATTTTAGGAATTTATAATTATTTTCTGTGATTAATATACGAAAATTCGGGATAACTATAATCATTCAGGACTATTGGAGTTAGAGAAAACAAAATAATAAAGCAACGCTATTGTTGTTTAAATGAAAGATCTAGTTGAATGTACTGCGAGATAGGTAGTATACCATCTCTGTAGAAAATAGTAAAGTTGGAGATAACAAATATTTAACTGTTAGAGTGGCTGTTATCCATCAAATAACAATGTGCGGTCTGCAATGTTACTAATGCAAATCAGATACACCAGTTAAAATTCGGATAAGAGAATGGAACACAACATTCTTCATAAAATCCGTAAATCTTTAGTATCAGCAATTAAAAGATAAAAGATAACTGCAATTCAGGAAAGAATCTGATAGAATTTAAGTTTCACAGAGGTTCTAGAGAGGTGAATAAATTTCTTAATCTGCACACTAAACCGGTTTTACATATCTATATTTCTTCCTACTCTAAGAATTTGTCAAAGAACAAGTATTCAGAAAAATGGTGGCTATGATGAGAACTCACAAAGAAGAACAACTGAAGTTTGGGGACGAATATTACTTGAGATGTCCTTGAACACTTGGTATAAAGTGAAATGCACAAATATTATTTGTACGACAAAAATTCTTTATTTTTAATAATGGCAAATAACTACTTTTAATACTGTACAAGTTATTAAAAATATAAGATAAAGAATTTTAAATATATTTGTTGATAAAACATTAAATGCATTAGTACTTTACTTTTTCTTAATAGACTGAGTTTGTAGAAAAGCCCTCAACTATTCGCCAAAAGATTTCTTAGTCAATGAAATTGCAATCATATATATATATATATATATATATATATATATATATATATATATATATATATATATATATATGTGTGTGTGTGTGTGTGTGTGTGTGTGTGTGTGTGTAGTGTATGTATTTGCTTGTGTAATCATATGAAGAATAAAAATATCAATCAAATCAATATGCAAGAAAAATCCGATATCATATGTTAATTTTTCTAAGCTTATTAGGATTAATGAAGCTGAAATTTGCTGTAAATAGTAAAAAAATTAAGCAAACATTTAAAGTAACTGCCAATTATAGTTTCCCGTTAAGAGAAATATGCAAATGAGTCAGTCCTATAAGAACTGTCATTTTGAAGGGTTACATAAGTTGCATGTGTAAATGATAACGGAAGGTGTTTAGAGCTTTTGTACGAATTGTCCTCAAGCGAGACGAATTTTTGTAGTTTTCAGAAGATGAATAGAAGATTCTGAGAGCTGTCAGACGCATTGAAGCAGGACAATTTTTCACAGATGCACGTTTCTTCGGAGTTCAACATTTCTTCATTTCACAACGAGGGAAACAATTTCAGATATAATCCTGGAATTTCTAAAAGTTGCAGACAGATATAGGGCTAGTCTAAACAAAGTCGTTTAAAACTAATCGCTATTAACCTCTGTTGAAGCGGAGAATTGCATCTCACCATTGATTGGAGCCATGGGTTAATCCCGCGTAGCCGTTAAACGACTTTGGTGAGACCCACCCTTAGTGTTCTTGTAATTCAGACATGTGTATTTTTTTGTTAGTAAAGACATCTTATTTTTGATGGTAACATTTTCAGTAGTTGATACTGTTCCGTCCAACAGCCAAGATGCGACAGCAATTTTTTAATATTTTTTGTAAACTGTGTTTATTTTGTAACCGTGTAATCTGTAAATATATGTAATACACTAGTGTTCGCTGAGAGCAAGGGGATTAAAGCAGCCATATATTCTGTTTTTTCTTGGTTTTCTTTAAAGTGGATGGTTTGGACGACGTTGGGAATGAGAATAGTCAAAGTCATTGTAAGTAAATGCTTTATAATACTTTGTGGCTAATACTTCGCCAAATCAAATGTTTTTAAAAAACAAAAAAGCTTTAGTTTGGATTATATTTTTTAAAGAAACTGAACGAATCCAGGTTTTAATTTTCCATCTACACGATCAGCATGTTGAAATGTGATTTCGAATCATCACCCAATAACAAAATTAGCTTCATGTGAGAGAATAAATTAAGGAAATAATAAATAAATAAATAATATAACCGTTCTGGGATACATTAAGGAGTAACGTAAAATTTCATATCAAATTCTGGAATTTCTAAAACTTGTAGATAGATATAGTGTTGTTATAATTCAGACTTGGCTATGTTTGGTTTTTTGATAGCAAGGACATCTTATTTTTGATGGCTACATTTTCAGCAGTTGAGACTAATACTTCGTTAAATCTACTTTTTTAAAAAACAAAAAAGCTTTCGTTTGGATTATATTTTTTAAAGAAACTGAACGAATCCAGTTTTAAATTTTCCTTCTACATGATCAGCATGCTGAAATGTGGTTTGTTATCACCCAATAACTAAATTAGCTTCATGTGAGAGAATAAGTTAAGGAAATAATAAATAAATAAATAATATAACCGTTCTGGGATACATTAAGGAGTAACGTAAAATTTCATATCAAATTCTGGAATTTTTAAAACTTGTAGATAGATATAGTGTTGTTATAATTCAGACTTGGCTATGTTTGGTTTTTTGATAGCAAGGACATCTTATTTTTGATGGCTACATTTTCAGCAGTTGAGACTAATACTTCGTTAAATCTACTTTTTTAAAAAACAAAAAAGCTTTCGTTTGGATTATATTTTTTAAAGAAACTGAACGAATCCAGTTTTAAATTTTCCTTCTACATGATCAGCATGCTGAAATGTGGTTTGTTATCACCCAATAACTAAATTAGCTTCATGTGAGAGAATAAGTTAAGGAAATAATAAATAAATAAATAATATAACCGTTCTGGGATACATTAAGGAGTAACGTAAAATTTCATATCAAATTCTGGAATTTTTAAAACTTGTAGATAGATATAGTGTTGTTATAATTCAGACTTGGCTATGTTTGGTTTTTTGATAGCAAGGACATCTTATTTTTCATGGCTACATTTTCAGCAGTTGAGACTAATACTTCGTTAAATCTACTTTTTTAAAAAACAAAAAAGCTTTCGTTTGGATTATATTTTTTAAAGAAACTGAACGAATCCAGTTTTAAATTTTCCTTCTACATGATCAGCATGCTGAAATGTGGTTTGTTATCACCCAATAACTAAATTAGCTTCATGTGAGAGAATAAGTTAAGGAAATAATAAATAAATAAATAATATAACCGTTCTGGGATACATTAAGGAGTAACGTAAAATTTCATATCAAATTCTGGAATTTCTAAAACTTGTAGATAGATATAGTGTTGTTATATTTCAGACTTGGCTATTTTTGGTTTTTTGATAGCAAGGACATCTTATTTTTGATGGCTGCATTTTCAGCAATTGAGACTAATACCTCGCCAAATCAACTTTTTTTAAAAAACAAAAAAGTTTTAGTTTTGATTATATTTTTTTAAAACACCCAAACATTTTTCCGAACACATGTAGCGTTCTGTCCAAGGAATACAACCCTCGTGGATAATAATATATTGCTGTTGTAGTCAAGAAGTATCGAAAATCAACCTTTACACGTGGGACATATATGGTTGAAGCAGGCACTGGTAAGAGGAAAACTGACATTACTGTCAGTTGAAAGCTGCACTTAAATGTGTGTACGTCCAGATACTAAGATTGTTTGTTGCTTTATCATTTCAATCCCGAGG
>CM063509.1:107769541-107809541 GCA_032207245.1 Pardosa pseudoannulata
AATTTAATAACTTTTTTTCATAAAGTACGTGGGGGTTTCAACGGTGCTTCTGATTTTCCCCTCCAGACACGCTATAGACTTAATTCAACCTCTGTCTGTACTAATTTAGGAAATAGTTAGCTCGTTCTTTTTAAACATGGCATTTTTTATCACTTGATCAAATGTGTTTAGGGATTATTCGTAGTCTTTTTATCTGAGAATTCCCTACTTGAAATGTGTCTGTGTACAGGATGTTGTAAAAGTGCTTGCCTGTTATATCGATTTCATGTATCTCACCAGAAATAAACTGTGTTTTGATTTTGAATGGGTCTCGTCCATATTACATATATATAAATAATGTATGTACTAATTAACATGGTTATTTTTTTTCAAGATTTATTTGATATTTTAGATACATTGCATAGTATCTTTAGTTATAAAAAACCGTATGTGAAACTAATTTTAGAATGGGTATTTTATTGATAAATTAATTTCAAATTTGTATGTAGTAGCTACACGCCGTGTTTCGTTTAATATGTAGAACATTATGCTACGTTTGAAATGGTAAATTGAATGAAAAAATAACAATATTTTATCAAATTATTGTTAAAGTTCTTATAGTTTAAAGTTTTATAATATTTTAAATAGTCATAATTCTATTTGCACTGTGAAATGTGTAAAAATATGTTTTGAAACTTTTGCACATTGTGTTATTTCTGTAAATATATATAGTAGCAAAATACACAGTAATAAAGATAACATTTTAAATACTTTATGATTTAATTTTGACAGCACATTATAGCTAAAATATGCAAACTGTAAAATGTGTAAGAATGAGTTTTGAAATTTGTACACATTTTCTTATTTTAATGAATATCTATAGTAAAAAAACACACAATAATAAAGTTAAGATTTTAGACACTTTATTTTTTTTTTTAAATAAAGTGTTTAAATTTATTTTAGTAAAATAAATTTAAACACTTTAGTTTTATTTTTTTAAATAAATTAATAAATTTAATTTTGTCACTTTATTTTAATATTGTCAGTTCATTATAGCTAAATAGCCTGACTTTAGCTACATTGTACTTTTGTATATTACTTTAGTACATTATAGCTAAAGTAATACTTTATCTATAATGTACTAAAGTTTTACATTTTAGTACATTATAGCTGCTTTAATTATATAGATGTTTTGCATAGATACTAATTCACATAGATGTTTTCAAACAACATACAGATATGTTTCAAAAACGTAAAAGAGGAATAAATTTTGCTTCTCTATGGTTTATAATCCAGTTGACAATATGTGCTATTTAAATGAAAATTCTCATATTAACAGAAACTTTGTAACTTAAATACTGTGATAATTAAACTTACATTACTCTTTAAACTGTAATTCTTGAGGGTAATCCATTTATTAATATTAATCAATGACTATTATAAATATAAACATGCATGATACTCTTTATATGTTAATTAAAAGAAGGCTTTCGAAGAAAACAAAATTCACATTCATATAGACTGCATTTTCTAAAGATGTCTTAAAGATGTTATATAAGGTTTAAGAGCTCCATTGACGGATTTTAAGAGCTCCATTCATGCAGTGGTGTTTGATAATCCGAATATGTTTATTCACTCAATTACAAAATGGGACTGTTTTATAACTTTCTGGTAAATAGTTCGTATAGGAGATGAAAAGCAAGATAGATGCCGAACTAATGCCGAACTTGATACATTCTACTAGATTAGTTTTCTGAGAAATTGAAGTTAGAAGTGAATTGATTCAAAATAATTTTTACTGTGTTCCCGGAAATTATTTATTTTCATAACTTTGAAAGGGTATTAGGTTTATTTCAGAATCCTCTGCATCTTATAATGAAAAATGTATGTCAATATAACTGCAAATATTCATCAACAAATACTAACAGATTTGATGTAGGTGGAGACTTATTAAGGAGTCTTTCTTGGAAACTAAATTTTCAGCATACTAATAGTTTCAAAGAGATTTTAAGATGAAAACTTACAGATTTATACACGACTAATTAACCTGCGAGGACATGTGCTAAACGCAGTTACAGAGAAAATCGTGCCGGCTTTGAGGGCAGATGCAACATTTTCAGCCAAAAGACACCATAATTGGTGTTAATGATGAAAACATATTGTACTTTTACTGTGAAATTATTCATTTATATCAGTAGGAAAGGGTATTAGGTTTATTTCAGAATCCTTTGCATCTTATAAGCAAAAATGTATGTCAATATAACTGCAAATTTTCATCAACAAATACTATCAGATTTGATGTAGGTGAATACCTATTAAGGAATTCTTCTTAGAAACTAAAATTTTAACATACTAATTGCTTCAAAGAGATTTTAAGATCAAAATTTACAGATTTATACATGACTAATTAACCTGCGAGGACATGTCCTACCAACAGTTACACAGGAACGCATGCCGAACTTCGGAGGACCCGTGTAACATATTCAGACAAATGCGAACAAAATTTCTTTTAATGATGAAAAAATATTGTATTACCAAAAACACTTTATTAAAAGTTTAAAAAATATTTCGGATTAATTGAAATATTAATTTTTAAAAGTATTTAGGACTATACATCATTTTCATGAGCATTCCAAAAGCAGAAACATAAGGCACACACAAATTAAAAATATAAATCATATATTCCTATTTAACTTTTATCTTTCATCATTTCATTTAAATAACGATGTATTTTTGACAGCACGTCTCCTTTGACCTTAAACAGTAAATAAAATTTCAAAAGTACTTGCTGGGATTATTGAATCCGAATAAATTAAAAGTATATCTCTCTCAATAGCTGCATGAGAAAATGCATGTTATTTGGGCCTAGAATAACTAAAAGACACCTACTGAAAATTTGAAAAGCATATTTCTATTGGTTTATTTTGTGCGGAATAATTTTTTCATGTTTGGATGTCAGAGAATCGGCGAGAGTACCTCCGGGATAAATTAACATGCCTTTAGCAGAAGTGCTTTTAACACATTATGTGCGGGCACATTTAGCAGCGGAATTGTAGCAGGAGCTGGTTTTTTGTGAGTTAATATATTTTTTCAGTTAAATCGCAATAGATCAAAAATTATTTAATTTTTTAACCAACTTTTCGTATTTTATATTGAAATATATAAATAAATAATATTATATATATATGTATATATATATGTATATATGTGTATATATATATATGTATTTATATATATTTATATGTATGTATACATATTTGTATAATGAATATATATATATATATATATATATAAATATTTTTATGTATATATATATATATATAAATTATATATATATATATATATATATATATATATATATATATAATATATATATATATATATATATATATATATATATATATATATATATATATATATATATATATATATATATATATATATATATTATATATATATATATATATATATATATATATATATATATATATATATATATATATATATATATATATAATATATATATATATATATATATATATATATATATATATATATATATATATATATACATATATATATATATATATATATATATACATATATATATATATATATATATATATATTATATATATATATATATATATATATATATATATATATATATATATATATATATATATATATATATATATATATATATATATATATATATATATATATATAATATATATATATATATATATATATATATATATATATATATAAATTTGGATAAATAAAAAGTTAATAATAAATCGAAATTGATTTTTTTAACCAACCTTCCCGTTCTGAGGTTCTTCGTCGACTGATGTAAAAACTAGTTTTTACTTGTCTAAAATTGTCCGGAATCTATATAGTACACAAAAACTTTCTGCTTCGTTTTCCTGTATATACCATTATTTTTGTACCTACAAACAAACCATGTTGTTACACTAACCCGCACTAGTATGTGACCTGCGTTAAAGTACCAATCATCAGAAAAGGTACTAGTAAGTGTCCGCATACAATGTGTTAAACAACTAAATTAGCAAACATGGCAATAGGTTTTTATTAGAGACTCGATCATTATGTAATGTTAATGTAGCAAATAATATAGTTTTGTTTAAATTAATATTTATTTTGTAAGTCATAGTTTAATATATCCCTTATGTTAACATTTCTTCTCTTGCATGTAAAAATGTATTTTATGTGGAATGATATATACATGCGAATAACACAATAATTATTAAAATATCTTTTAGTTTCTAAAAATTACATTTTTATCATGCTTATGATTATAATTTTATTTTAAAGCACAAAATGAAATTTTTTGTTAGAGACTCGATCATTATGTAAAATTAATGTAGCAATGGAGTTTTTTGTTTAGATTAATATTTATTTTGTAAGTAATAGTTTCATATATTACTTATTTATACATTTCATCGTTTACATATAAAACTGTATTTTATGTGAAATAATATATAGATGTGAATAACACAATGTTTTATTAAAATAGCTTTTTGTTTCCAAAAATGACATTTTTTATTATGCGTATGATTATAATTTCATTTTAAATTACAAAATGGGTAAAAATAAATAGTGGACATTTTATACTTAAGCCTATAATAATATTAAATTATGCAGTAAGGAAATTCACACTAAATATTTTATTTACTAAAATTTAGTTCCTATTAACGCTGACTAAAACATATTTATTTTTTAAAAAAAACGTGTTACTATAAGTGTAAAAGTCGAATTAAACAATTATTTGATGAATGTTTTTTTATTTAACTTTACGCATTGCTATGTAAATTTTATTATTTCAAGCAATTTTACAAAAAAGAGTATACTTGCTTTATTTATTTGTCAACTTTTGAATTGTTATTCGTTTAGTCATATTAATATATGTATATTTGAAATTTAAATGTTAATCATATTTTTTTATCTATTTAAACACAGTTTTATTGGATTAAAGTATCTGATAATAAAGTTTTAACTTCTGTAAAAGAAGCTTTACTTTTCGTATAGCATATAGATCGAAATTTTCATCTATATGCAGATATGTTGTGAAAAACCTCATAATTTATCCTTAACACTTAATTATGCATAGCTGTTCAGTAATCGACATACGTACATGTTTATTTTGTTTCTAAACAATACATTTTTGTTATGATTATGATTATAATTTATTTCAAATCACAAAATGGGCAACATTAATAATATACTTAAGCCTTTATAATAATAAAATATGTAGTAATGCAATTGAAGCTAAATATTTTATTTACTGAAATTTAGTTCAAATATATTAATGCTGACTAAAACATATTTATTTTTTAAATATATGTTATTATAAGTGTAAAAGCCGTATTAAACAGTTATTCGTTTAATGTTTTTAAAGTTAATCATACGCACTGCTATACAAATTTTATTACTTCGAATAATTTTACAAAAAAAATTAAATTATACTTGCTTTTTTATTTACGTTTATTTTAAATACAATGTTTTATTGGATTAAAGGTTTTGCTAAGTGGGTGTAAACACACCCACATTTTCCGGGACTTTACTCGCATGGAACCTGCCCGTCAAATTTACACGGACAGGTGAGTTCGGTAGTCTCTGAGAATGCATTAAATTACCTCCGAAACTTTTAGGACAACAAAAAACATTTATTTACGAGATTGAATGAAAAAATAAAGCATAACAAAATATCATATTTTGAGCCTCTGAGAGACTGGCATAAGCAGATCAGGTGGCCGAGCGTTCCAAGTCAGAATATAACCGATGTCGTGTTCCATCACATCGAACAGAGAGGTATCTTCCAGTCGCAGGCTCTGTGTCGAATCCTCGAATCTGGCTGCCACAGATCTTCTCACCCTTCTTTGGGGGGTCAGCTTCTGTAAACTTAAGCCCTTCCGAAAAGGGAAAATGATCTTTTTCAGATGCCCTGCAAAAACAAACAAGCGACACATCCGAAAAACCTTATAATCCCCTCCTTAGCCGGTCGGCTCCTATTTCCCCAAGGGACGCCGGGTGGAAGTAGTCAATGGAGGTGATTTTCCAGATATCATGAAGGGCAGACATATGCGAAAGACAGGTCGTGAGTACAAATTTCTTACACTAATAATGTTTTAACTTCTGTGAAAAAACCTTTAACCCTCAGATGGCATATAAATCGAAATTTTCATCTATATGCTGATATGTTGTGAAAAACCTCATAATTTATTCTTCATGTTTAATTATGCATAGCTGTTTAGTAATCGACATGAGTACATATTTTAATATGTACAAAGTAGAAATGTTTCTAACTTTATGTAAACAATTTAATAGACGAAAATTAAGACACTACTGAATAGTATTCTGTGTATTAATGAAAATTTGCTCTCGGTACATACCGATAAATTAGTTTCCGATAATTTAGTTGAAGTTAGGAATATGGCCATTAGCAAGTAAAATTCAAAATTATTTTTATTGTTATTTATGATGATCATATGCGTAGGTTGGAGAAAGTACAAGGTTTCTTTCTGAATACATTTTATTCAGTAATAAATCAGTATGTCATTATGAGTGAATATATTGAACAGAGAAGAATACTGGGAGGATTACGCAATAACAACTAAAGTCGTTGCCTCGTTTTCATTCGTCGAAGATTGACGTCATACCCATCATTTCTGATTAAGTCCGTTGACGTAAGGTTCAGTCTTTGTAAATTGTGTCTTTTATATATTATAAATACTGTAATATATTTTCACATGTTATGGTAACATGAACTCATTGATCTGTATGGATATTTGTTATGAGTAAAGTTTCATAGGTATCGTATTTTATTTGTGGCAGCACAGCATCTTTTTAAATATGCAAATATCTGTAATGTACGTATATGTTGTCTGCCTATATAAGAGTCAGTGTGACAGTAGCAGATAGTTCTGTTGCATTAAAGTTGCTGATGTTTGTTTACGTAACTTGTATATACTATCGGTATTTGAAACTTCTGTAACGTTATTCAGTTTGATATCCAGAGCTCTACGTCATTCATTATACTACCTTAAATGCTTGTGTCTAGATCTAGTTGTTTTATTTTAACAGAACCGTGTGAATCCCTTCTGAGCATGGTTTGGTATATGATGTGACCCCTACGGATACTTCTTTAAGATCGTCGAGCTATAGCAGGAGTATCCATAATATTAAGCTTAAATAAAGAACACTATGTCACCTCTTATTAAGAAGTTCTTCAAATAATTGTTTTCTATTTATATCTTAGTATATATTGTATATATGTTTAGAGTCTGAAAGAGGACTCTGATAGAGAGAAACGTATCCTTTGATAAGATCTAGTGTTAAATAAAAGGTTATATTTATTTACTTCGAAAACTGTTTTTATACAATGTTTTGTTAGCAAAAACACATAAAAGTTTTATAATTTTTAAAGTTTTTAAATTCAACAGTTATCATATATTTGTCTAATTAAACTATAATTTACACGGTCAATTGTGTTAGAATAAAAGGCAAGATTTTCATAAAAATATATGTGTATGAAAGGAATATATATTTTAATGAAAACTCTATATATGTGTATAAAAGGTAGGATTTTCATTCATTTACTCTCCGTTATCTATTTAAACAAATATAACGACAAATTTATAATTATTATTTAAAAACCATACTAAATACTCCAATTTTTTACTAGTAATTCTTCTGGATATTTTAACTTTAAATAAAATATGGTTTAATTATTTTACAAATAGGTTTATAACCCCTTAATGCACAGTTTGTTTTTCTTGAAAAAGGTCGGCCAAACAAAAATGATTTTTTTTATGTAAAAACACAGTTTAGAACATTATCTTCCTAAGAAAATTACAAAAATACAAAAATAATCAAAATTTTAGCATATCGGATATTTATACAATTGGTATAATTTCTAATTTTTAGAATATTATTATTATTGTCGAAAGAGCATATTGTTCAATTGGTAGGCTATCTACCAATTGACAGTATAATGTGTCATCCCTTGATGCGTAGGTATCATATATAGTTGTTTCATATTTCAAGAATAAAGTATATAGAGCGACGCCTCGAGTCAAAGATGTCTTTACAGATAGAGCTTTGCAATAAAATAGTTAAAAATTATACTTTAATTTACATTATATTTCAGAAAAATATATATTGAAAAAGGAGCGAATAAGGATCAATATTAATACGCTTTCTGAAAGCGGCTCAGAAGGAAGAGATAAGTCTTAAGTAATAAGTAGAAGAAAAATTTTATACTTGAATAAGTAAGTGTTATAGCTTACAATCCCATGTAAATGATAAATATTAATAAAATGATTTTTTTTGTTTGCTTTCACATTGTTATTTTCAATTCTCGATTGCATTCGAGTGTGAAAAAACATAGCAACATAAACTACAACGCCGCTCGAATTATCTCGAGTGTGCACAGTTTGGCCAGTTTAGCGAGCTCGAGTTAATTCGAGCGTGCACGTTAAGGGGTTAAACATGTACAGATATAATACACTCGTTAACTAATTATAATTGACTAGCTAGTTTGGGTATTCTAAAACTAATTTCTTGTGTTAATATTTATCTTTTTTATTAATAATTAATAAGAAAATGTAAAACATAATCATCTATTGGTATGTTAATTTTTAAAAGTAATTCTTTTAATATAAGCAGCAGGCATTTTAAAATTAAAAGTAAATCGAATTTTTTATATGTATATTAAAATATTCCTTTTCATTCTAACAATATATCCGTGAATAAAGTCAAGGTGACTTCCGTATATGAGCATAATAATTTCATCGATATGCAGATGAGTTGAGAAAAAAAACCCAAAGTATTCACATTGAATGTATCATAACTGTTTAGTATTCAACATGCGTAGGTACTTAACAAATGCTCTGTGGAATTATTTCTTTATGGTAAACAATTTGAATAGGAAATGAAAAGTAAGGCCTATACATAATTCTCCTTATATAATGTAATGTTTATGCATAAAAATTACTTTGAACGATACATGCAGCTAGATTAACTTCCAGAAATGTTGAAGGGAAGAGAAAGTCGATATCCTGAAGAATTCTAAACATTATTTATTGTTCTACCACGTGATTATCTACATAGGGAGAAAAGGTAAAAAGTTTATTTATGAATACATATCATCGAAGAATAACAACTGTATCTCATTACAACAGAAATATATAACAGGAAAGAATATCAAAATTGAACAATCCATATTTAAGACATAATGATAAAAGTTAAACTTAATAGTATACGCATAAATAAAAGCATAAAAATTACTTTGAACGGTACATACAGCTAGATTAATTTTCAGAAATGTTGAAGATAGGAGAAAGACGATCATCCTGAAGAATTCTAAACATTTTTCATTGTTCTTCCATGCGATTATTTAGATGGGAAGAAAAGTTAAAAAGTTTATTTATGAATCCATATCATCGAAGAATAATAACTGTATGTCATTACAACAGAAATATATAACAGGAAAGAATATCAGCATTGAACAATCCACATTTAAGACATAATGATAAAAGTTAATCTTAATAGTATATGCATAAATAATAGCATAAAAATTACTTTGAACGGTACATACAGCTAGATTAATTTCCAGAAATGTTGAAGATAGGAGAAAGACGATCAGCCTGAAGAATTCTAAACATTTTTCATTGTTCTTCCATGCGATTATTTAGATGGGAAGAAAAGGTAAAAAGTTTATTTATGAATCCATATCATCGAAGAATAACAACTGTATCTCATTACAATAGAAATATATAACAGGAAAGAATATCAGCATTGAACAAACCACATTTAAGACATAACAATAAAAGTTAATCTTAATAGTATATGCATAAATAATAGCATAAAAATTACTTTGATGGATACATAAAGCTAGATTAATTTCCATAAATGTTGAAGATAGGAGAAAGACGATCAGCCTGAAGAATTCTAAACATTTTTTATTTGTTCTTCCATGTGATTATTTATATAGGGATAAAAGGTAAAAAGTTTATTTATGAATGCATATCATCGAAGAATTACAACGGTATCTCATTATGACTAGAAATATATAAAATAAAAGAATATCAGCATTAAACAATCCATATTTAAGACGTAATGATAAAAGTCTTCTTAATATATGCTTATCTTAATAATATATGCATAAATAATAGCATATTAAAAGATGAAGGCCCTAAATATTAGTTTCTTTAAAATATTCTTTTACTTTCTTAATTTTACACCATGGGGTACAATTAGATAGAATGTGAAACTTTCCATATTCACCATTTACTGATAACCTATAAATGTTGAACGATGACCGTATGGCCATTTTCGGTACCGGATTTTGCAAGTTCGAATGTTCGTAGCTGTTCGGAATCGGCTTTAAGCAGTACGTCCCGCTCTCATTATCTCATTTGCTGCAGGAAAGTAGACCATAGTGCTTCAAACCAAAACAAAATTATTTATTAATATAGCATAAAATGGAAAGAAATAAAAAAAAACACCTTAAATTATTTTGCTCCTTTGAAAAATTTTGGTTTCAAACCCTTGGTACGGACATTTTAATACTGACTAAAATATTAAATATTTACGTTTCTGTGGATATTATACTAGATTAAAAGACTAATAAATGTTACATATGATGCTTGTAATTAATTAAACAACGTGCACATGCTTCAGTTCTTTTTTAGCAAAAATCCTTCTTACTGAAACATTTAAAAAAATCATAATATTGCACACATGCCCCTTACCTATTGAAATTTCTGAATTTTCAGCAGCGAGTATTTATAAAATAACTAGTAAACATCATCTGCATATGCTCATTAATATAAACAGTCTAGTGTCAATGAAATTCCCGTAATTAATGTATAAATTTCAGTAAAATTACTATTACCTTCGATTTGAAAACTGTGCCGGAAAGTTTCATCAATATGCAGAGGTGTTGATAAAAGACCAAAATTGTTGCTCACAGTAAATTATGCATACCTGTTTAGTAGTCGACAGGCGTACGTATTTTAAGAACTTGTTTTCTTACTTTAGGGTAAAAAATTTGAGTAGGAAATGAAAAGTAAGAAATGAATAAAAGTTGGTTTTCTCGTAACAGTTTTCTACATGTGTTTCCTTAGCAGTTGAATCTACAAGAGATGAAAACAGCATGAATAATTCAAATTATTGTTTTTGCTCCTCCCAGTGATTATTTACATAAAGTGGAAACAGTACCAGGTTGATATCAATAAAATATACATTATTTATATTTCCATAATTTTAATTAAGCTTAAAAAGTGTCTAAATTATTTATTTAAAACTTATAAATAAGTAGCCAATGTGTATAATAATAAAATATTACTTCTGTTTAACAAAACTTTACTACAGAAAACTTTTTAAAAATCAGTTGTACTTTTTAAGGTTAAATAATGAAAGATTATTGTTTATTAATAATGAGCAGTGTGTGTTTATAAGTTATATATTAAGCTTATTTTTAAACGTGCATGTAAATATGCTTTTTGAAGGGGAAAACATTACAATTATTAAAATATAAACTCCTGTAAAGTTATCCACTTATCTGCAACTTGCTGTTGAAAACTGTGTCTGAAAGTTTCAACAATATGCAGATGTGTTGATAAAAAATCAAAATTGTTGTTCACAGTAAATTTTGCATAGCTGTTTAGTAGTCCACATGTGTACATACTTTAACAAGTACGAAGTGGAATTGTTTTCTAATTTTAACTTAAAGAATTTGAACAGGAGGTGAAAAGTAAGAAATTCTAAGAACCATGTGTTTGCGTATGAATAAAAATTGGTTTTCTCGTTACAGTCTACTAGATTAGTTTCCTTAGCAGTTGAATTTATAAGAGATGAGAACAGCATGAATAATTCAAAATATTGTTTTTGCTCTTTCCAGCGATTATTTACATAAGAGAGAAATAGTTCCAGGTTAATATACATTAATAAAATAAAATATACACTATTTCCATAATTATAATTAAGCATAAAAGTGACTAAAATGTTTTTTAACGCTCATAAATAAGTACCCAATATGTATAATATTAAAAACTACTTTCCTTAACAAAAAAATTTAATGCAGAAAATTTCTGAAAAAATTAAATTTAATTGTACTTTTTAAGGTTGAATTATGAGATGCTTTATGTTTATTAATAATCAGCAGTGTAGATTAAAAAGTATATATTAAGATTACTTTTATAAGTGCATGTAAATATGCGGTTCGAAGTGAACAACATTCCAGTTGATAAAATATAAACTCTTGTGAAGTTACGTCCACTTCGCAGTTGAAAACTATGTCTTAAAGTTTCATCAATATGCAGATGTGTGCATGAAAGACCAAAATTGTTGTTCACAGTAAATTATGCATAGCTGCTTAGTATTCGAGAGGCGTACGTACTTTAACAACTTGTTTTCTTACTTTAGAATAAATAATTTGAATAGGAAATGAAAAGTAAGAATTTCTACATAGCAGTGTATTGCGTATGAATATAAATTAGTTTTCCTGTTACAGTTTTCTAGATTACTTTCCTTACTGCTGTTGAATGTACGAGAGATGAGTACGACATGAATAATTCAAAATATTGTTTTTTCACTGCTCAGAGATTATTTACATAAGAGGGAAATAGTACCAGGCTAATATACATTAATAAAATATACATTTTTTATATTTCCATAATTTTAACTAAGCATAAAAAGTCACTTAAATAATTAATGCTTATAAATAAGTAGCCAATATGTATAATGTTAATATTACTTCTGTTAACAAAAACTTTATTACAGAAAACTTTTAAAAATTCAGTTGTACTTTTTAATGTTAAATAATGAAAGATTTTTGTATATTAATATTCAGCAGGGTGTATTTATAAAATATATATATTAAGTTTATTTTTATATGCGCATGAAAATATGCTGTTTGAATGGTACAACATTCCAATAAATAAAGAATAAACTCTTGTAAAGTTACCTACACCTCGCAGTTGAAAACTGTGTCTGAAAGATTCATCAATATGCAGATGTGTTGATAAAAGGCTAAAATTGTTGTTCACTATAAATTTTGCATAGGTGGTTAGTAGTCGACATGTGTAAGTGCTTTAGCAAGTATAAAGTGGAATTGTTTTCTAACTTTAAAGTGAAGAATTTGAATAGAGATTTAAAAGTAAGAACTTCTATGGAGTATGTGTTTGAATATGAATAAAAATTAGTTTTCTCGATACAGTCTACTAGATTAGTTTCCTCAGCAGTTGAATTTACAAGAGATGAGAACAGCATGAATAATTCAAAATATTTCTTTTGCTCTTCTCTGTGATTATTTACATAAGAGGGATATAGTACCAGGTTAATTTACATTAATAAAATATACATTATTTATATTTCCATTGTTTTAATTAAACGTAAAATGTCACTGAAATATTTAATGCTTATAAAAAAATAACCAACATGTATAATGTTAAACTATTATTTCTGTTAACAAAAATTTAATTACAGAATTTTTTTTAAATCAATTGTATTTTTTAAGGTTAAATAATGAAACGTTTTTGTTTATTAATAATCATTAGTGTGTATTTATAAATTATATATTAAGCTTATATTTATATTTGCGTGTAAATATGCTGTTTGAATGGAAGTACATTCCTGTTAATAAAATAAAAAATTCCTGTAAAGTTACCTACACCAAGAATTTGAAATCTGTGTCTGAAAGTTTCATCAATATGCAGATGTGTGGATGAAAAATCAAAATTGTTGTTCTCAGTAAATTTTGCGTAGGTAAATAATTTGAGTAGGAAATGAAAAATAAGAAATTCTACGGACCAGTATGTTGTGTATGAATAAAAGTTGGTTTTCTCGTTACAGTTTTCTACATTAGTTTCCTTAGCAGTTGAATCTACAAGAGATGAAAACAGCATGAATAATTCAAAATATTGTTGTTGCTCCTCCCAGTGATTATTTACATAAAGGGGAAATAGTACCAGGTTAATATTAATAAAATACACATTATTTATGTTATCATAATTTTAATAAAGCATAAAATGTGACTAAAATATTTAATGCTTATAAATGAGTAGCTAATTTGTATTATGTAAAAATATTACTCCTGTTAAGAAAAACTTTATTACAGAAAAAGTTTTAAAAATCAATTGTACATTTTAACGCTAAATCATGAAAGGTTTTTTGTTTGTTAAGCAGTGTAAATTTATAAATTATATATTAAGCTTATTTTTATATGTGCATGTAAATATGCTGTTTGAAAATAACATTCCAATTAATAAAATATAAAATCTTGTAAAGTTGCCTAGAATATGCAGTTAAAACCTGTGTCTGAAAGGTTCATCAATATACAGATGTGTTGATAAATGACTAAAATTGTTGTTCACATTAAATTTTCCATAGCTGCTTAGTAGTCGACATGTGCACGTGCTTTAGCAAGTATAAAGTGGAATTCTTTTCTAACTAATAGGTGAAGAATTTGCATAGAGATTTAAAAGTAAGACCTTCTATGGAGTACGTGTTTGCGTATGAATAAAAGTTCGTTTTCTCTTTACAGTCTACTAGATTAGTTTCCTTAACAGTTGAATTTACAAGACATGATAACAGCATGAATAATTCAAAATATTGCTTTTGCTCTTCTTAGTGTTTATTTACATAAGAGTGATATAGTAACAAGTTAATATACATTAATAAAATATATATTATTTATATTTTCATTGTTTTAATTAACGTAAAAAGTCACTAAAATATTTAATGCTTATAATTAAGTAACCAATATGTATAATGTTAAATTATTACTTCTGTTAACAAAAATTAAATAACATATTTTTTTTAAATCAATTGTATTTTTTAAGGTTAAATAATGAAAGGTTTTTGTTTATTATTAGTAAGCAGTGTATATTTATAAATTATATATTAAGTTTACTTTTATGTATAATTAAATATGCTGTTTGAATGGAAGTACATTCCAGTTAATAAAATATAAACTCCTGTAGAGTTACCTACACCTAGCAGTTGAAATCTGTTTCTGAAAAATTCATCAATATGCAGATGTGTGGATGAAAAATCAAATTTGTTGTTCTCAGTAAATTTTGGATAGCTGCTTAGTAGTCGACAGGCGTACGTACTTTAACAACTTATTTTCTTACTTTAGGGTAAATAATTTGAGTAGGAAATGAAAAGTAAGAAATTCTATGGACCAGTATATTCCGTATGAATAAAAGTTGGTTTTCTCGTTACAGTTTTCTAGATTAATTTCCTGAGCAGTTGAATCTACAAGAGATGAGAACAGCATGAATAATTCAAAATATTGTTTTTGCTCCTCCCAATGATTATTTATCTAAAGGGGAAAGAGTACCAGGTTAATATTAATAAAATACACAATATTTATGTTAATATAACTTTAATAAAGCATAAAAAAAGACTAAAATATTTAATGTTTATAAATAAGTAGCCAATATGTATTATTTAAAAATATTACTCCTGTGAACAAAAAATTTATTACAGAAAAATTTCAAAAAATCAATTGTAATTGTTTAGGTTAAATCATGAAAGTTTTTTTATTTATTAATAATCAGCGGTATGTAATTATAAGTTATATAATAAGCTTAGTTTATATATGTATGTAAATATGCAGTTTGAATGGAACAACATTTCAATTAATAAATTATAAACTCCTGTAAAGTTACCTACACCTTTCAGTTAAAAACTGTATCTAAAAGTTTCATCAATATGCAGATGTGTTGAAAAAAATTCAAAATTGTTATTCACAGTAAATTTTGCATAGCTGCTTAGTAGTGTACATATGTGCATACTTTAACAAGTACAACGTGGAATTGTTTTGTAACTTTAAGGTAAAGAATTTGAATTGGAGATGAAAAGTAAGAACTTACAAAGTGTTGTGTTTGAATAAAAACTGGTTTTCTCTATACAATATACTAGATTAGTTTCTTTGAAATTGAAGTTACAAAAGATGAGAACAACATGAATAATTCAAATTATTGTTTTTGTTCTTCCCAACGATTATTTGCATAAGAGGGAAATAGTACCAGGTTAATGTGCATTAATAAAATATACATTATTTATGTTTCCATAATTTTAATTAAGCATAAAAAGTGACTAAAGCTTATAAATAAAGTTTAAAAAAGCTTAGAAATAAGTATCCAATGTGTATAATGTAAAAATATTACTTTTGTTAAGAAAAAAATTAATTATAGAAATTTTTTTTAAAAATCAAATGTACTTAAGGTTAAATCATTAAGGATTTTTTGTTTAATTATAATCAGCAGTGTGTATTTATAAATTATATAATATATTTTTTTTATGTGCATGCAAATATACTGTTTAAATAGAACAGCATTCCAATGAATAAAATATAAACTATTGTAAAGTTACCTACCCCTCGAAGTTGAAAACTGTCTGAAAGTTTCATCAAGATGCAAATGTGTTGATAAATTACAAAAATTGCTGTTGATAGTAAATTTTGCATAGCTGAAGTAATCTACATGTGTACATACTTTAACAAGTACAAAGTCTAATTGTTTTATAACTTTAAGGTGAAGAATTCGAATCGGAAATGAAAAGTAAAATTTTCTGTGGAGCAGTGTGTTTCGTTTAAAAATTTGTTTTCTCGTTACAGTTTTCTAAAATAGTTTCCTTAGCAGTTGAATGTACTAGAGATGAGAACAACATGAATAATTCAAATTATTGTTTTTGTTCTTCCCAACGATTATTTGCATAAGAGGGAAATAGTACCAGGTTAATGTGCATTAATAAAATATACATTATTTATGTTTCCATAATTTTAATTAAGCCTAAAAAGTGACTAAAGCTTATAAATAAAGTTTAAAAAAGCATAGAAATAAGTATCCAATGTGTATAATGTAAAAATATTACTTTTGTTAAGAAAAAAATTAGTTATAGAAAATTTTTTTTAAAAATCAAATGTACTTAAGGTTAAATCATTAAGGTTTTTTTGTTTAATTATAATCAGCAGTGTGTATTTATAAATTATATATTAAGCTTTTTTTATGTGCATGTAAATATGCTGTTTAAATAGAACAGCATTCCAGTGAATAAAATATAAACTCCTGTAAAGTTACCTACCCCTCGAAGTTGAAAACTGTCGGAAAGATTCATCAAGATGCAAATGTGTTGATAAATTACGAAAATTGCTGTTGTTAGTAGATTTTCCATAGCTGCTTAGTAGTCTACATGCGTACATACTTTAACAATTACAAAGTCTAATTATTTTCTAACTATAAGGTTAAGAATTGGAATCGGAAATGAAAAGTAAAATTTTCTGCGGAGCCGTGTGTTTCGTTTAAAAATTTGTTTTCTCTTTACAGTTTTCTAAAATAGTTTCCTTAGCAGTTGAATGTACTAGAGATGAGAACAGCATGAATAATTCAAAATATTGTTTTTGCTCCTCCCAGTGATTATTTACATAAAGTGGAAAGAGTACCAGGTTAATATTAATAAAATACACATTATTTATGTTACCAGAATTTTAATAAAGCATAAAAGGTGACTAAAACATATAATGCTTATAAATAAATAGCCAATATGTATTATGTAAAAATATTATTCCTGTTAACAAAAAGTTTATTACAGATAAAAATTTTAAAAATCAATTGTAATTTTTTAGGTTAAATTATCATGAATTTTTTTTGTTTATTAATAATCAGTAGTATGTATTTATAATTTATATAATACGGTTAGTTTATATATGTTTGTAAATATGCTCTTTGAATAGAACAACATTCCAATTAATAAAGTATAAACTCCTGTAAAGTTACCTACACCGTGCAGTTTAAAACTGTGTCTGAAAGTTTCATCAATATGCAGATGTGTTGATAAAAATTCAAAATTCTTGTTCACAGTAAATTGTACATTTCTGCTTAGTAGTCTACATACGTGCATACTTTAACAAGTACAAAGTGGAATTGTTTTCTAAATTTAAGGTAAAGAATTTGAATCGGATATGAAAAGTAAGAAATTCTACGGAGTGTTGTGTATGGATAAAAACTGCTTTTCTCTATACAATATACTAGATTAGTTTCTTTGAAATTGAAGTTACAAGAGATGAGAACAACATGAATAATTCAAATTATTGTTTTTGTTCTTCAAAACGATTATTTGCATAAGAGGAAAATAGTACCAGGTTAATGTGCATTAGTAAAATATACATTATTTATGTTTCCATAATTTTAATTAAGCATAAAAAGTGACTAAAGCATATAAATGAAGTTTAAAAAAGCTTAGAAATAAGTATCCAATGTGTATAATGTAAAAATATTATTTTGCTAAGAAAAAAATTAATTATAGAAATTTTTTTTTTTAAATCAAATGTACTTAAGGTTAAATCATTAAGGTTTTTTTTGTTTAATTATAATCAGCAGTATGTATTTATAAATTATATAATAAGCTTTTTTATGTGCATGCAAATATACTGTTTAAATAGAACAGCATTCCAATGAATAAAATATAAACTCCTGTAAAGTTACCTACCCCTCGAAGTTGAAAACTGTCTGAAAGTTTCATCAAGATGCAAATGTGTTGATAAATTACGAAAATTGCTGTTGATAGTAAATTTTGCATAGCTGCTTAGTAATCTACTTGTGTACATACTTTAAAACGTACAAAGTGGAATTGTTTTCTAACTTTAAAGAATTTGAATAAGAGATGAAAAGTAAGAACTCCTACGAAGTGTTGCGTATGAATAAAATGTTGTTTTCTCGATACAATCTACTACATTATTTATTGAATTTACAAGTGATGAGAACAGTATGAATAATTCAAAATATTGTTTTTGATATTGCCAGTGATTATTTACATAAGTTTGAAATAGTACCAGGAATCTTTCTAAATCATTAACATCCTAGGAGTGAAACTGTATCTCATTATAACTGAAAATATCAAATAGGAAATACAAGCAATCTTTAAATAGTTGCAATCAGTCATATACTGTTTAGAAATTCATAAAAGAAGTTAGAAGTTAAATAGTGGATGATATTAAATAACAAAGAGAATAATCATATATGTATATTTAAATATTACAGGTCTAACATATATTTAAAATAAATAAAATCTAGTAACATAAAATCCTAACGTCTTTTTGTGAAACTAGTTGTAGGAAAAATTACAGGTATTAAACTAGTAAAATAATAACGTATTAAATGGTTATCAAAGTCATTAATATTACATATTTTTGTATAGTCATCTACTTTCTTAAGTGTATTTGACAAAACTTGGAATGTTTATTCTTTCACATTTTGTTACATATATATAATAAAATATGTAGTTATAAAAATATCATTAAGTATTCTTACTAACATTTTGTCCTGCTAACTAACCTTTGCTGACTAAAATATTTATTATTTATATTTCCATAATTTTAATTATGCATAAACTGTCTCAACTATTTATTTAATACTTATAAATAAGTAGCCAGTTTGTATATATTTAAAATATTTCTTTTGTTAACAAGTACCTTTAGTACAGAATTTTTTTAAATAATCAAAAGAATTGTAACTTTCAGGTTAATTCGTAGAGGTTTTTTATTGTTTAATATTCAGCACTGTGTATTTATAAGTTATATATTAAGTTTAATCTTTATATGTGCATTTAAATATGCTGTTTGAATGAAAGAGATTCCAAATAATAATAAAACCATAAACTTCATTAAAGTGTATACTTTATTAATTAACCTACTCCTCCAGAATGAAAACTGTGTTTGAAAATTTCATCAATATGCAGATGTGTTAATAAAAAATCAACATTGTTGTTCACAGTAAATTGTGCATAGCTGTTTCGTAGTCTACATGTGTACATACATTAACAAGTGCAAAGTGCAATTGTTTTCTAACTTTAAGATGAAGAATTTAAAGAGGATATTTAAAAGTAAGAACTTCTAAGAAGCATGTGTTGCGTATGAATAAAAATTGGTTTTCTCGATAGAATCTACTAAATTAGTTTCTTTTATAGTGAATTTACAAGAGATGAGAACAATATGAATAATTCAAATATTGTTTTTGATATTCCCGGTGATTATTTCCATTAGTGGGAAATAGTACCAGGTTTCTTTCTGAATCAATAACATCCTAGGATATTTTAACTGAAAATATCAAACTGGAAATACAATCAATCTTTACATAGTTGCAATCGGTCATCTGCTGTTTAGAAATTCATAAAAGAAGTTAGAAGTTAAATAGTGAATAATATTAAGTAACAAAGAGAAAGAATAATTATATCTGTATATTTAAATATTCCAGGGCTAATATATATTTGTAATAAATAATATCAAGTAACATAAAATCCTAACGTCTTTTGTGAAACTCGTTGTAGGAAAAATGACAGGTATTAAACTGGTAAAATAATAACGTATTAAAAGGTTATCAAAGTCATTAATATTACATATTTTTGCATAGTCATCTACTTTCTTAAGTGTATTTGACAAAACTTGGAATGTTTATTCTTTCACATTTTGTTACATATAAATATATAATAAAATATGTAGTTATAAAAATATCATTAAGTATTCTTACTAACATTTTGTCCTGCTAACTAACCTTTGCTGACTAAAATATTTATTATTTATATTTCCATAATTTTAATTATGCATAAACTGTCTCAACTATTTATTTAATGCTTAAAAATAAGTAGCCAGTTTGTATATATTTAAAACGTTTATTTTGTTGACAAGTACCTTTAATATAGAATTTTTTTTTTTAAATCGACAGAATTGTAACTTTAAGGTTAATTTATAGAGGTTTTTTATTGTTTAATATTCAGCACTGTGTATTTATAATTTATATATTAAACTTACGCTTTATATGCACATTTAAATATGCTGTTTGAATAGAAAGATATTCCAAATAATAATAAAACCATAAACTTCTTTAAAATTTACACTTTATGAATTAACCTACTCCTCCTGACTGAAAACTGTGTTTGAAAATTTCCTCAATATGCAGATGTGTTGATAAAAAATCAAAATTGTTGTTCACAGTAAATTTTGCATAGCTGCTTCGTAGTCTACATGCGTACATACATTAACAAGTGCAAAGTGCAATTGTTTTCTAACTTTAAGATGAAGAATTTAAAGAGGAGATTTAAAAGTAAGAACTTCTACGAAGTATGTGTTGCATATGAATAAAAATTGGTTTTCTCGATAGAATTTACTGAATTAGTTTCTTTTATAGTGAATTTAAAAGAGATGAGAACAATATGAATAATTCAAAATATTGTTTTTGATATTCCCGGTGATTATTTACATAAGTGGGAAATAGTACCAGGTTAAAATAACAATCAATAATTTTAAAAATATCAAACTGGAAATAAAATCAATCTTTAAAAGTTAAAAATATCATAAATTTTAGAAGTTAAAAATAGGAATGATATTAATAACAAAGAGAAATAGAATAATATTTAAATAGGATAATAATAATAACAAAATCCTAACGTTGTGAAACTCGTATGTAAAAAAATTAAGGTAAATCAAATGTAAAAAATATATATTTGTGGTATCAAAGTTTATTAAAACATTTTTTTATAAAAAATAAAATTAAAATAATTTTTATATCTTATCACATTTTGTTTTTAATAATATTTAATTTGTTAATGTAAAAATAAAAATAATATTTTTTAAATTATATTATATTTTTAATTTTATTATGTTAAAGTAAATATTATATTTAATATTTTATTTTTATTATAATTTTAATTTTATATCATTTATTTTATAAATATTTTATTATATTTATAAATAATTTTTTGTTATTTATTAATATTATTTTTTTTTGTTTAAATATTTTATGAATTTAAAAAATTAAAATAATTAAGGTAATAGAGGTATTTTTAATATTGTGTTTTTTTTTAATTATAACTTTATTGTGTGAAAAAGTATTTTAAAAAAATACTAATAAAATTTTTGATTTTAAATTAGTACTTTTATAGTGTGTTTGAATTGTTTAGCAGATTGTATAATCAATTTGTTTTTGAATTGTTTTTACTTTATAAACAATTAAAATAAGAGAGAAAAGTTGTTAATTATAAGTTTTTACATGATTTTAATAATCAATTGTTTTAAATGTTATGAATTAATATTTGATTTTTGGATATGAATATATGAATAACAAAAGTATTTTTTTCTTTTTACATAAAATACCAATTAAATATTAGGAGTAAATCTATCTCATTTAACTGAATAAAAACAAAACATACAATCAATTTAAACAGTCGGTCATCTGTGTTTGTTCATAAAGAAGTTAGAAGTTAAATAGTGAATAATATAGCAAAGAGAAGATTAATCTGTATATTTTTCCAGTCTATATTTTTAAATTTATTTAAAATTTCTTGCTGTGAATATCCTTGTAGGAAAATTAGGCATTGACTGAATATTATAATATTTTATAAAAATTAATATATAAAATAATGTCCTCTACTTTTTTGTAAACAAAAGTTTTTTTATATTTTCACACTTTATTTTATAAAAATTATTATAATTTTTATTAAGTGTCTTACTAACATTTCGACATTTTAACGTTAAAAATAATATTATTTACATTTCGTAATTTTAACTATTATAAAATAACTTATATTTTTAATTTTAAAACTTTTTTTGTTAATAAAATTTTGTTTATTTATTTCAATAAAAGTTTATATAAAAACTATTTTTTTTATATTTTAATATTATTTAAATTATTTTTTTGGTTAGAAAATTTCAATAATGATAAATTTTCTTTAAAGTTTATACTTTATTAATTAACCTACTCCTCCAGACTGAAAACTGTGTTTGAAAATTTCATCAATATGCAGATGTGTTGTATAAAACCAAAATTGTTGTTCGCAGTAAATTATGTATAGCTGTTTATTAGTCGATGTGCATACGTACTGCAACAAAGTGGAAATGTTTTCTAACTTTAAAGTACACAATTTGAATGGGAGACGAAAAGTACGACAGATACCAAACTTTCATTGAGCAACGTGCTCCGTATGAATGAAAATTAGTTTTCTCGATGCATTGTACTATATTAGATTTTTTCGAGTTGAAGTTAAGATAGATGAGATGAGTATGAATAATTCAAACATTGTATTTTGCTGTTTCCTTTCGATTATTTGAATTGGTGCAAAGTTTCTTTCTGAATCAGTATCATTTAGAAAGGAAATTGTATCTCATTATGACTGAAAATATGAAACAGAAACAATATCAATTTTGAACAAGAGGTAATCGGCCAAAACTTGTTTTGAAACTTTCAAGAAAAAATAAAAGTTGAGTGAGTAATATACGAGGATCACTCTGAAATTTTTGAGATACAACTGGGTTTTTAAAGTTATACATACAAAATTTTAGGTGTGTTCAAATCAGTTTTCTCTAGCATCAATTCACTTTTGTACACGAATTTACTACAGATAAAAAGTCTCAAGCCATTCATTTCTTGGAATAGATGTAAAATATGCATTTAAAGCCAAATCAATCTCTTCTGAATGAAAACGCCGTCCCCGTAAGTTCTTTTTTAGATTAAAGAATAGCCAAAAGTCACACACAGCCAGATCATGTGAATATAGCGGATGTTCTATCACTTTAATTTGTTGTTTTTTAAGAAACTCAACTGTTAATTCGACTGTATGTGAAGATGCATTGCCATGGTGAAGCATTAGTTCCCTAACATTCACTCCTTATAGAATTTGTTGAAGACATTTAGTGGTACACCAGTTTACTGTTACTGTCTTCTATCCTTCCAACTTGATGGCTTTGACCAATCTGGTACTTCTGAAGAAAGCGGCGTACATTTCCTTTTTAAATCCGAGTTGTCTCTTCACAATTGTTGGAGTGGGTTTATCTTCAAAGACCTATACTTTGCTTTCTTGACGTGTTGGAACGTCAAAAAATAGTATGTTCGTTTCATCACCAGTTGCTATTTTAGAAATGATGAAGAGGCTAACATCATTTAGCAATTTAAGGGTTTCTTTCCTGATTCTGACATTCTCCCCTTTTTTGTGCTCAGTTACATTATGGGGAACCCAACGGCAAACTACTTTTTTCATATGTAATTCTTGATTAATAATTTTGTGTAGGACTGCGGATAAAATGTTAAGTTCCTTCTGTATAATTTTATAGGTACAGTGATTATTTTCCATTACCATTTTTCTTATGGAAGGCACATTATCTGGGATTATTGATGACGGAGGCCTTCTTACGTGCCCTTTATCCTGAAGAAAATTACGATTTCAGCTAAATTCTTTAAACCATCTGAATACAGCAGCACGAGCTGGAGATTCATCACCAAATGCAAATTACAACCATTGAAAGTATTCTTCTTGATTTAATCCTGCTTTAGCGCGAAAATGGTCTCGCTTAAACTCCAATTTCTCTGTTATTTAAAATTTATTCTATGCTAAACAAGTCGAAGTAGTCAATAAAAAATGGTCTGCTGTGTTAATATACTTTGTGTTTTAAAATTAAACTGTTTTTTTTATTTTGTTAATTCTCGTCTGCACGTATCTCAAATATTTCAGAGTAACCATCGTATATTATTAAGTCACAAAGAGAAATCAGAATTACTATATTTGTATACTCATATATATATGGGACTAACACGGGACATTTACTGTTAAAATTCTATTGTGTTGTAGAAAAATAACAGGTAATCAAATGAACATATACTAACCTAATAAAATATTTTTAAGGTCCAGATATTTAATTTTTTTTTACATATTCGTCTACATTCATAATTTTACGCCATTAAAAGGGTTGGACTAAAATGTGAAATATTTAGTAGTTTGCATTTTCTCATCTACAATAATGTAATAAAATGTGTAAGAATGGAAATGTCATTATATATTACTACTAACATTTGGACGACATAGTTCAGCAAAGACTAAAATATTAAATTATTTATATTTACATATATTTTATAATCGAAACAAATTATTTATTTAATGCATTTAATTAAGTACACAAAGTGCAGAGGCTTAGAATATTTAAATTATGAGAAGAAATCATTCTTCCTGAAAAATTTTAAAATCCAACATTGTTTCTTTGCTACTTAATTTTTGAAAAATATATTGTTTATTAATATTTAGCAGTGAATATTTATAAAATAAATGTTAAATGTACTCTTTATATGTACATTAAGATATGCAGATTTATTGTAACAATATTCCCATAAATAAATTATAAATGTCTGTAAATATCATTTAAATTCCCATTGAAAACTGTGTTTGAAAACTTCTTCAATATGCAAATGTGTTGATAAAAGACCAAAATCATTGTTTATACTAAATTATTCATAACTGTTGACATGCAAGCTTACATTAAAATATACAAAGTCGGATTGTTTTTATCTTGAGGGTAAGCAATTGGAATTTAAATGTAAGCCAGATACCGAACCCATCGGAGTTTTGTATAAGTATAAAAATTAGTTTGCACGGTACATGTTAATAGATTAGTTTTCTTATGTGTTGAAGATCAGCAGGAATAATATAAGATTGGGTTTTTCCTCTTTCCTAACGTTATTTGCATAAGTGGTCTCGTTACAACGTTTATTTATGAATCAATATCATCTCAAAAGTAACACTGTATCACTTTAAGTCTGAAGTTATCAAACAGCAACTGATATCTACGTGAAACATAAAGCTTTAAGTAAACCCTGGTTTAAGGCTTCATGATAAAAATTAAATTTTAAAGGTATATACATACTAAAGATTATAATTAAAAATAATATTTGGAAATATCAGACTGTTTTTTAACAATTATTTTTAATTTATAGATATCATAATATCAATAGAAATTGTATTATTAACTTGAACTTTATTATCAACTAATTTCGAGAATGAAAAGTATGTTGGATTAATTAATGTATATTTTGCATTTTTAGTACAATTCTTTATATGAACTACATAGATATATTTAAAAAAATGGATTTATATGCAAATTTATTTTTAAAGGAATAAAAAAAATTAATTTAAAGGTCCTGAATATTATTGTGTTTTACATATTTTCTAAAAACAAATTTTACAAAAAGCTTTATTACTAATTTTTATTTTTTTATTTTGTTTTACTTTATTCTTTTCAGTTTAATTCTTGGAAGTTTATTTTGTTATTAATACTGAACAGTGTTGATTTATAAATTATTTATTTAATCTTCGTATTTATAAAATCAATCTTCATATTTGTGTTAAATCATGCAGTTTGAATAAAACACGATTCCAACTAATACAGTCACTATTTCTGTAAAGTAATATATACACCACAGTTGAAGACTGTATTTGAAAATTATTATCAATATGCAGATGTGTTGATGTGTTCATAAAAGACCAGATTTTTTGTTTACTGTATTTTTTTCAGTTTAATTCTGGAAAGTTTAATTTGTTTATTAATATTGAGCAGTGTTTATTTATAAATTAAGTACTTACTCTCCGTCTGTATAAACTCACTCTTCACATTTGTATTAAATCATGCAGTTTGAATAAAACACGATTCTAATTAATACAGATATAATTTCTATAAAGCAATGTATACTTCGCACTGAAGACTGTATTTGAAAATGTCATCAATATACAGATGTGTTGATAAAAGAAAAGTATTTTTATTTCTGTATTTTTTCCAGTTTAATTCTGGAAAGTTTATTTTGATTATTAATATTGAGCAGTGTTTATTTATAAATTATGTATTTACTCTTCGTATGTATAAACTGACTCTTCATACTTGTATTAAATCATAGAGTTTGAATAAAACACGATTCCAACTAACACAGCCACACTTTCTATAAAGTAATGTATACCCCACACTGAAGACTGTATTTTAACATTTCATCAATATGCAGATGTGTTGATAAAAGACCAAATTTTTGTTTACTCTATTTTTTCCAGTTTAATTCTGGAAAGTTTATTTTAATTATTAATATTGATCAGTGTGTATTTATAAATTATGTATTTACTCTTCGTATGTATAAATTCACTCTTCATATTTGTATTAAATCATGCAGTTTGAATAAAACGCGATTCCAATTAATACAGTCATAATTTCTATAAAGTAATGTATACCACACACTGAAGACTGTATTTTAAAATTTCATCAATATGCAGATGTGTTGATAAAAGACCAGAATTTTTGTTTACTGCATTTTATGCATATCTGTTTAGTAGTCTACATACGTACGTACTTGAACAAGTAAAAAGCTGAACTGTTTTCAAACTTTAGGGCAAACAATTTGAAAGGGGAGATTAAAAAAGTAAAAGATACCGAACTTGCACAGAGCACTAAGCTGCATATGAATAAAAATTTGTTTCCTCGATACAATCTACTAGATTAGTTTCCTTGCGAGCTGAAGTTAAGAGAGATGAGAACAACATGAATAATTCAAAATATTGTTTTTGCTCTTCCCGGTGATTATTTGCATAAGTGGGAAATGGTACAACGCTTCTTTCTGAATCAATATCGCCTTAGAAGTAAAACTGCATCTCATTATTACTGAAAATATCAAACAGGAAACACTATCAATCTTGAACAAGGGGCAATCAGTCACATCTTGTTTGTAAATACATAACTGATGTTAAAAGTTTAATATTAAATAACGTTATGTAAGAAAGAGAAATTAGAATAATGATATATCTGTATATTCATATTTGCTCAGACTCTTTCTGTAAAGCTTCCTTTACGTAATAAGAAAAATAAGAGTTATAAAAGGTAGTAATAGCAAATGTATACTCAAAATGTAACATATTTGTGACAAGCAAATATTAATTATGAATACCATAGTTTAATGTTCACTATTCAATATATATTTTTACACCAGAAACTGTGATTTAAATAAAATAATATATTTCAGAAAATATTGATTAACGTATGAGACATTATGAAATGGTTTTTACATAGTTGTATACTCAAAATTTTACTTTGAACGTAGAATATGAATTAATAAATCAGTGATTGTTTTCTTATGCATTTATAATGTATTCATATTAATACTAAAATGACGTTAAATACTTTATTTACTAAACATTTTTAAGGCATTTTAAAGCTAACTAAAGAAGGATTTACTCATTTTTACATAGATATTTTAAAGGCAGAAAATCCGAATATATTGTATATCTCGAGCGTATTGAGTAACTAGTCTATGAATGTTAAAACATTATTTATACCGCAAATATTTTTTACTGAATTTGAAACATTCAAACTCTTTTTTTACATTAATTTTTAAAGATAACTTGTTTATTTATATTAATGAATAGGTTATTCATATATATTGATTTAACTAATGAATATGTATATTACTGAGTATTGATGAAATGGTAAAATTAAATATCAACATACCTTGTATATGTGTATTAAATTACGCTATTGAACTGACGCAAAAATTATTCCGTTTTAAAAGTCTATATTTTGGTATAGATAACTTAAGATACAAGGAAAAACTTCAGTATTCAAACGAATTGGTAAAAATCTGAAAATTATTATTGCAAAAACAAAGCTTTGCTGTAAAATAAATAACTATATGTGTATATTCTGCTAGATTATTTGGTAGTTTATCTGCTATATTAGATAAGAGACAGACGGTCGGGATAATTTATTCAAAATATTTCTTATTGTTCTTCTTTTTAATAATTAGTGGAAATTTCAAACTATTTTGAGATCCATATCATTTCAGATACTCAATTGTATCTCATTATGTTTGGAAATATTAAATAGGAAACACTGTTAGTGTTCAACCAGAGAAAATTAGACGCATCTTGTTTAAAAGTTTGCAAAAGTTTATCAGTGGTAATATACAAAAGCATATAAGAGAAACCTAAAGAATTACGGTATTTGGACATTCATATATATCAGAAATAACATAAATGTTTTTTGTAAATCTTCTTTCATATTCAAAACCGTCTGAGAGAAACCAAAAGAAATACGGTATTTGGACATTCATATATACCTTGAATAACATAACATGAATGTTTTCTGTAAATTTTCTTTCATGTTCAAAAGTATCAAAGAGAAACCAAAAAGAAATACGACATTTGGACAATTATATAGACCCTGAATAACATAAATGTTTCCTGTAAATCTTCTTTCAGGTCTAAAGTTCCCAAGAGAAACCAAAAGAAATACGGTATTATGACATTCATATAGACTTTGAATTACATGAATGTTTTCTGTTAATCTTCTTTCATGTTCAAAAATATCTAAGAGAAACCGAAAGAAATAAGGTATTATGACATTCATATATACCCTGAATAACATGAATGTTTTCTTTAAATCTTATTTCATATTCAAAAGTATCGAAGAGAAACGAAAATAAATACGGTATTTGAGCATTCATATATAACTAGAATAGCATGAATGTTTTCTGTAAATCTTCTTTCATATTCAAAAGTATCTAAGACAAACCGAAAGAAAAATTGTATTTGAATATATATAAATACCCTGATAAACATGAATGTTTTCTGTAAATCTTCTTTCATGTTCAAACGTATCTAAGAGAAACCAAAAGAAATACAGTATTTGGATATTCATGAAGTAACCGAATAACATGAATGTTTTCTGTAAATCTTCTTTCTTGTTCAAAATAATCTAAGAGAAATCAAAAGAAATACATTATTTGAACATTCATATATTTACTGAATAATATGAAAGTGTTCTGTAAATCTTCTTTCAAGTTCAAAAGTATCTAAGAGAAACCTAAAGAAATAAGGTATTTGGACAATCATATATACACAAAAAGCATGAATGACTTTTGTAAATCTTCTTTCATATTCTAGGAAAAATAAGAGGTATAGAATACTAAAATATTAATTTGCAATTTGAATTAAATTTAATTTCAGAATAAAAATTTTTTTTACTATATTAATTCTAATTTTGCATACCATAGATTATTATTTACCTTAGATTAATATTTGCACTTTACTTTATTTCTTTCGTTACAAAAAAAAAAAAAAAAAAAACTTATATTTTTATGACATGTTATGTTAATTTAAATAAGAAATATTATATAATTACATTTTAAGCTTTTAAAAATTAAATTTTTTTATCAGTTTTTAGGATTAGTTCCCTTTTATACAACAGTATATGATATTAAAAGTGCAAACTTGAAAAGAAAATGCTATTAACACAAAACTTTCTTATAAATTAAAAAAACTTGTCTTTGTATATCACTTATTCACAGAGAAATCAAGTATATGTAATAAAAAAACAATAATTTAAAACTATACTTTGATTACATTTTTTACCAGTGCATAGAAATTTGCAGTTTAATAGAAACATAGTTGTAACTGTTGCAGTCTAAAATACTGTAAAAGCATAATTCTGTAAAACAACTGTAAATAACAGAGGAAATTCATTTATTGATATAAAATTGAAATTTTGATATAAATGCCTTCATATAAAATACTTGATATTATTCACGTAAAGTTGTGAACATCTATTTAGTTGTCGGCATACGTAGAGCTATTAAAATTTACGAAGTGGAATTGTTTCTAACTTTCTGTAAACAATTTACAGAAGAGATAAAAAGTGAGAACGATACTAACTTTATAAAAAGCAGTATGCTGTGTATGTATTAAAATTAATTTTGGAATCTGCTAAATCAATTTCTTCAGGAGTAGAAGTTAAGAAACAGTCTATCGCCATGAATTATTCAAAGTATTACTTATTGTTCTATCTTACGATAATTTCAATAAATGGAAAATATTACAAGGTTTCTTTCTGAATGAATATCATCTCAAGTAGAAATGTATCTCATCATGACTAAGAATATAGAAGAGAGAAATCTATCAGAAGCGTTCTTTTCCTCTCCTTGCTTCGGAATTATTCATGAAGTGTAAATTTTAGCAATAGATACGAATGAGACAGTGTAGTAAGTTACTGGTATGAAATTTTCTGTATAAGAGTAGAAAATATACTATTTATAAGCTATTTTATAGGGAATTCTTAAATCGTAATAGATATACATATATATGTAAATATATGCATATATATATATATATATGTATATATATATATATATATATATATATATATATATATATATATATATATATATATATATATATATATATATATATATATATATATATATATATATATATATATATGTATATATATATATATATATATATATATATATGTATATATATATGTATATATATATATATATATATATATATATATATATATATATATATATATATATATATATATATATATATATATATATATATATATATATATATATTATATATATATATATATATATATATATATATATATATATATATATATAATACATTTTATAGTTAAAACCCCAGTTGTAAAATCAGTTATTTAAAAAAAATTCTCAAAATAAAGGAATTTCAATATTTGCCCTTATATAAGTGAACTTAGTAATTTTATACCTAAATATATTTTTTCATTTCTGTATTATATCATTGCATACATTAAATACAAATGTGATTATTTAATGATATTGTTCTCATAAAAATTACAGAAATGTAACTATATTTATAAAGTCAGTTACTTTTAAAATAAGTCTTTTATAAATAAATGAATCCTAACAAAAGTCTCCAGTTGTAAAATCAATTATATTAAAATTATACAAAAAAAAACCGAATTTCTATTTTTACTTTATCTAAGTAATTAATAATTTTATATCTAAATATGTTCTTCCCGTCTGTATTACATTATTGCATACTTTCCACATTAAACTGTTAATTACTAAAATATAACTATATTTATAAAATCAATTACATAAAAATATCTTTTGAAAATAATTGACTTCTATAAAAAGCCCTAGATGTAAAATCAATTGTTTTAAAAAGTTAAAAATTACATGAATTTCTATATTTACCTCTATCTAAGCATCTCTTAATAATTCCATATATGAATATGATTTCTTATTACTGTATTATATTACTGCATACTGTCTACATTAAAATGTAATAAAGAGTAATTTTTATAAGAAATATTTTATAAGTAATTCTTAATAATTTTATATCTAAATATATTTTTCACTTTTGTGTTATATTACTGCATTCTTTCCATATAAATGTGATTATTCTATGATATTATTCTCTTAATAATTACAGAAATATAACTATATTTATAAAGTCAACTATTTTTAAAAGAAATCTTTTTAAAAGAACAAAATACTAAAAAAAGTCCTCAGTTGTAAAATCAATTAATTTAAAAATGTTCAAATTAAACAAATTTCTGTATTTAAATTTACCTAAGTAATTCTTAATAATAATATATCTAAATATACTTTTTCTCTTTTGTACTACATTATTACATAAATTCTACATTAAACTATGATGCATATAATTATATTATTCTCTTAATGATTACTGAAATATAACTATATTTATAAAGTGAATTATTTAAAAAAACGCTTCATAATAATTGGCCCCTGTTGTAAACTTAATTGTTTAAAAATGTGAAAATTAAAAATTGAACTTGAAAATCAAATGAATTCCTATATTTACATTTATCTAAGTAATTCTTAATAATTTCATAAATGAATAATTTTTTTCTTACTGTATTATTTTACTGCATATTTTATACATTAAAATGTAATGAATTTAATGATATTCATATCTTAATAATTACAAAAATGTAACTGTACTTAGAAAGTCAATTTAATTGTCTTTATACAGTCATTTTTAAAAAAATTGTATTTTAAGTATAATTCACTTCTAAAAAAATCCTAGTTTTAAAATAAATTATTTTTAAAAGTCTCAAATTAAACGAATTTCCATATTCACTTAAGTAATTCTTAATAATTTCACATCTAAATATTTTTAAAATTTCTGTATTACATTATTGCATACCTTCCACATTAAAATGTAATAAATTTAATGACATTATTCTCTTTATAATTACAGAAATGTAACTATCTTTCCAAAGTCAATTATTTAAAAAAATCTTAAATTTAAACAAAAGTATTCCTAACTTTCGTATAATAATCCGAATAATTATAGGTTCTATGAAAGAGAAAAATACGTGAAATACTGAATGAATTTCCCCTTGAAAGAAAGAGCATTTTATTCGTAATTATTTTAATTCTTTGAGATATTTTAATGAATACCCTGCAGTGAATAAGCTGGGATCACCTTTACATTGAGTCGTATTGAGTCTTTTTTCCTCCAGATTTCGAAAGAGTTATTTACATTTGAATTCTCATGAATATAATGCAGTTATTTATCTCAAATTAATAGGAATATTTTACATTTTAATGATGTCCGTGGTAGGTTATCTATGGATTCCATTTGTTTTAAAAGATTTTATTTGAAACGTCTGAGGAAGCAAATTGTCTGTTCTCTGAATTTAATTTAAAATTCATTTATTTTGATGTTTTGATTCAAGTACTGTAAAAGGTTTTCATTTTTTGCTTTCGATTTGTCTGATAATGCTCTAGGATAGAATTATTTGTAGAATCAAAAGAATTCGAACTTTTTTGTTCTCTCAATTCAGTGACTTTTTATCAAACTCGAGTGGATTTCTTTGAAAATGTTTAGGATTTCAAGAAAATGGTGCTGTTTTGTTCTCTTTGTTTCAGCAAATGATTTAGAATATTTTAGAATGCCTGATTGATAAATTATGCATTTCATGAAAAGAAATTTACATTATGTTATAACTGTACTTGATGTTTATCATAAAATAATAGAATTTACGAACTGCGAGTAAAAAATGCATGTGAAAATAAAATTTAAATGTGTTTTAGTCTTTTTATAAGTCCTTGAAATATTGCTAAATAAATTTTCACTATAAATCACGTCATCATATGCTAACAATAAAATAATTTTTTTTTGTAATTCAATTTATCGCAAAGAAGAATTGGTAATTGTAATTACTAATGCACGAATATAAAATATATTTAGTTTCTGTGCGATCGATGTTTCTTAAAAGCATTCATAAATGTATCTTTTGATAAAACATATTCATAATTCACATTTAACTTTAATAATAAAATCAAATAATTGTATGATTATATAATGGGACAAGGTACATTGAAAATGACAAATTTAGATAAAAATTTTAATATGACATTTTCTTCTGAGAAAATCGAGACTTTTTTCAGAAAAATTAAATCTGCACCTAATTATGAAGAGATATTTTTGAATTAATCATTATATATTTCCTGTTAATTTTTAAGTAACATAAATTGTTTTACTTCAACGAATTATTTAGTCATTTATTAAATACAGTTTTGACAGTAATTGACTTCTATGAAAGGTACCAGTTGTAAAACTAATTGATTAAAAAAAACGGAAAATAAAAAACTGAAGTTGAAAGTTAAATGAATTAATACATTTACCTTTATCTAAATAATTTTTAATAACTTCATATCTGAAAATGATTTTTCATTACAGTATTATATTACTGCACACTTTCTACATTCAAAAGTAATGAATTTATCGATATTATTCTCTTAATAATTACAGGAATATAAAAGTGTTTTAAAATTTAATCTAATTTTGTTTATAAATTTATTTTTCAAAAAAAGTGTTTTAAAAATACCTGAATCACACAGATTTGAAATCAATTATTTTAAAAAGGCTAAAATCAAACGAATTTATATATTTATCTAAGTAATTCTTAATAATTTCATATCTAAATATGCTTTAAATTTCTGTATTACATTATTGCATACTTTCCACATTAAAATGTAATGTATTTAATGATATTATTCACTTAATAATTGAAGAAATGTAACTATCTTTTTAAAGTCAATTATTTAAAAAATCTTAAATTTAAACAAAAGTATTCCTAACTTTCGTATAATAATCCGAATACTTAAAGATTCTTTGAAAGAGAACAATACGTGAAATACTGAAAGAATTTCCCCTTGAAAGAAAGAACATTTTATTCGTAATTATTTTAATTCTTTTGAGATATTTTAATGAATACCCTGCAGTGAATAAGCTGGGATCACCTTTACATTGAGTCATATTGAGTCTTTTTTCCTCCAGATTTCGAAAGAGTTATTTACATTTGAATTCTCATGAATATAATGCAGTTATTTATCTCAAATTAATAGGAATATTTTACATTTTAATGATGTCCGTGGAAGGTTATCGATGGATTCCATTTGTTTTAAAAGATTTTATTTGAAACGTCTGAGGAAGCAAATTATCTGTTCTCTGAATTTAATTTAAAATTAATTTATTTTGATGTTTTGATTAAAGTACTTTAAAAGCTTTTCATTTTTTGCTTTCGATTTGTCTGATAATGCTCTAGGATAGCATTATTTGTAGAATCAAAGAATTCGAGCTTTTTTTATTCTCTTAATTCAGTGACTTTTTATCAAACTCAAGTGGATTTCTTTGAAAATGTTTAGGATTTGAAACAAATGGTGCTGTTTTGTTCTCTTTGTTTCAGCAAATGATTTAGAATATTTTAGAATGCCTGATAAATTATGCATTTAATGAAAAGAAATTTACATTATGTTATAACTGTACTAGACTTTTATCGCAAAGTAATTGAATTTACGAACTGCGAATAGATAATGCATGTGAAAATAAAATTTAAATGTGTTTTCAGTCATTTTAATAGTCTCTAGAATATTGCTAATTAAATTTTCACTATAAATCACGTGATCATATGATAACAATAAAATATTTTTTTGTAATTGAATGTAATTTAAAGAACACTTGGTAATTGCAGTTACCAATAAACGAATATAAAATTTATTTAGGGTCCTTATGACCGATGTTTCTAAAAAGCATTCATAAATTTATCTTCTGATAAAAAGTATTCTCAATGCTTATTTAACTTTAATAATAAAAACAAATACCTGTATGATAATTTAATATGACAAGGGACATTGTAGATGAAAAATTTAATTAAAAAAATTAATATGACATATTCTTCTGAGAATATCAGGTCTTTTTTCTTGAAAATTAGATCTGCACCTCATGATGAAGAGATATTTTTGAATTAATCATTATATATTTCATGTTAATTTTTAAGTAACATGAATTCTTTTACTTCAACGAAGCATTTAGTCAATTATTAAAAATGTTTTAATAATTGTAATTTACTTCTATGAAAGGCACCAGTTGTAAAACCAATTTTTTAAAAATAGGGAAAATAAGAAACTGAAGTTGAAAGTTAAATGAATTCCTACAATTACCTTTATCTAAATATTTTTTAATAATTTCATATCTCAAAATGATTTCTCATTACAGTATTATATTACAGCAGACTTTCTACATTAAAATGTAAATAATTTAATAATATTATTCTCTTAACAATTACATGAGTATAAGTCTTTTAAAAGATAATTTAATTATCTTTATAAAGCCATTTTTCAAAAAAAGTGTTTTAAAAATACTTGAAACCCCAGTTTTGAAATCAATTATTTTAAAAAGGCTAAAATCAAATGAATTTCTATATATATCTAAGTAATTCTTAATAATTTAATATCTAAATATATTTTGAATTTCTCTATTATAGTATTGCATACTTTCCATTTTAAAATGTGATATATTTAATGATATTATTCTCTTAATAATTACAGAAATGTAACTATATCTTTAAATTCAATCATCTTTTTAAAAATCTTAAGTTTAAACGAAAATATTCCTGACTTTCGTATAATAATCCGAATACTTATAGGTTCTTTCAAAGAGAGCAATAAGTGGAATACTGAAAGAATTTAACCTTGAAAGAAAGAGCATTTTATTCGTAATTATTTTAATTCTTTGAGATATTTTAATGAATACCCTGCAGTAAATAAGCTGGGATCACCTTTACATATTGAGTCGTATTGAGTCTTTTTTCCTCCAGATTTCGAAAGAGTTATTTACATTTGAATTCTCATGAATATAATGCAGTTATTTATCTCAAATTAATAGGAATATTTTACATTTTAATGATGGTCCGTGGAAGGTTATTGATGGATTCCATTTGTTTTAAAGTATTTTAATTGAAACGTCTGATTTAGCAAGTTGTCTGTTCTCTGAATTTAATTTAAATTCATTTATTTTGATGTTTTGATTCAAGTACTGTAAAAGGTTTTCATTTTTTGCTTTCGATTTGTCTGATAATGTTCTAGGATAGCATTATTTGTAGAATCAACAGAATTCGAACTTTTTTTATTCTTTTAATTCAGTGATTTTTTATCAAACTCGAGTGATGTTTAGGATTTGAAGCAAATGGTGCTGTTTTGTTCTCTTCGTTTCAGCAAATGATTTAGAATATTTTTGAATCCCTGATAAATTATGCATTTAATGAAAAGAAATTTACATTATGTTATAACTGTACTAGAATTTTTTCGTAAAGTAATTGAATTTACGAACTGAGAGTACGTAATGCATGTGAAAATAAAGTTTAAATATGTTTTCAGTCCTTTTAATAATAACTAGAATATTGCTAAATAAATCTTCACTATAAATCACGTGTTGACATGATAACAATAAAATCCTTTTTTGTAATTCAATTTAATTCAAAGAAGAATTGGTAATTGCAATTCCCAGTGCATGAATATAAAGTTTATTTAGGACATTACGATCGATGTTTCTAAAAAGCATTCATAAATGTATCTTTCAATAATAAAATATTGTTAATGCTTATATAAATTTAACAATAAATTCATAGCAAGCAATTACATGATAATTTAATGGACCAGGGACATTGAAAATTGTATATTTGCTAAATAAACTTGGACTGTAAAACACGTGATCATATGCTAACAATAAAATCATTTTCTGTAATTTAATTTAATCCAAAAATGTAATTGGTAATTGTAATTTCCAATGCATGAATATAAAATTTATTTAGGGTCCTTACGTTCGATGTTTATAAAAAATCAATCATAAATGCATCTATTAATAAAATAAATAATGATTATTCTTATTTAGCTTTAATAATAATCAAATTTCATATTAAATAATTTTATGAAAATTTAATGGACAATGGACATTGAAAATGATAAATTTGCTAATAAATTGCTAAATAAATTTTTGCTATAATTTAAGTGATCATATGCTAACAAAAAATCATCTTTTGTAATTCAATTTAATCCAAAAAAGAATTGGTAATTGTAATTAACAATGCATGAATATAAAATTGATTTAGTCTCCTTACGATCGATGGTTATAAAAAGCTTTCAGAAATGATCTTTTGATAAAAATTATTAATAATTTTTATTTGACTTCAATAATAAACATATTCCACAGCAAATAACTGTATGATAATTTTATACACCAGGAACATTGAAAATGATAATTTTGCTAAATAAATTTTCACTGTAAATCACGTGATCATATGTTAAAAACACAATCATTTTTTGTAATTAAATTTGATTCAAAGAAGAATTGGTAATTGTAATTCCAAATGGAAGAATATAAAATTGATTTAGGGTCCTTACGATCGATGTTTTGAAAAAACCTTCATAAATGTATCGTTTGATAAAACAAATTCATAATACTTATTTAACTTTAATATTATTTTCATTCCATAGCAAATAATTTTATGATAATTTAATGGACATAGGACATTGAAAATGGTAAATTTGCTAAACAAATTTTCATTATAAATCACGTGATCATATGCTACAATAAAATCATTTTTTGTAATTGAATTTAATGCAAAGAAGAATTGGCAACTATAATTCCCAATGCACGAATATACAATTTATTTAGGTGCATATAGCCGATGTTTTCTAAAAAGTATTCATAAATGTATCATTTGATAAAAATATTTACAATGCATATTTAACTTTAATAATAAACTTTTTCCATAGCAAAAAATTGTATGATTATTTATTGAACATGAGACATTGAAAATGGTAAATTTGCTAAATAAATTTTCACTACAAATCACGTGATCATATACTAACAATAAAATCATTTTTTAAATTCAATTTAAACCCAAAAAGAATTGTTACCTGTAATTCCGAATGCGTGAATAAAAATTTTATTTAGGGTCCTTACGATCGATGTTTATAAAAAGCATTCATAAATGTATCTTTTGATAAAAAATATTGATAATGCTTATTTAATTTCAATAATATTCAAATTCCATAGCAAATTATTGTATGATAATTTAATGAGAAAAGGGACATTGAAAATAACAAATTTGCTAAATAAATTGCTAATTAAATTTTCACAATAAATCACGTGATCATATACTAACAATAACATTATTTTTCTTGTAATTCAATTTAACTCAAGGAAGAATTGGTAAATGTAATTCCCAATGGAAAAATTTTAATTTATTAAGGGTCCTTACGATCGATGTTTCTAAAAAGCATTCATAAATGTATCTTTTGATAAAAAATTTTGATAATGCTTATATAAGTTTTATTATTAACTCATAGGAAATAATTGTGTGATAATTTAATGGACAAGGAACATTGAAAATGACAAATTTGCTAAACAATTTGTTAAATAAATTTTCACTATAAATTCCGTGATCATTTGCTAAAATACAAGCTTTTTTGTATTTCAATTTAATTCAAAGAAGTGTTGGTAATTGCAATTTCCAATGCACTAATAAACAATTTATTTAGGGTCCTTACGATCTATGTTTCTAAAAAGCATTCATAAATGTAATTTTTGATAAAAAATATTGATTATGCTTATTTAACTTTAATAATAAACTCATTAGATAGCAAATAATTGTATGATAGTTTAATGAGAAAAGTAACATTGAAAATGACAAAAACAGACAAAAAAATTTAATATGACACTTTCTTCTGAGAAAATCGAGTTAGGTCTACAAATCATTATGAAAATACATTTTATAATTAATTATTATGTAATTCAATTTAATTTTAAAATAATATGAATAATTTTACACCAACAAATTCTGCTTTTTCTCATACATCCATAATTTTAAAAAATAATGTTTTACAATATGTAGATTTTGTTCTGATTTAGTAACTTCGATATGTTTCAGGTATATTATTTTTATGTACATTTTTTTCAAAATATTATATTCTCTAAAAGTTTAAAATTAAACTGGATTTCTTTTGAAAATTACAAACTATTTTTAAATGTAGGAGAGAATTTAATGC
>CM063509.1:107814541-107859541 GCA_032207245.1 Pardosa pseudoannulata
GTATGTCTACTTTATGTTTAAACTTATTGTATTTTATTTTATCACGTGTTTCACTCTTCAAGTGTACATAGTAAAGAAGGACAAAATATAGTCAAAGTTGTATTAATGACATTTTGTGAAATACATTTTTTCTGATAAAAATAGATAGATTTGAATAAATTGTAAGTTAGATCTTTTGACTCAATCATTATTTTTTGAAGTCATAATGCAACGTGTATAAAAATACAAAGTACTTATTATATTTTAAATTTAATTTGATATGCTTTACTCATTTTATAATATGGTGTAAATTTAAATGAAAACGATAAATTCAAATGTAAATATAAATGAAAATATTGTATTCCTTCAAGAACACTGTATTTAATAATTTACGTTTAAAATACAAAACTTTAAGGCCATAAATTTGAAACAGTTAGCATACAAATTTGAGATACTAAAAGTATTGTTTATAGCTATTTTAATCCGAGAGTTAAATGATTTCTTGACAATTTGTATAATTCCACGAATTTTTACTTTTAAAATATGTTATTTTAGACTAAACATAAAAATATTGAAATCATTTCTATAGTCGATGTTCTAATTATATTTTAGACAGCAAATTGTTCAAATTAAACTCTTATCTTTTGAATATCTGTTTTCGTTTTCTTAAACATTATAAAAGCTTTTAACATTTTGAAAAATTTGTCAAATATATTCTAAAGTATTTTAAGTAATTATCTTTCTTTATACACACACACACAGATATATATATATATATATATATATATATATATATATATATATATATATATATATATATATATATATATATATATATATATATATATATATATATATATATATATATATATATATATATATATATATTTATATATATATATATATATATATATATATATATATATATATATATATATATATATTTTATATATAATATATAAATATATATTATATATAAATATATAATATATAAATTTTTTTTAATATTATTTTATTTTTTACTAATATATATATATAAAATATATAATCTTTTTTTTAAATATTATATTTTCATTTTTTAAAATATAGAGTTTAACTAATTTTGACATTTGAAAAGATTTTTATTTTAGTAATAATTATCTAAATTTTATCTTTTATAAAGGTATTATGATTTGACAATTTCAAGGTACTTGAACTGTTTTAAAATGTCTTTGTCAATTAATAAATTATCAAAACTTCTTCAATAACTTTTAACATTTTGAAAAATTTTTGAAGTGTATTCTAAAGTCTTTTAAGTAATTAAGTTAATTATCTTTCCCTAGGAAAGGTATTTAATGATTAGAAGACAAATTTCAAGGTACTTGAACTGTTTTAAAATGTCTTTGTCAATTAAAATAAATTGCCAAACTGTCTATCTAACAATAACATTTTACATGTTTCTCGGGTTCTTGTGTTCTGTTATTTTGTATGATAAGAAAATTATTAAATAACAGATATATAATAATAAATACATCTCTTTTAATTCAAACCCTTTAGCAGTTGAATTTTATTACACATGAAAGAGAATTAGCTTTACTGTAACTGATTGCTGTATCATGAAATAATCCTTAACTAAATAACGTGTTACGTATTTTCATTTTTCAGTAACAGAATGAAGAGTTTGCTAATTTTACATGTGATGAATTGCCATTATGTTTCATCCTGTATATAATAATAGCTTCTTTCCGTCTGCCTTGGATTTATTAGCGGATAGACCTTAAATGGATAGACGCATTCATGTTGAATACTTGATGAGTTAGGGTGATCAAAATTCAGAGAGAGTAAATTTTATTTCCTAAACTATCAATCCGATTCTAAAATAAATTGCCATAAATATGCTTTATATCACAGCAAAAAATAATACCTTCTTTTAAACGTTCAAAATGCATCTCCTCTCAATTTTTGAGCATTTAATGCCATTAAATTAAGCAGGCGATTAAATTTATCACGTAATATATGGGTAAAAATAACATTTTTTTCTAGTATTATGATGGCATTCCTTTAACAATCTCATTTAATAATTTCTTTTAAATTATATTATCCTTTTAAATTATTTAAATATAATCTGCATTATTTTAATACGCTTTATCACTGAATTTAGATATGACGTAAGTACTTTTCTTTTATATTTGGATTAAATAATAGGTTAGGTATATATGTGGTAGTTTTAAATTTATTTAATCATCAATTATTTTTGTTGCAAGGTAATTCTGCCAAAACAAAAACCATTTTTAACCTGCCTTATAGGGTACTTTACAATTCTGGAAAATTAAAAATTTTACTTATCCCGTTATTACGTACAGACTGTTACGTAAAGACTTATACCAGGTCTATTGAGATAACACAAAGAAATAAGACACCAGAAACAAATGAGCAAAGACTCGCCCTTTTGCAGACTCCTTATTTAAAATTTGTTTTTTAATAATCTGTTGACGCTAATAAAACATATTAAATCTTAATATGGAGTCTCCATATACTGTTTTAAATGTTGGGGCAACTTCCTGTTTCTGATGACTCTATATGTTCAGGTAAAAATAAAAGGTTGAACACTCCCTGCCTCTGAAGTTATCCGTTTGCTCCGTCTTGGCCTGCATTTTCTCTGAAGGAGCCTTCAAAATCTACCGAGCAAAATCCATTGACAACTGTTGCCACGGCCAAAGGCGACTGACCCGCATTAGGAACCCCTCTTGTTAATGGAGTCGTAGGTTGGTCACTGACATCACTTTCGTCCTTCGGTTAGTCTCCCGCGCTGACGTTGTCCAGTAGTGTATATCAACGTTACACCCATCATATCATGGGCTATATTCTAGTATATAAATATATTAAATTATACATTTTGTTACATATTTTACTATAGAATTTTGAGGTTGCTATGTAAATTCTATAGGAAACCTATTATATAATCATTGTTACAGGATCTTCTAAATATCTCAAGAAAATATTTTAACCCTCGGGGACGTTGGTCATTCCTCTGGGGACGCAGCGTTCTAAAAACATTTCACACAAAATCACCGAATAAAAATAAACTTAACAAATTTTCAGTACCTGACTGAAAGTTCTAGACCCCAATAACATGCATTTCCTCAATTTTCTATGATTCTTTTTCTCAGAAAGATATAGTTTTACTTTATTCGGGCTCTACAGTCCATGCACATAAATTTTTTCAATTTTATTTAATGTTTTTGTTCGGAGGAGAGATGTTGTCAAAATATATCGCCATAGGATTAAAATGATGAAACATAAAGATGAACTACAAGAATGTGATTTAAGTTTGTAATTTGTGTGTGTCCTATATTAATAATTTCAGAATGCCAATAAAAAATATATGAAGTTCAAATTACTTTCAAAAATTAATATTTCAAGTAATCCGAAATATATTTGAAACTTTTAATAAAGTATGTTTGGCAATATAAATTTTATATTAATCACAAAAAACAATTTTGTTGGTATTTTGTTAAAAAAAATTTAACCTTACCTCCAACGCCCTCCGCGCATTCTGGTGTAACTCCAAGAAAAGCGCATCCTCGTGGGTTTAACCCTTTAGCGGGCAGCGGTTTTACAGGGAAACTACCTATTAAACATATTTTCTCTGCTTTTTAGAGATATATGAATGAATTTTTTACAATTTTTTTAATGTTTTTAACATTTTAAACTTCAACAGATGGTAGCACTGCACTAAATTTATTCTTCATTTTGAAATATAACTATTTAAACTTATTGTAACTAGAAAGTCAGTAAATGATTTTTCTCACTTGTGACCCCCAAAAAATTTCTGTCTAAACATTGATTATAAACTTTTAATTTATTTCTTATACCATTTTAACGATACTTATTGCTCTTCCAATATAATAAAATTAAAAATATATATATTATGTTTACACTGTACAAGGGGAAAAGTTTATCAGCTAAATTACCCCTCAAACCTTCCTAAGGAAAACCCTAATGAGATTAAAGAAAAGATTTCATATAATTTAGATATATAAAGATCATAGATAATATTTATAAACTAATTTAATTCTAAAGAATTTATGTTGGTGATCTGTAAAGGGTTAAAGATAGGGTTCTAAGATAATATTTTTTTATAAAATATATAATACATAATCGATATTAAAGACCATCATATGGCTGGCTATATGTTAGTACATATATATTAAATGCTGCATTTTGCTACATATTTTACAATCTATTTTTAACATGGATATGTAAATTCTATAGGAAACGTACTACATAATCAATATTACAGATATTGTTCTAAGTATGTAAATAAACTATTTTAACCATCGGGGCACTGGCCACACCTCTTGTGCTTGAGCGTGCTAGAAACATTTCAAGCAAAATCACCCAATAGAAAAAAACTTACCAAATTATCAGTAGCTGACTGAAAGGTCTTTCTAAACCCCAATAACATGCATTTCCGTAATAGTTTTACTTTATTCGGGCTCCAGAAACATGGTGCATGCACATATATTTTTACAATTTTGTTTAATGGCTTTGCTCAGAGGACAGATGTTGTCAAAATACATCGTTATAAGATTAAAACAGATGAAATTTAAAATTGAACTGAAAGATTGTGGTTTAAGTTTTAACAATTTTTTGTCCTACATTTGTGATTTCGGAATACCAATAAAAATATATGCAATTCAAAATACTTTTAAAAGTTAATATTTCAAGTAATCCGAAATATATTTGAAACTTTTAATAAAGTATATTTGGTAATACAAAGATTATATTCGTCCCAAAAAACAATTTTGATATCATTTTTTTAAACGAAAATTGACTTCAAGAAGCGAGCATCCTCGCGGGTTAAAAGATAATTTTTAAAGATAAGTTTCTAGGATTATATTTTTCAATAAAACATATAATACATAAACGTAATTTTATGTTGAAAATAAAAAATAAAACTGTAAACTCTCTCTTTATATATAAATAAATAAATATATATACATACATATACATATATACATATATATATATATATATATATATATATATATATATATATATATATATATATATATATATATATATATATATATATATATATATATATATATATATATAATGCACTAGCATACATTACGTTGCACATAAATGAAAAATGAAACCTTGAAAAGCCAATGTTCCATTAATAGAACAGAGACGTAAATTTTCCTTTAAAATTTAAAAATAAAATTTTACTTTTGTTGTATTCCTTTAGGATATGTTATCTAATGATATATTTTAAAGTACTGCGTTTTTTCCATTTAGATTAGAATTCTGGTAAATTTAATTGTAAGGGATTGTAAAATTGACAAAATATAGTAAAATTAAAAAAATTAAAAAAAAATAAATAATTATCTAAATAAAATAAAACTTCTTGTAAAAATGCTTTATAACGTCATGTTCAATTGTATGCAAAAGCGATATTTTTTTATATATGAATTTTTTATTTTAACCCATATTGGACCGCTGTCCTATAAATAGGACAGCAAATGTAAATCCATTTAATAACAAAGTTATAAATATTTCCTTGGTGGTTTTTATTTTAACACCTTTAAAATAGACACACTTTAGCATAATAGTAAAAAAAAAGTGAGAAATAAAATTATATTGGATTGTAAAATCTATTTTCAGCAAACTCTTAAAAATTGTGATTTTTTAATCTTTAATTTTATATTCATTATTATTATTATTTTCAAACGTCGTGGAGGTTACTTGCAGTTTATAAACAGAACTAATAATGTAGCTGAGCGTTTTTGTTCAAAAGTATATTTTACACGTGTATTTTGTAAATATAAAAAAAGGTGTCCTAAATATAGGACGACGGTCCAATCCCGATTATTTTTCCACGAATTCGTTATTGCATTCATAGCGCACATTCTTTTCTTATCTTTCAATGAGAGCCTGTTCAAACACCTGTTCGCACACCTGGACAGAACAAGGGGAAATATGTGTCTATTGTAATCAGGAAAACTGGAGATTGCATAATAAACTTAATCTCTTACTCTCATGCTTGGTTGAAATTTGTTTAGTGTTTAGCATGCAGCTCTATTTCTTTTCTGCTAAGAATTTGGATACTTTACTCTGCATTTTTCTTCTGTAAAAATGCCACGTAGATTTTCAACAATCCAAGACACTCTCGAATATATGAATTCTTTACGTGATGAGGAATTGATGATCCTGAAATTGGTATTGTTCCTCCTAATCCAGACTCTGTTAGTGATGAAGAAGAAATAGATGATTCAGCCACAAAATGTGAAAAGCCATGAATGCATGATGGGCTAAAAATTTAAGATACCGCTGGTATTGAAATTTTATCAAATAATTATAAAGAATGTCATCTTCCACCGAAAAAAAAACCCAGTGGGTAAAACGTCAACCAAAATTTGAATTATTAAGTGATTCAATTTCAACACGAGATTATGAAATTATAAGCGTGGTTGTAGAAAAAACTTCAGTTGAACTCTTCCACATGATGGTTCATGGCATAATATCTGTTACTGAAACAGAAACAAATCGGTATGCAGCTCCCCCTCCTCCCCCAAAAATACATTCTTTGAGCATTACAGAAACAGAACTCACGCAATATCCAGGTGTCAATTTCTTTAGTATGTACTATTAGTTACCACGCGAAAAAAATGTACTGGGAAAATGCTCCAGACACTGGACCTACATTAGTGAATAAAGCTATGTCCAGAATGACACCAAGCCCTGCGTGGTTGTAGAAAAAACTTCAGTTGAACTCTTCCACATGATGGTTCATAGCATAATATCTGTTACTGAAACAGAAACAAATCGGTATGCAGCTCCCCCTCCTTCCCCAAAAACACATTCTTTGAGCATTACAGAAACAGAACTCACGCAATTTCTAGGTGTCAATTTCTTTAGTATGTACTATTAGTTACCAAGTGAAAAAATGTACTGGGAAAATGCTCCAGACACTGGACCTACATTAGTGAATAAAGCTATGTCCAGAATGACACCAAGCCCTTTATTCAATTTAACGATAATTCTTCAATTGAATCACACGATTGTTATTATAAAATTCGACCTCTTTATGACAAAATCAACGTAACCTTGAAGCAATTTGGTATATTTTCTGAAAACATCACCATCGATGAAAGAATGGTAAGATATATAGGAAGGAACATTTACAAGATGTTCATGAAAAATAAACCTCTAAAATTTGGATATAAATTATGAATGTTAGCATCGTACAATGAATATCCTTTTTTTTACTATCCCTTATCAAAGATCATAGTTCATAAACTGTAAGAAAAAAACAACAACAGTATACTTAAAATGTAATGTTGGACGTTACATTTACTATTTCTACAAATTTCACCTATGAATCAGCCTAATGAGATGAAAGTGATATTTGTTAAATTTTAGCAGTGTATTGGACCGTTGTCCTATTTATAGGACAGCTAATTACTTAAAAAAATAAAATTATTTTTTTCAAAATTTTGGTTTTATATGCTTAATTACACCATATTAATGATATGGATGAAGTTTTATTAACTTACAGAAATATTTAGTTGGTGTGGTACAATATGGGTTAAAAATCATGTTCCTTTATTGGAACATTGGCGGGTAAACGGTTAATTTTACCGCATTCAACCTAATAAAACATTGATTTTACATTAAACTTCAAAATTCAACTATTTTGTGTTTGAAAAACAATAGAATTTCTGCTACACTATAAAATTAAATCATATTTCATAATTTGAAAGATCTTAATAATTACTACGAGATAAATACAACACAGAAAACCATTTTATTTATTTCAGTCATATTTTGCTATTCACTAGTCGACAATACAGTTCATCGAACGTTATTATTCATTCAAAATCAACGTCCATGCTTCCCGAATCTATTTACTATTAATGCTGTAAATTGTAATGATATTCGTAAAATATGATAATCTTTGTATCTGAAATATACAAATAAAATGATTTTGTATATTTATCATTCCAGTGATCTAAAGATTTATTATTTAAAGTGGAGTGTATGAATAAAACCTGAATATGATCCAAGTCTTTTAGTGTCAAATCATAAAAGAATAATCCATAATTGAATTGCCTCTAGCCTTTGTAAAATATATTAATATGATTAAAGATGAATGGTAACATTCAGGGATATATTCTGAAGTTTAATAAATCCACTAAATAGCATATATTAATAGGATTATTCTGTTCGTGTTGTGTATTATAATATTAGACACATATTTTAAAAATTTATTCGGTGTACAAGGCATAGCATAATTTTGTTTTTTATAATATAAATTTATCGGATGTATAAAATGCTGGAATATTTTCTATTATAATTTCAATGAATGAAATAATACAAATAATGCAGAATTAATATCTTTATCATAACGTTCCATTTACTTTCTTTTAATTCCGTTCCATTTAGTTTATTTTAATTCTATAAAGCTTCCCTTAACCCTTTAGCGAACAGTGGTTTCACAGTGAAACCTCTTTTTAACCCTCTAAGCATTATGCACGTAATTTTCTCCCAAGCCGATGGTGTTTTCAAACGCGTGTGCACGTGTTATGAGGTGATTTAGATATATAAAACATCTTTTAATTAACCCCTTCCGGTATGATTAAATAATGAAAAACTGTGCATGAATTAACCATTTAACTTTTATTTAAAAAACTTGTTCCATTTTACAATTCTTACATATTCTTAATTAAAATCCACTTTTTACATAGTGTTAAATAATATCTAAAACAGTAAAATTAAGAAAATATCAAAGCAAAAAATTAATAAGGTATACAGATAATAGTCTTCAAGCTAGTGGTACTTTTCAAAACAAAGTGCAAAGGAATTCTTAATTGTTTACACCGCCAAGTAGTCTCACTTTTAATTTGATTCTTGTAACACACACGGCATTTCTTAGTAGGTTTTCTTTTATTCTGACTCATTAATTTGGCAATGACTTGTACCAAGAAATTCTAAGTAAACAATATGCAATAGTGACTTGTGATTTTCACAAGTGACAAAAGTGTTGCCAAATTCAGCACACTAGAAATTTTAAACTAAATTAATTATCATATTTAACAGTAGCTTTAATCACATGACTAGTGTAGCTCGTCATTGTGCGGTATGGAATGAAAAACCAATGACGAGCTAGACTCGTCATTTTACCGGAAGGGGTTAAATGGTTATAATAGTTGTACTTGTAATAAAACTGTGGAATCTAAATCTAATTAATATATATTATGTTATAATAGATCATTATACTGATGGTGAATAATCTTAATAAACCAAAGAGTTAAGAAATCAAATACAGGGAATAAATGAAATAAACTAAAAAATGATCAATTGTGATCTTACTTTGTAACATTTCCCATCAGAATGGTGTTCAATTGTGTCATGAACTCGACCACTTTCCCATAAGCTTCCAGAATTGCTTCTACTTCTTCGCATGGAATTTCTTCTAAGTTAAACGTCATACGACGGAGTATATCAGATGACCGTACATTTAAAAAGCATATTATATTGAATGGCTTCTCATTTGTCTTCTTTAACATGTTTACAGTTGCATTCATGGAATCATGCATAGGGCTAGCCATGTAACCCTTTACGGATACTTATTCTTTATGCCTGAATGTTGAATCTTCCATTGTTCTTCGTTGGCAGCTGTAACACTTAAGAGGGTTAAACATCCTTGTTAAACATTTTGTTAAATTTTAGAGAAATATGAATTTTGTTTTCGTTTTTTTTCATTTTTGAAATTAAAAATTTACAATACATAATAGTACTGCATTTTATTTATTTTTTCTTTTATAATATATGTATTTATACTTGTTGTACCTGGAAAATAAGTAATTCGATTTTTTTTCACTTATGACCCCAAACAAAAATATCTATTCAAATAACATTTATGAATTGTTGAACTATTTATTTATTATACTTTTTGAAAACATTTATTTTTATTCCGATTTAATTAATTTTTTTAAAAGTATTGTAATCCCAATGGATGATGGGTTTGTCAGTTAACCCCCCTCCACAATCCCTCTTATGGTATCCTCTAAGGCAAATCCCTCTAGGGTTTGTAAAAAAAGTCGTTAAAAGATTTTGCATTTATAGGGTCCATTAATTAAATTCATTAATTTCCAAAAAATTTATGTAGGTGACCTTTAAAGGGGTAAACAAAAATACCCTATTTGTATCTTCCCTGCCGAGCTACCAATTATCACATTGGTGAGACGAAAGCTACTTTTTTTATCGCATAAGCCGCTCTGGATTTTCAGTCACAGATGTACAAGAGCATAACTTGGCATTCTCCTTGGCGAGCTGTGCGATGCAATATTTCCTTAAATTCGCCTTTTTTATGATATGACATATCCCCACTGATATGACCCACACATTGGCGTGTTTTTTGTGCTGCGCTTGGCGGTGTTCCACCGTGCCGCCAGGCAAATGGGATGTTGATGAGGAAGACACACTTGCGGACTTGAGGACCAGCAGCGAGAATGGAAAGTGAAGAGACACCTACTACCCGGGGAGAGAAAAGGAACTGGAAGCTGCGTCCTCCGTAGCTTCATTTCGCAGTCACTATAAGTGACATTTTTTTATTGTTTTCTCCTTTCTTTTTTTATTAAACTTTGATTTTTATAATTTTAAATGTTCATAATTTCAATTTAACGTCTGGTTCCAATAAATGCAATTAATTCCATAATGATTTCTCCCTTTTTTAAAACCACTATTTCGTTTTTTTTGCGAGAAGCCAAATATAATTTAAATATTCAAAATTAGGTTATGGTCATAACGCGAAATACATTATACATCATCACGCATGAAATAATATATTTTTTATTGTCTTTTCTGTGGGTTTCTTTTTTCAGCTATTGACCATTATGTATTGAACTACGCGTACTTCCCCGTAGAATGGTACCGTGAAAACAACTCTTTCATAATATTGTTTTGTTTTAAGCATATTTCTATATTGCACCAACTCTCATCAAACACATAAACGTATATATGTGTAAGAGAAATGTTTATAGGAAGACTAATTTTTTGACATCGTTTGAGTTATTTTAATGTCTATTCTGTGATTTTATTTTTTAAATATACTATGTCAATTATGTGTTCTAGTGCTTCCTTTCATGAGAAATTTACTGGATGGCACGTTTGGGGATCATCCAAAAATTAAAAAAACTTTATTTCTTATACACGACTAATTATTATTAGAAGACTAATTTTTTGACTTCCTTTGAGTTATTTTAATGTATATTCTTTGATTTTATTTTTTAAATATACAATGTCAATTATTTGTTTTAGTGCTCACTTTCAGGAGAAATTTAGTTGATGGCACGTTTGGGGATCATCCAAAAATTAAAAAAACTTTATTTCTTATACACGACTAATTATTATTAGAAGACTAATTTTTTGACTTCCTTTGAGTTATTTTAATGTATATTCTTTGATTTTATTTTTTAAATATACAATGTCAATTATTTGTTTTAGTGCTCACTTTCAGGAGAAATTTAGTTGATGGCACGTTTGGGGATCATCCAAAAATTAAAAGAACTTTATTTCTTATCGTTCTATAACACTTTAAGGGATTTGTGCGATTCATAAGAAAGTGTAGGCAAGATTTTCATCAATTTTCATTGAATACATAAATATTTAGCAATATATAAACGTTTATTTAAAAACATTCAGACTTTACTTCAGATATTTATTACTACATATTGTTTGGAGGTCAAAGTCATATTTACACTTTTTAAAATTTAAAATGGATTTAGTGGCTTTATTCTTAGTCATTTGGTTATTTTCTACTTTAATGTCAATTTTAATGTGAATTCTGTGATTTTATTTTTTAAATATACCATGTAAATTATTGTTTGAGTTTTTGCTTTGAATAGAAATTTAGTTGTTGGCACGTTTGAGGATCATCTAAAAATTAAAATAAACTTTATTTCTTATCGTCCTTTAGCCAAAAAAGCTTAAAAATATATTTGAAATTCATAGGACAGTGTAAGCAATATTTTCATTAATTTTTATTGAATATATAAACATTTAGCAAGATGTAAACGTTTATTTAAAATATTCAGACATTACTTCAGATATTTATTACTACAAATTATTTGGAGGTCATAGTCATATTTATACTTTTTAAAATTTAAAATGGATTTTCAGACTATGTTTTTAGTCATTTGGTTATTTTCTGCTTTAATGTCAATTTTAATGTGAATTCTGTGATTTTATTTTTTAAATATACCATGTAAATTCTTTGTTCGATCTTTTGCTTTCAAGAGAAGTTTAGTTAAAGGCACTTTTAGGGATTATCCAAAAATTAAAAGAACTTTATTTCTTATCGTTCTATAACCAAAAAGCTTAAAATGATTTATGAGTTTCCTAGGACAGTGTAAGCAATATTTTCATTAATTTTTATTGAATATATAAACATTTAGCAAGATGTAAACGTTTATTTAAAATATTCAGACATTACTTCAGATATTTATTACTACAAATTATTTGGAGGTCATAGTCATATTTACACTTTTTAAAATTTAAAATGGATTTAGTGGCTTTATTCTTAGTCATTTGGTTATTTTCTACTTTAATGTCAATTTTAATGTGAATTCTGTGATTTTATTTTTTAAATATACCATGTAAATTCTTTGTTCGATCTTTTGCTTTCAAGAGAAGTTTAGTTAAAGGCACTTTTAGGGATCATCCAAAAATTAAAAGAACTTTATTTCTTATCGTTCTATAACCAAAAAGCTTAAAATGATTTATGAGTTTCCTAGGACAGTGTAAGCAATATTTTCATTAATTTTTATTGAATATATAAACATTTAGCAAGATGTAAACGTTTATTTAAAATATTCAGACATTACTTCAGATATTTATTACTACAAATTATTTGGAGGTCATAGTCATATTTATACTTTTTAAAATTTAAAATGGATTTTCAGACTATATTTTTAGTCATTTGGTTATTTTCTGCTTTATTGCGAGATAAATTAATAAAATCTTTTTAGTAACTTAACTTTATTTATAGTTTATAAAATGTACTTAAAAATAAATAAAGTTTAATATTTTTATGCTGTGAACCGTATACTGTTTTATTTTTCTATGTTTACCTAAGAGTATTTTGATCCTTTTAATTTTCTTTTTCTTTTTTGTCCCTTCACAACCTATTTTGTTGCCATTGGCAACACAGTTTACGTCTGAAAGGTTTTATTAAGCTAATTTTTGTAAGAAAATAATAGTTAAATTAATAAAAATTTTTAATAAATTAATTTTATTTACAGCTTTTATAATGTACTCAAAAAGATATAAAGTTTAATATTTTTATACTATGAACAGTATAGTGTTTTACTTTTTAATGTTTACCTAAGAATATTTTGATCTTTTTAATTTTGCTTTTCTAGTTTGTATTTTCGCAACCTATTTTGTTGACATTGGTAACATAGTTTGAAAGATTCTATTAAACTAATTTTTGTAAAAAGGCTTTTCCTTTATTCAATAGATATTTTTAAAGTTTACTCAGAACGGCGAATATAAATTCTTAGTGTTATATAAATAATATTTTACTATATTTTTTAGTCCTCTTTAATATAATATAAAACATAATTTGAATTTGAATTATATATAGCATTTATTTTATTACGACTCTCGCTATTATAAAATTCAAATACACGATGATATTTATCCGCTATATAAAACAATATATCTGCATTCATTCGTACAAAATTTGATATAATGTTTCATCTGATAGTTAAGAATATGATTAAATTTTACAGCATACCATTTCAGTAAACTATGTACAGTTTTCATGTATACATTTATTACTGGGATTATATATCATTAATAAATCCCTTTATTTGATATAATCCCTTTATTTATATAATCCCTTTATTTATTAGTTATTGTAATAATTGTAAAACTGTATTATGTAATCGAACTTATATCAAATACAATATTTTAGTGTTATATAAATAATATTTTACTATATTTTTTAGTCCTCTTTAATATAATATAAAACATAATTTGAATTTTAATTATATATAGCATTTATTTTATTACGACTCTCGCTATTATAAAATTCAAATACACGATGATATTTATCCGCTATATAAAACAATATATCTGCATTCATTCGTACAAAATTTGATATAATGTTTCATCTGATAGTTAAGAATATGATTAAATTTTACAGCATACCATTTCAGTAAACTATGTACAGTTTTCATGTATACATTTATTACTGGGATTATATATCATTAATTAATCCCTTTATTTGAATACAATCTAAATACTAGATTTATATAACATGTATATTTCCTATTTTAGTTATTGTAATAATTGTAAAACTGTATTATGTAATCGAACTTATATACTATTTGTATAACGTACAGGAAAGCATTATGATGATAGATAAATAAAGAGAAAAGAGTACTTTAACTTACAAGAGGATAGTATATTTTGGAAAAGAATGTATTCTTTAAGTAAAGGATTAAGTAATGTAAATAAAGTCCATTAAATCACTTTATTCTTAAAAATACAGAAATTACAGATTAGCATATCTTGTCCTTAATTGGGTTGCATTTATTGTTTAATACTACTTAATTATGTCATAAAAATATTAAGTGTTTCTAGTTTTTAAAATTAAGTTTTATCTTTCTGCAAAATAAAATGCATGTATGACTACAATGTACATAATGATTTCGAATAGAGAAAATGTTTAGATAAAATTATATTGCTAAGCAATAAAGAATTTTCCAGATTACTAAGAGAGCATGAATTTATGTAATGGAACTTATATACAATTTGTATAACGTACAGATGCTTATGGTGATAGATAAACACTAAAAATGAATATTTCTAACTTACAAGAAATACAGTATTTTTAGAAAAGAATGTAATCATTTAGTAAAGGATTAAGTAGGCTAAATAAAGCCTACTAAATTTATTCTTAAAATACATTACAGATTAGCATGTTTTGCCCTTAAATTAGATTCTATTTTTTATCGCTAAACATAGCTTGGTAAACTCGCTTTTATATGATTAAACCCACCCAAAACATGATACTGCAACAAGACAACATGATGTTTACCAAATGTTTTCTTGTTTTGTTTATATCATTGACTAAGCAATAAAGAATTTATCTCCTTTCGTTCCGCCGTTTTTTACGTTTCTTAGCATAAACACTGAAAACAGAGTAATGGGGATAGTTAAAAATTTTTTGGCGATTTTTTTTTTAGATGTAGCTATCAGAATATAAACAGTTGTTATTTAAAACAAATAAAATAGTAAAAATTAGTGTCAAAATACTGCTGATCTAAAATAGATCACGTTCGTTTTTTTCCTAATGGTAATATTACGTTTTTTCCCTTTAGATGAAATATGAGTTGAAAAGTATTTTAATACTTTAGATGCAGTTGATTAATGTTTCCTGAACAAATTAAAGAGGATATTACTCTTGCCATATCCACTGATGTAGATAACTGACAGATGAGAGAAAATAGATGATAAGTTACATGATTTGTAAATGATATTGTTGGTAATAATAAAGTATATGAAAATATGAGTGTGATTAAAGAGTATTTTACCTTCCGTTTGAGAGAAGTAAAATATTAAAAAAGAAAAGCCAAAAATTGTAAAAAAAAGAATTATAAAATGTAATTAGGGAAAGTAAGAATAATATTTTGGCAATGGAAAATGATCTTGGAAATACATCTTGCATCATTGCTTTGAAAAACTTTTTTCTGATGAAGTATATAACGTTCGAAATATGGATGAGACTACAATGTAAAATGTCAAAAACAATGATTTAAATTATCACTAAAGAAGATATAAAGATATTTATAGGGTTTTTGATATATTTTGGCTATCTTACTCTTTCAAGTGAAAGATATTATTGGAGTGATGTAGAAGATTTAGTGACAGGTCTTGTACAGGACTCTTTTAATAAAAATGCTTACCTAAAAATAAAGTCATATATTCATTTCCAAGACATTTCAAAAGCAGATGAACGTAAGAATGACAAATCAAGATAAAACTCCTTTTGGAGAGAATAAGAGGTAAAATATGGTACTGGTGTCTATTCACTCGAATAATTGATATTTTTAGTTATACAAGTATTCTGCACAGAAATATTCATAAATGATTCTATCCATGTAAGATTTTCGAAGAGGAATGTTGCTGTAAAATATCTAAAATATCGTAAAAAAAATTTTTGAAAGGTCGACCTTACAGTTTTTTACTAAAAGCTAATCTCATATGACATTTATAAAAGGGATACAATATAAAGACAAGAAACAAAAAATCTACTATCCAAAAAATCTAACATATTGTGTGAGTGCTAATTTATGCAAGAAGTGTTTCTTCAAAATTACACTAAACTGTAAAAACATTGAAATTGTTATTATTTTAAAATAATTAAACTTTACTAAGTACATTCAATATTGTGAAATTCTGCATAAATAAACGTTTTTTAAAAGAAAATGCATTTAGTTTTTATCTATTTGGCGATTTTCCGTTATTGACGTACTAATGATTGTTGTGTATTTGCTAAAATATTTGTATAACGTACAGTGATCTATTTTTAGATCAGCATTTTTTAAAAAAACTAAGGTACAGTATTGATAAAATTCATTAAGTAATATTAGTAGCCTAAATACAGCCTTAAAGACTTTATTCTTAAAAATAATAATTTTGGGCATGTTTTGACCTTAATTAGATTTCATTTATTGCTTAATACTACTTAACCATACCATAAAAATGTTAAGTGTTTCTAATTTTTAAGATTTAGTTTAATCTTGCTTTAAAATAGAATCCATGTATAACTACAATGTACATAATGTTTTTGAATAGATGAAAATGTTTAGATAAAATTATATTGCTAAGCAATGAAGAATTTTCCCGGGTTACTAAGAGAGCATGTATTATGTAATGGAACTTATATACTATTTGTATAACGTACAGGTATACAATATGGTGATAGATAAACACCGAAAATTAGTATTTCTAACTTACAAGAGAATACAGTATTTTAGAAAAGAATGTAATCATTAAGTAAAGGATTAAGTAGCCTAAATACAGCCTATTAAAGACTTTATTCTTAAAAATACAGAAGTTACAGATTAGCATGTTTTGCCCTTAATTAGATTTCATTTATTGCTTAATACTACTTAATCATGTCATAAAAATGTTAAGTGTTTCTAATTTTTAAGATTTAGTTTAATCTTGCTTTAAAATAGAATCCATGTATAACTACAATGTACATAATGTTTTTGAATAGAGGGAAATGTTTAGATAAAATTATATTGCTAAGCAATAAATAATTTTCCCAGGTTATTATCCTTAATGAAATACGATACCCATTCGATAATTTTTATAGTTAGTATTAATGTAAAAATCTCAATTGCTATATATTTTTACCTTATTGTGAAACATAATCAGGAAATCTCAGTTTTCAATAACTCAATTAGAGTTTCAAACGAAATCCATTATAAAAATAAAATTCCAGTTTTTAAAAACACGTATAGCATTTCAAAATATTTGTATTTTTCCATTAAAATTGTTATTAAATTTTTCTATCGTATATTAAAACGAGTCAAAGAATGTTATGTGTATCTAAAGGTGTAATTTCTAAAATAAATTATGAATTCTTACAACAAAAACGATGTATTTTTGATTTAGTCGTTCTTTATATTTCTACACATAAATAAAAACAAATTTCAGTTTTAAAAACACTTAAAACTTTTTAAAATATATATACTTTTCTTTTAAAACTGTTAATAAAAATTTCTATCATATATTAAATAGTGTTAAAGATGTTTATGAATATCTAAACAAGTAAATTATAAAATAAATTATTAATACTTACAGCTAAAACGATATAATTTTAAATTTTTTTTAAATTTATATTTATACATATAAATAAAATAAAATATTGGATATTATTCTGTGCACAGATCTTCATATAATAGTAAAATCTGTTTAAAGTTTCAGTATTTCTTAAGTCGGATAAATCTTTAAAATTTTTAATTGATGGAAAATAAGAAAAATTCAGATAAGGAGATAAACTCATTTCCAGTTTTCATTTTACCAGTACTCATTTTCAGTACCCATTTACAGTCATCTAAAATGTCCTCAGTAGCCTGCCTTTGTTTTTATTGTATACCCTGTAACGATCAGTTACATGACCCAAGCGAAAGAAGAACAGACGGTGATCTTTTGCAGCGGACAATTATGGTTGGCGGTAGGTAGACAAGCGTGGTCCGGACAAAGCTGTTTGTGCACCAGGTCTTCGACATAAAGCCTAGGCAGCCGCTTAAGAGGAGGTAAATTAAGAATATTCAGTACTCTGGAGCCAGTATGTCTATGCCTTTATGATATCTATTGCCGTCACTGTCAAGACTCTGATAATAATTATTAACCGATTGACGGTATGTTCTCAAGCTATCGGTGCGCTAATGGATTTAGGATGGTTGGTCGGAAAACTTAAAGAAGTACTTCGACCACATCTGGAAAAGCATCAGCTGATCCAGGCTGGTCAGTTGACCAAAGATTGCGTCACCCCGGATTTTGGAAGATTCGAAAGTATCACAGGAGGGGCAACCGTAGACGTAATGAATCATGTACATAAATGTATATATAATTATTCCCATGAATAAAGAACTTACTCAAGAGTAACTAGATGTTCAGCCTGCATATTTGACGGTTTCGCCTACCTTTACGCAATACATCACAACCCATAAAAAAGAAGAAAATTTGTTCCCGATAGTTTCTTTGACATTTAATGAAATATATGAACTGTATTACGTAAGTTATACCTGTTTTTAGCTGTTAGAACACTATATTTTACGAACTTAAATCATAGTATATGAAACCACATAGTAACGAGACGAAAGCTTTCTACAACCCTGACAAACCATTAAACTGCTACTTTCCTTTTGTTGTTCTTATTGATGCCACTTGTTCAAACCTAGCACGATTGAGCCATACGCTACTCGTTTTAAAGCAAAGGGGTGTCCCTTTCATTTTAATGAGTACCGTTAAGGTGAAAGAATGATTTTGCTGAAGTGGGTCCTCGCAATTTTGAAGGAGGGACAAAGCAGAAGACCCATAGGTTTGGCCCGCCACACCCAGAGTTATTGATTGAACACTTGGAATACATTGTCACCACGAATATAATTTATGTTCCCCAATCACCTTTAACGAACACGGTATAAATCGAATTGTATATACATTTAAAAAAATAAAGTATAATTATAAACTACTACAAAAATATTTCTGTTAAATATAGAAGAAAATAGAACGGACACTTCTTATTACTCCTTTACACCTATTGGCGGATCTTAACCCCTTAACTCCTTAAAGCACGAATTTTTTTAGGAAAATCTGCAAAAAAAATTATTTGCATTAAGACAGAAAAAGAATATATAAGTATAGTGTAAGTAAATTTTTGCAATTTTATTTATGGGTTGTGACTAGAGAGCGAGAAAGGGGGTAAAAGTTATAAAGAATTGCTACACAAAGTGTAAACGATTTGATTGCATATTTATTTTGAATTTTGCCCGTGTTAGACACGGGCAAATGCGTTAAGGGGTTAATGCACAGTTTTTTTTTAAAGTTGGTCAAAAACAATCAATTTTTTATGTAAAAATACAATTTAGAAGGTTGAATTTAACAAAAAGTATATATTTTATACTTGAATAAATAAGTGTTATAGCTTACAATCCGATGTAAATGATAAATATTAATAAAACGATTGTTTTCTTTTTCTTTCACATTGTTATTTTCAATTCTCGATTACATTCGAGTGTGAAAAATCATAGTGCAAGCCGGTCGAATTATCTCCAGTGTGCACAGTTTGGGCAGTTTAGCGAGCTGGAGTTAACTCGAGCTTGCACGTTAAGGGGTTAAGCCGGCTCGAGTTCCGAACCAGCAACCTCTCAGATACGAGATCGATCCTCTTTGCCGACTGAGTCACCGTGGTTCTTTGCTACTTTTAGTGGCTTTAAGTAACCTAAAAGTTGATTCAGAGCTACAATTTTGCTGTAATGTACACTTTCGAAATTTGGATTCTCTAAATCGAAATGTACATGATAACTCGTGTACATTTTGACACAAACACACAGAGACACACACATACAGACACAAACACAAAAACAGTATTAATTTGGATACATGAATTTAAAAAACATAAAGATCAATCAAAATCTCAAGGTCGAATTTTTGAATGATTTGAATATCATCCCTGTAATAGGTATACTAGAGTAATAAACGTCTTAAAAATGAATTATATTTGAAAATAACTTTTATAAAATTTCAAGATTTAGTCTTTAAATTTTGCAAGAATATTTAGAAAAGTTAAAACGATAGATTAAGCAATAGAATGTTATTGTTTCCTTAGGATTGAAGGTCAATTTGCCCATTTAAAGTAAACCTTTTTTTACATTGCTTCACGATGAAAAACAAGTTGTTTTGTTTAACCATTTTCCTGTGATGGCCAACCTCATTTCGTGTAACTCAAATACGCTAAATTCGGAATGGTTGACCTGAGTTCGAGTAAGAGAAAAACGGTATTTCAATTCCGTGAAAGCCGAATTAGGTTCATCCAATGAATAATATTTAATTTTCCAATTTCCCGATACATAGAGATACATTCCTTTGAATGGTTCTGCAGTTTCGCACCATTTCCTGTATTTTCTAGGATACTGTAAATGATTTGGGAAATTTAAAGGAATCTGAGGGATATGGAATTCATGACCTTTGATATAGATAATAATTTTGCATTAGTTTATTATATTTATCCAGTTTGTCATTTAATTTTTTTGCTTTAATTTGAGAAAAAACTACTGTAATCCTTTTGAAATTTCCGATATATTTGAAAACATTGAAAACAGTAGCTATTTCATTTACATTGTTTATTCATGAGTAATAATATATTTGTAGCTCTTTGATAATAATAACGAACAAAGAGATATTTTCCATTCTTGGCACCTTTTTATTAAATATATTCCACAGACCTGGAATTAACCAATAGAATTGGGGGCTCTGAGTAATTTAAAGAGACATTGTACCTTCCACTACTGACATAGTATTTTTTTAGATTTAAAATCAACATTATAAAAAATATTTTTAATACGTGATCTATTGTAATACAAATAATTCAAACTTATTTAATACTAAATGTTTAATTTTTAATAATATTCTACTTTTAAAAATATAATGTAGATTTGTCTTTTGAATCAGTATATTTTTAAAAATAACAGAACGCATAAACATAATATTATAAAAATAAATTAACATAAGTTAACCCCTTCCGGTCCGATTTAATAATGAAAAACTGTGCGTGAAGTAACCATTTATTTTTTATTTAAAAAACTTGTTTCATTTTACAATTCTTACATATTCCTAATTAAAATCCACTTTTTACATAGTGTTAAATAATATTAGAAAAGGTATAATTAAGAAAATATCAAAGCAAAACATTAATAAGGTATACAGATAATCAACCTAGTCTTCAAGCTAGTGGTACTTTTCAAAAGAAAGTGCAAAGGAATACGGAATTGTTTACACCGCTAGGGAGTCTCATTTCTAATTTGATTCTTGTAACACACACGGCATTTCTTAGTAGGTTTTCTTTTATTCTGACCCATCAATCTGGCAGTGACTTGTACCAAGAAATTTTAAATAAACAATATATAATAGTGACCTGGTATTTCCACAAGTAACAAAAGTCTTGCTAAATTCAGTATACTAGAAATTATAAACTAAATTAATTATCATATTTAACATTAACTTTAGTCGCATGACGAGTGTAGCTCGTCATTGTGCGGTATGGTATGAAAAAACAATGAGGAGCTAGACTCATTTTACCGGAAGGGGTTAAGGTATATTTTGTAGGGAGTACTTATATTAAAAAGCATATTTTATATGAAATCAAAGTCAAATGTTAAGTATACTGCTAACTAAAGCTTTAAAGGAATTAGATATTTAAAGTATTTTACATATTAAAAACTATTTATAAACTGAAATTTAAAAAAAAAATCTTCGAATTTTATAATTGAAAATACAATGGTCGTATATTTTAAGTAAAATTGAAGACCCTCAATTAATTAAAATCTATATTAACAGAATAATATAGTTGAATTTGTTTAAATTTGATATAAATTTTAGATTTAATTTACACATTTCAAATATTATTTTGCATGTAATACGATTTCTGTTTTATTTTCTTGGTGTATGTGTCACGCTTCTTTAAATTTGCAAGATATTGCATTAGAAAACTGACTATTTTTTAATAAATTAAAACTAATATAAATTATCGAGCAAAAATATGCAGAAGAGCTGATTTTTCCTATTCTTTATTGAATCAAAGAGAATTTGCTATAAATAAGACATTTAAGCTGGAAAGGTTCTATGCACCCTTAATAAAGGATAACATTCGACAAAACTAGAAAATTAACAGAAATAATATAACAGAATTCGACAGAGCAACGCATTTGTTTTGAAATTAGACACACGGTATCTATGTTGATACATAATTTCTTTTAATATTTTGAAACAGTTGTTTTTGTTTTCCTATAGTTTTTGAGTTATTATTCTCTAGTGTACACTAACAATGCAAGAAGGGTAAATGAAACATGTCTGAATCATACTAATAAAGTATTCAATACATATTCACCACCTTTTCTCTTTCAATTGATTTTCTTTTTGTCTATACATAGGGGTGGAAAACTAACTCATTTAACGATAAGCAAATTTATGAGAAATCGATTATATACGTTTTAACCAACAATCAGTTCTTTTTAGAATGGATTTTAGAAATTGTATTTTTTATAAATAATATAGAAAAAAAAATGTTATTATTTTCCAAAAATTGTAAGTACAGGAAATAATTCTTTGTAAACATAAGCTTAACAAAATTATATTACTTTTTCAAACTAATTTTTTAATATGTTGTAAATATGTATATGGAGTATTGTTACTAAATTCTGTAAAAAATAATCAATAACTGATAACGATTAAAATAATACACATTTTGAAAGCTTAACACGTTTAAATAAACATATTACTAATAGCATATTATCTTTAGTAGTAGATATATTTTAAACGAAATACTTTATTTTGGAATTATCTACTATCGTCTTATGATATACATTCTAAAAAAAGTTAAAAATAAATTTATAAAAATAGCAATATATTACATTTTTATAATTTTCGACACTATAAGCCGAGAATATATTAAAGCTATATAACACAACAACTTTTAACTGTTGATATACCACTCATTTTTCTACCAATTTATTATGGTTCAGGTGGACATCTCTTTAAGTCTTTGACCTGTTTAAAATATTTGGTTATCACATGAAACGTCCACGTATGCATCTTTAGGAAAAGGAATTGTAAACTAAATCTGATGCTTTTTTAAAACGTAAAAGTTGGTGTATTTACAGAAGACTTTGCAGAGAGTTAAGCTATATTGCATAATTATATTTTCATGTTTTAGCAAATGAAATTTTATTAAAACTAAGAATGAAAGATTAAATAACTAATACCCTCTATAGTAATAGCCTAAGTTATCTGTCCGCCTGTCCTCGAATTTATAAAGCTGTTGGACCTGGAATGGATAGAGCTATCAACATTGGATTCTAGATGAGTTAGGGTTACTCAAAGCGACTTTGAAAACGTTCGAAATCCATCCATTCGCACTTTTTGATCGTTTACTGCCGTTATTTCAAGCCATATTTTCCTAGGTTAACAGAACTCGATTAAATTCATCAATTTCTCTCAATATAAGTAGATGAAAATAACATTTTTTCTAGCATTATGACGTCAATTCTTTAACCATCTTATTTAATCATTTCTAATTTTAAATTATTTAAATATCATCTGCATTATTTTCATACATTTTATCGCTGAACTTAGATATTACGTAAATAATTTTCTTTTATATTTGGCTTAAATAATAGATTAGGGATAATATGGGTTAGTTTAAAATTTAAGGGATCATATGGGACAATTTAAAATTTAATTATCGATTACTTTTTGTTGCAATGGATATTTTATTTCCGCTATTAACAATAAATTGCTTTTACAAAAGTCTAAGAGTCTATTTCACTTGCTAATAAATATTTAGGGATTAAGTGATATAGCTTTGAAAATTAAGAAGTTTGTTCGTCTGTGTGTTTGTTTTTTATACATAACCACACGGTTTGCAATCGATTCACTAAATTTGGGACAGAATTCATATATACCTCCAAATAATCACCGTCATTATTAAAACCTCTGCTTTTCATCCTATCACACAATATGACAAGATAAATTAAAGTTGGCAACAAACATGTGGTCCGTAAAGATTAAAAAATTATTCAGCGTGTACCATATAATTTTCATTTGAAAAGAAACCAATTTTTTACCTGCCTCATAGGATTCTCTGGAAAATTAAAAATTTTACTCATCCCGTCATATGACGGGCTATATGTTCATTTTTAATGCATAAAGATACTATATTTTTAGGACAGTAATATATTAAATTGAATAGGAACTTATTCGGCTTTTTCCATAATATTAATCTTAACTAAATTTTAAATTTAAAGTCTTTTTGGTTTGTTCTTTACATTGCTAGTCGGTTCGAAAGTTCATTGTCACACTATCTTGATCATTTTCTCACTTAATGTCAGCAAGCTGACGACAAAGTGGCGTCACACAGAGCTTTCGAACCGATTCGTAATATCCAGGATAAGCCCCTTTGACTGAAATGTATCTCGAATTATTAAAACAACCATGCAGTGAAGACGATTTTGGGACTTACTCTTGACATTACGAGTCGGTTCAAATGTTCGTTTTAATGTCCGCTTAATCGTTTGGTCGCATAATGTTCACAAGCTGTCGTCAAAGTGACGCTACAACGAACGCTCGAACGTACTCCCAATGTCCAGGGTAAGAAACATTACTGAAATGTGTCTGGAATTATTCAAACAATCATGCAGTGAAGACGATTTTGGGACTTACCCTGGACATTACGAGTCGGTTCAAATGTTCGTTCTGATGTCCGCTTAATCCTTTGGTCTCATATTGTTCACAAACTGTCGTCAAAGTTACGCTACAACGAACGCTCGAACGTACTCCTAATGTCCAGGGTAAGAAACATTACTGAAATTTGTCTGGAATTATTCAAACAATCATGCAGTGAAGACGATTTTGGGACTTACTCTGGACATTACGAGTCGGTTGAAATGTTCATTGTGACGTCCGCTTAATCGTTTGGTCTCATATTGTTCACAAGCTGTCGTCAAAGTTACGCTACAACGAACGCTCGAACGTACTCCTAATGTCCAGGGTAAGAAACATTACTGAAATTTGTCTGGAATTATTCAAACAATCATGCAGTGAAGACGATTTTGGGACTTACTCTGGACATTACGAGTCGGTTGAAATGTTCATTGTGACGTCACTTTGAAAATAGCTTACGGATGTTATGCGAGCAAATGATCAAGCTGAAGTCAAAATGATGTCATAATGAACGTGCGAACTGACTCGCAACGTCAAAAGTAAACCTTTTTGTTTTATAAAGCTGATTATATACATTTTAGTAATATTTTTTAGATTTTGCATCTTTGTATAAGAGTTTTTAATAAGATTTTAATTAGCTACATTTTTCCCTATTATGGAAGAAATAATATTTACTATAAGATAATAGTTATTACAATATATTTTTGCCTATTATTCTTAGTTACAAATCGCATCTAAAAGTGAAAATATATAAAGTCTTTAGAGAAGTATTTTAAATTGAAATCTGCTGTCTCATTAAAAACATAAGTAATAATTCTTAAAATCATAAACGTAGTATCATTACTGTTACATCATACAGTAAACATTAGAAAAATTTGTTAAAAATTTCTTTGTCATATCAGTAAAAGAAATATTTTAATTATCCATAAAACCCATCTAAGAATGAAAAGCAATATGGCTGGAACCACCAGAAAGGAATTAAATATCAGTGATTTTTAAAATTATAGTCTTTTGATTTAAATACATCCGCATTTCATTAATTAATGATGAAAGAGTTTATGTCCATAATTAATGCAGTTTCTTTGTAGTTTTAAATTTCTTTTACTCTACACATAAGATAATAACTTCAGTTAATTTTTACCATTTCTTTTTAAATTTTTTATCTAGCAATTAATTTCAAAATATCAGGAATCTTAATAATCCTATTGTGTGAAAAGTTTACGCATGGCAACACAAAATTTTGTACTTACTAGCTATTTTTAAGACATTATTTGGTGTTTAAAACTATAAATTATTACTATAAATTAATACTATAGTATAGAGGTCATAATATTCAAAGTTAGATAAATTTCAAATATTTTTATTCTTAAGAATCCATAATAATGTATATTAAATTTATTTATTAATATATAAGCATCAAATATTTGTAGAGAACTGATGCGTTAAATTGAATACTATAATATTTGGCGTTTTCAAAGATATTAATTTTTAATTTTAAATTTAAAATGTTTGGGGTCTTATTTTGGACGTTGTGTGTCGGTTCAAACGCTTATTGTCACGTTAGCTTGATTGTTTGCTTTCAAAATGTAAATAAAATAACGTCAAAGTGACGTCACAACAAACGTTCGAACCGACTCGCAATGTCCAGAATAAGCCACGTTGAGTGAAATGTGTCTGGAATTATTAAAACACTCATGCAATGCAGACGATTTTGGGGCTTACTCCGGACGTTACGAGTCGGTTCGAACGTTCACTGTGACGTCCGCTTAATAGTCTTATGGATAATTAAAATATTTCTTTTATTGACATGACAAAGAAATTTTTAACAAATTTTTCTAACGTTCACAGTATGATGCAACGTTTATGATTTTAAGAATTATTACTTATGCTTTTAATGAGACAGTAGATTTCAATTTAAAATACTTCACTAAAGACTTTATATTTTTCCACTTTTAGCTACGATTTGTAACTAAGAATAATATGCAAAAATGCATTTTAATAACTTTAGTAAATATTATTTTGTCCATAATTTAAAAAAAATGTAGCTAATTAAAACTTTATTAAAAAATCTTTTACAAATATGTAAAATCTAAAAAAAGATTATTAAAATGTATAAAATCATCTTAAAGAAACAAAAAGTCTTACTTTGGACGTTAGGAGTCTGTTCGCACTTTCATTGTGACATCACCTTGACATCAGCTTGACCGTTTGCTCTCATAACGTCCCCAATTTGTCTTCAAATGACGTCACAACGAACGTTCGAACCGACTCGCAACGTCCAGTGTAAAAAACATTGTCTGAAATGTGTCTGTAATTATTAAAGCATTCATGTAGTGCAGACGATTTTGAGGCTTACACTGTACATTGACAATCGGTTCGAACGTTCGAAGTGACGTCACTTTGACGACAGCTTGCGGACGTAATGCGAGTAAACGATCCAGATAACCTCAAAGTAATTTCACAATAAATGTGCGAACAGACTCACAACGTCCAGATTAAGCCTTTTTGTTTCTTTAAGATGATTTTATACATTTTAATAATATTTTTAGATTTTACATATTTGTTTAAGCTTTTTAGTAAGGTTTTAATTAGCTATATTTTTTCTGCATTATGACAGAAATAATATTTACTATAAGACAATAGGTATTAAAATAACATTTTTACATAATATACTTAGTTACAAATCGCAAATAAAAGTTAAAAAGTATAAAGTCTTTAGCGAAGAATTTTAAATTGAAATCTGCTGTCTCATTAAAAGCATAAGTAATAATTCTTAAAATCATAAACGTTGTATCATTACTGTTACATCATACAGTAAACATTAAAAAAATTTGTTAAAAATTTCTTTCTCATATCAGTAAAAGAAATATTTTAATAAAACCCATCTAAGAATGCAAAGCAATATGGCTGGAACAAGCATAAAGGAATTAAACATCAGTAATTTTTAAAATTATAGTCTTTTGATTTAAATACATTCGCATTTCATTAATTAATGATGAAAGAGTTTCTGCCCATAATTAATGCAGTTTCTTTGTAGTTTTCAATTTCTTTTACCCTGCGTATAAGATCACAATTGCAGTTGATTTTAACCATTTCTTTTTAAAGTTTTTATCTAGCAATTAATTTCACAATATCAGGAATCTTAATAATCCTCTTGTATGAATAGTAAAAGAATATATAAAAGATTTTTATTAGACTTAAACGGATTAGTTTGTTTTGAAACTATCTATACATGGGAAAATAAATCTTCTTAATTTATAATGCTTCCATTTAGCTCTTTGGTTTTAAAGCTATTTCAAAATATATTTGATGATCTGAGAATAGATAGAAAAATGTGTTCTTAAGAAGTTGAGTGAAATGATTCAATTAGAATTGTAACGTTTAGGTTTGGTTAGTATACCTTGCTCTAAAGTGTCTTCTTTAAGGTCTTATATCACGTAACCATTAAAAGCAACATGATCCGTTTATAATTATTGGTATAAGAAAAAATATATAAAAAAATATCAGATTTCTATTGTTATAGCAACCAATTTGTTTTGGATTAAGTTAATTAATAATTCTTTCTTTAAGATGTTCGACTGTGTTCATAAACTATATTTTATTAAACAGGAAAACGTAATGTGTTAAAAATTGTTTATAAAATATTTTTACTTGTGATACACAGAAAAAAAGAAACATTTCAAAAAATTATGAAAAATAAATTTTTGTCAATAATTTTTATTTTTTTACCAAAAACTACCACATAAACCAAGAATTATAACTTAATTATTTATATTTGTTTTCCTAACCCATGAAAAATTGTACATTTTTTACTAAAACAAATATTGTATAATTGAATATGTTGCTTTGTTAACATGTATAGGTTGACAAGTGCTTTGATATCGACCACGTAGGTTTAAGTTCAAGTTTAAAATTTTGTTATTTTTCATTCGATATTAATTTTTGTATGTATTCAGCTACTTTATTGTGTTATACAAATTTATGTTTCATGTATGTTAAAGTTTTAATACCTTTATAAGGAACATTGTTACCTTATAATGGTGACAATGTTCTAGTCTATTAAAAAAACAATGCTAGGATCGAAAGAATTTCTGTGAAGTTGATAATCTCTAAAACATTGTTTAATCTTCTAAGGATGAATGTTTTTGAAACTAAATATGAAATTTAAACTAGAAACCATATCAGTTATGTTTCTAAGGGAGAAAAGAAATTTTCTATGGGAGACAGTTTATATATAATGTATTTTTTCATAAGGTGAATGTTTTTTCAAATGCATTCCAATTTAATATAAAATACTAGACATAAAAATAAATACTTTTCTAAAATTTTGTCAAACACAGATTTTTTTATTAAAACTGGAATTTTGAAAGCAATACATAAGTAAGAAATCATATTTTTATATGCTAAAATATATAGTAAAACAAATATTAAACCACACTCTCATTTAAGCCGCATTGTGGCACTTTACCGCATATACTCATTGCATATGAATCTATATGAAAGTAGAGCAACACTATAATGAAAAAAAAAACTAAGACCGGAGATCTAGAAAGTAAAGTTACCTGTACCAGAGTATAGAAATAATATAAATGATACAGTCCCCGATAGTTCTAGTTTATTACAGAAGAGATAAATTAATTTTCGTCTCCATTACTCCTCACATTTATTGTTTTCTAGTTTACTAGTAACTTTCTAGTTTATTAATTTTGTATCTTAAATATATAGAATTTGTTTTAAAGTCTAACCCTATACACCTAAATGATGTTTATATTGTTTAAACGATCTTGACACTAATGAACCTCATTTTATTCTCTGAAGAAAATGTGTTTGTCTATACTTTACTATAAAGTAAACTACAACCATACCTATTATCTCTTTAGAAAATTAACTACAGAGTGCATTGAATACATCTGTATTTCTATAAACTTAAACAGCAGCAAAACTTAGCCATAAAAACTAGGTCTTTCGAATAATGATTCTTATGATTTATTTTAGAGTCCAATTTGCTTCAAAGGATGTAAATACTACAAGTTTCTCACCACCAGTTTTGAAGGGAATTCCTAAATAGTCTGAAAGGAAATCAAAGATTCAAAGTTATCAACCAAACCAAGATATCAAAATATTATAACAGTATCTCTACTGTTCTCTTCAATAACCCCATCTGTTAGTTTTATACTTCCCAGTTGTGTCATTAATCCTTAAATGTATAAGAAAACTTAATACTTGGTACACGGGCAAACTTCACCGCCAACCTACGCTTGCAGCGGGCGTTTTTTCGTGAATCGCGTGAAAGTTTAGTTATTCAGAAAAATAGCAGTAAATCGAAAACTATTTTGTTTTCCTGAACGAGACTTTTTTTTTATTTTACACTTCAATATATATTGAGTATTTAAAAAAAACAATATTTTTACGAAATCAGAAAAATGAACGATTTTTAAAGTCCGAGAATCTGTCAGCGCATATTTCTTCATTATTCTCTTTGTTACAACTGCTCATTTTATCAGTTTTGTATTCATCAATAAAAAAAAAGCTTCAAATTGACAAAACACGACTTGTACGTTTTGGAGCAATGAATTTGATTGAAGACGAAATAACGCAACAAAAGACCAAGTAACTCGACAATCATAACTTGTGGAAAGAAAAAATGCAAAGCGTTGCATGGCAACGCAAACAATAAGCATATAATGTCTCACATACATACAATTATACATCTTTAGTAGATTTGTGCGGTTAGTGGGTATCCACCACAAATCTACTAAATGCGTATTTTGACGTGACCTGCTCTCCCGTGACAGACGTAACAAACGTAAAAATACGTAAAAATACGTTGCCCACATGCGAAGTGCTAATAACGCCTTATTATCCATATGAGGCCTTATCGATAGTTGAAACTCAGAATTACAAAGTTTGCTCCAGCTACTTATTTCTTCTCACTCCCTTGTTTCATTTTTTATTCTCCAACAGGCGCGGTACATACCTCAACGGCACTTAGGGCCTGTCTCACGAAAGTGGTTTAACGGCTAATAGCGATTAACCCATCCCGCCAACCATTGGTGGGACTCAATTCTCAGTTTAAACAGAGGTTAATTGAGATTAGCCGTCAAACGACTTTGGTGTGACTGGATCTTAAACAGGTATAGGAAAGAATACAACTACTCCATACATAACCACTGGTTAGTTAATCATCCGGCACATGGACACAATTACATCAAGTAACTGATCTGACCTCCTTTGCAATATAATATTATATTTGATCTGCACATAATTTGATAAAGGAACTGATCTGACCTCTTTTGCAATATAATATTATATTTGATCTGCACTCAATTTGATCAAGGAACTGTTGTGACCTCCTTTTAAATATAATATTATATTTGATCTGCACACAATTTTATCAAAGAACTGATCTGATCTCCTTTGAAATATAATATTATATTTGATCTGCACACAATTTGATCAATGAACTGATCTGATCTCCTTTGAAATATAATATTATATTTGATCTGCACACAATTTGATCAATTAACTGATCTGACCGCCTTACAATATAATATAATATTTGATCTTAAATGAAAATTGTAATAAAACTTTATTATAAATACAATTTATTTACTTTATGCGGAAATAACATTATTAATCTTACACAGAAAATTACTTATAAAACAAGATATATTTAATCAATAAAAACTATTTCTAATCATTTCTAACTAGTCATACGCAGTAAAATTAGAAAAAACTTATTTTCTTTGAGATGTGAAATCTTGATAACTTGACGTAAAGGCAGTTAACTAGCTCTTTGTCCATTTAAACCTTTGTTGGAAGAGATATATCTTGAAAGAACTTTTTTTACCCTTTTAAATAAATTTTGTAGTCAGCCATTCTTTGAAAAGATGACGGATCTCTCGATTCTCAACTTGAAACCCTTCCGGGCGTAAAAGAACTCTTCAGAAGAATGTCAACAGAAGTGGTCTAACACTTTGTTAAAAGTTGCTTTTGCAATTAATTTTCTTTGCTAAGCGGAAAAGGGAACAAATTAAAATGTATGGTTGAACGATGGCGTTTTAAACAGAGAGGTAAAGATTGGGAAAACTATTTAATTTTCATTTAATCTATTTAGTTAGTGGAAAAGTTTATTCCCAAAAAGATTTTTCGAGGATTTTAAAGTTCTGCTGACGTCTAAGGATCAAATAGAAATAGTATTTTATTGAAAAACATAATTTTAAATATTCATAATTTAGTATTAATAATATCTTATATCTGCTGGGTTTAGTAGGTTTTTTTTAAATTTTAAAAAACTTTTAAGAAAGATAATCCATTTGTGTTGGAAAAAAAAATTTTTGAATTTTGTTTTCAAACATAGTATTATATATTAGTAAAAAGTAGTAGATATATTTGTATACATATAAATATTTGTGTATATATATATATGTATATATATATATATATATATATGTATATATATATATATATATATATATATATATATATATATATATATATATATATATATATATATATATATATATATATATATATATATATATATATATATATATATATATATATATATGTATATATATATATATATATATATATATATATATATATATATATATATATATATATATATATATATATATATATATATATATATATATATATATATATATATATATATATATATATATATATATATATATATATATATATATATGTATGTATGTATATATATGTATATGTATATATATATATATATATGCACGTGAAACGTTCCACTAAACGACGCTAGAGTCCTGAGTACATTTTCATTGCTTTATTCAAATCTCAGAGCACACTAATCATCAACCATCTTCAATGGCGTCGCACATTGGCGCCCAACTTTTAACAAAGGCAGGCTTAGCTGCTTCGGGTAGCCACAGCTCTGTCCATGGAATGGGCACACTGCTCTCTGCTCTATATAACTGCGCGTGAGCCGTATTTACATGGCTAACTCATCACGCCAAGTCACTCCCAGTAATGAATCCCTATTTAAAATCGTTTAAAATTAATCTACAATTTAAATCCAGACATATATATGCGTGTGTGTGTGCATATATATATATATATATATATATATATATATATATATATATATATATATATATATATATATATATATATATATATATATATATATATATATATATATATATATGCATATATTTATATATATATATATATATATATATATATTTTTTTTACTTGTAAAGTAAATTTGATTCAGGGGGTATAGTATGCAAAATAATGTTCGTAATCAAGAGTTCCAATTGTAATAGTATGTCTCTATTAAAAAATAATGGCAAAGTTTAAAAATAGGGTTCCGTTACTATTTCATGCTTTAACAAATCCTCCTGATTTTTTTTGCAATAATCGTATGTTAAGAATATAGTTGTTACTAAATGTTCTTTACCACTACACTCCCTTCGTCTGATTCAATAACTTTGTTTGTTACTAACTCAATATAATCCTTCATCTATTATAATAATCCTTAATCTGAATCCTTAATCCTTAATCTGAAAAATAGACTAAGGATTATATTATATATAATCCTTAGTCTATTTTTCAGAAATAATTTTTGAACAACTTTGAAATATAATTCTTACGTGACTTCGGGAGATAAAAAACAATCACTTATATACCTATATATCCTCTACATCGTTTACTATAATTCTCACAGTTTAGCGTCTAATTTAAACGTTTAAAGACAGAAGAAAAATGTGATTATAATGACAGTTTAGATAAATTTAAAGGACGTAATGTTTTTTTTCACAATTAGTAATTTTTCTAGTTTTAAACTAATCAACAAATCTTGAATATTCTTCAAATAAGCTAGTAGTTTAACCCTTAACAAGTAATTTAACCCTTTAGTTTAAGAAAAAGAAGAGAATATATTCAATCCCAATTATTTAAAATTTTATTGTGACAATTTAGGTTTTATTTATGCGGAAATGTCCTTTTTTTGAAAAAAATATAATTCAATAATTTCTGGACACATTCTACTAAACATTTTAAATTAATACAAATTTTGCGATATCCCTAAGTGCGAGTATTTAAACCTTATTGATTCTCGTATATATTCTATTCACTAGGTATTCATTAATCATAAAGTGTTCTCTCTTCCAATTAATAATCTTTAGATCATCTGTAATAGTTAGAGATACTATTAAAAGAGGGATTCCCAGAAAATCTTTTAATTCAATTTAAAACGATTTCCCTTTAATCCACCCACATACAATCCTTCCTTTAAAGTTAATACGTCTTCATTGATTTAGACATAATTTAAGTTTTATTAAACTTTATAAACTGCGAAAATTTCGAGAAATATTCTTAACCCTAGTCTTTAGTACAATTAAATTATAAATTATGTTTCTTAAATGTTTGATGTTTAGTCGTTTTATTTGGATTTATTATAGAACTTAAATTTTATATATTATAAACTGGTTGCATGAAGTATTTAAAGTAATTTGAAGTTTTAAAACAATTGTAAGTTTGTGAAGTACGTGAAGTGTATTTTACAATACAATCAAAGAAAAAGGGTTGTTAAATGGATATATGTATTTAATATCAGCTTACCAGTTAAACTATGTTTGTGCTTAAACGTTGTTGTATATAATGTTTGTTCTTACATACATTAAGCTTCTATAAAGTGTTTTTATTCATAAAATCGTTAGAATTTAAAATAATATATTGTCTTTAATTTCATTTACTTAAAACTATTTTTAACACTAGAAACCACAAGATAGGTAATTTTGACAGAAAAACTGCTTTGTTTCCAATTTTCTCTAAAGGTAACTAACTAAATTGAATTAATTTTCTTGGGTTTTTTTTAATTTTATGCATATAACACTCTATGAAAATATAATATTGAAATACAGTAGAACTTTGGTATAACGACCTCCTGTGGGACCAACATCATATGGTCGTTGTGATGAAAATTCGTTATAACGAAATAAAAAAATAATAAAAAAAAAATTGATCAAAGAAATGATGCAACAGTACATACCTAGGAACACTTCTTTTTATTTGTATTTCCATTACTTACTTTTTGAAAAAAAGTCTTTGATTGACGCCTGTTTCAAGTTCATTTTTAAATTTTTCATTATCACTGATTCCATATCCGTTAGATTTTGAAGAATTTCTTTATAATTAAATTGTCCTTCAAAATATTGACGCAAGGCATTGATTGCATTGAAGGCTTTTTTGTTAATTCACTTTTTCAAAAGCTTGGATGATTTCTTCTCCGTCGTCGGAATGGCAGATTTCTTCATTTCCGGTAATACGGGCAATAAAATCCTCATTAAAATTTTCTACGCGGCCCTGTAAAGTTTTGTCTACCGTAACAAACTCAACAAAAGATAATTGAAGAACCGGATGTTTGAGTCATTTCATTAGTGTATGGAGTGTCTTCTACCTAGGACATTAATGTCGTACATGACGAAAGGGTCCTTTAAGCAAATACATAGAGAGAAGTATAGGTTTCTTGAAGTTGGACCACAGTACAATAATTTTAAAATAACCCACTTGCTCATGAGTTCTGCGGTCTAAAATTGGTGTTCGCTCTAATGAAAAATAATACGCTTGTTGCTGTTGTAGAGATTCAAAATTAAAATCATTCCTATGGTAAAATAATTGAGACTTTATAAGATGGTCGTTTAATTAAGGGGTCGTTGCATCGTGGAGTCATTTAAAAGAGGTTCTACTTTATCTTTGTCTATGCGAAAAACGGCAAATAATCTTGAAAGATGAAGACACTTGTCCTAATTGTAAAATACCGCTATCCTGAAAATGTACAATATATATAATAAAAGTTGCCCAAACTGCGACTAAACAATATAATAGAACAGAAACTAAATAATTCTATTAGAGTTGTCTATATATTTTTCTAACTATATATACTTTTCAATTTTTAAATACCTTATTTTAATCAATTATTATAATCATTTAACGTGTAAAAATGAATAACTGTCAATGGATATACATACAGTGTATTTTTATCCAATAGATTCAAATTAATCGGGGTAGTTCTTACCCACCCCACGGTTTTCAGTACAACGAAACTCCTTCAATTCTACTATTAATTATAAAATCTAATGTTAATTCTAATGGAGTTCCTGTTTACTAGTAATTACGAGTTGCTGATTAAAATGAATTATTTTATATTGTTTTATATTAATGGTGGATATAACAAATATGCTATTCCAGTCATTATAAGCTCTGTTGGCAAATGCAGCGGTGTCATACCCGAAAGGTTGCGGGTTCGGTACTGTAGCCGGACATCCGCCGTGTTCGTTAAAGATGACTGGGGCACCTAAAATATGTTCGTGCCCCAGTCCGAACCGCGATTCATCACCCTATGGGTCTTGTGTTTGATCTCTAATTCTGAATTACGAGAACCCAATGGAGGTAATGTTACTTGCGACCATAGCATACCTTAAGCTGCACGTGCTACTTGGGTGATGCTAAATGGGTAACAGCTTTGCAGCCTTACATTAATATAAAGGTATATAGTGAATGAATTGCCATCTGCGTTAGAAAAAATTATTTAGTCATTTCAGTTTTCAATTATTTAAGAAGTATTTTTTTTACTTTATGTTGTTGAACATTCTTTCTATTTATATTCTCAGAAAATATTTTACTTTATTCTACATTTCAAAATAATTTTCGTTAATAATAAGGTTCTTGTTATTTCTCACAACTTTCCTTTGAGTCCCATTCTCGAAGGCATACAACAAAATGCCACAGTTTTGCAAAATATAATTATTCAAGTAGATATAATTCACTACATAAAGAATTGAAAAGTTAATATGCTATCAAATTTTTCCTTCTAACTAATTTTTATGTCTTCAGTATTGATAGCAAGTCGCCCACGTTATAATGACCATTTTAAAGTCTCTAACTTATATTTTTTAACATTATTTTGTGCACAATTTTATCTCCATGAACTTCACTGATCTTACGGGAAATTCCATTATCTTCCAAAAAGTTTTTATTCAGTCACTTGATGACTGTGTGTGACTTACATTGAGTCTTTAATTTAAATGAGAAATTATAAATAGTGTCAAAAATACGTTCTCATCCATAATGCTTTCTGTATCCAGCCAACAATTTGATATACTCCACATGGGTTGGTTAATGGCAAGAAAAGACTCCAATAAACGAATTTCCAAACAGTAATTTCTTAAAAAATTGAAAAGTTAATATACTATCGATTTGTTTTTTCTAACTAATTTTATGTCGCCAGTAATGATAAAAGGTCGACCACCTTATGGTGACCATCTTAAAATCTCTAACTTACATTTTGTAACTTTATTTTGTGCACAATGTTATCTCCATGAACTTTACTGATCTTTCGGTGAATAACATCATCTTCCAGAAATTCTTTATTCTGTCAAGTAACGACTGTGTATGACTTGCAGTGTCTTTAATTTAAATGAAAAATTATAAATAGTGTCAATAAATACGTTCTCATCCATAATGTTTTCTGTATTTAACCAGCCATTTGATATACTCCCCGTGCGTGGGTAAACAGCAATATAAGGTTGATCTATAATCAGCCTCTTGAAATTTAGATGTTAAAAAAGAGTGCTTAATTAGAAACATAAAGATTTATTATTGTTGGTAAAGCAGCTGCGTAGGTTACAACCATGGTGGGCATTGAAAACCATACATATATTGCCAACATTCGTCTTCACAAGTTAACATAAACTAAACGATTATAATTCTTTCATTGATATACAAAGTGAACCTTACGAATTGTAAACAGCTCATCACTCTGTTCTCTTTGTTAATTTCAGTCGATTGGGTGCTGATAAATATTTGTGATAGGATTAATAGTGTTTACCCATTTTTCAATTTGCTTTTTTAGAAACTGGTGATCAAGCTTTGAAAGTCTGTAAAGGTCTACATCTAATAGGCTTTTCATGTTGCAATTCGATTTTGAATTCCATATATAAACATAGTCCAATTTTATCATCATTCAAATAAAAAACAATTTTTATTTAGTTAAGTGATGACTCTATATGACTTACAGTGAGTCTTTAATTTAAATTAGAAATTATAAACAGTGATCAAAAAATACTTTCTCATCCTTAATATTTTCTGTATCAAGCCGACAATTTGATATGCTCCAAGTGCGTGATTAAACCACAAGAAAAGACTTCAACACACTAATTTCAAAACAGTACTTGCTTAAAAAATACCTGTACATTCGAAACTGTCAATATGGCATTACTCGTATAACTGCTGTTCAGAACTTCTTTGTTTTTATTTGTATTTTCACTTCCGCGGTATCCTAACATAATCTCCCAACATTGGAGACCATATTGAAATACCTCTATTATTCAAACTGTTTACACATGCTTAAGACATGTACATTTAAACTCAAATAGAGCTCTTAGATTTTAGCTTTTATTTTCATTGTTTCATTACTGCTTTAATAATATGTATTCTTCTCTTATTTTCATTCCATTAAAAAAAAGCAAATGCGATTGATGACATCTCAAATTTATATTAACTGCAATATATATTTTGAAGTATATATTTACTCCCCTAAAAAAATCTTCATTCCACTTTCTCCAATAATACTTTTTATTTTTCAATTTGGCATCGGTTCAAGAAATACCCCATTTTTCCCGGTAATGAAATTTGGCATTCTGCTCTATTTCATTATCTTTCAATCTGACTTTACTCTGATAAATCTATTAGATCAAAGCGTTTCGAATTACATTAAAATGTTTTTGAAAAAGTTAAGTAAATATTTTCATACTCATGTCTAAGATATGGTATTAATAGTGACTTGAAATGGTACAAGACATTTAAATTCAGGCGAAAAATCCATAAATATGATCGAAGTAGTCTATATCTAATAAAATGAATTTGAAATTTTTTTGTACTGCCTACATTTATATTTATATAATGAGTTTAAATTTATAATATATTAAAATACAAAATATAAAAGCGGAAATAATATTGGATTAAAATGTTTTAAATATACTAAAAGAAATTTAAAAAATAAACGCTATCATTAATAGAATTATAGCATATATTTTTATATGAAACATTTAGGTGAAAATGAATTAATGAAACATGTACTTTTAAATTGGAACGAAAATATACACAGAGAGTTGTATGTAAATTTTTATGATGAAATTTATGCATATTTCATATCTTTTTAAAACAAAAGTATGAAATATATTGGATTTAAAAGGAGCTATATTTAATCTTAAATATTGTCGACAGGATGAGTTTTCATCATGTTATTTTTTGTGTTTGTGCTATAGTGTATGATAATAGTCAGTATATGTTTATAGTATGTAATAGTATGGTAATAGGCTACATATTTAAAATATATTTTAAAAATATATTTAGGGCACGTCTCACCAAAATCGTTTGACGGCTAACCGTGATTAATATCTGTTTAAACAGAGATATGCGTCCCAACATTGGATACAGTAAAAAGAGCAATATAACCAAATAATTGTTATATAGAGGAGCTACTGTCTTTGCAATTTTGTTGACTCTATTAAATCATTAAAATCTAAAACATTCAAATTTTTATTAGCACTTAAGCGTATAAGTTTAACTGGTGTAGGTTTTAAAATATATTTAAAAATATATTTAGAGCCGGTCTCACCAAAGTCGTTTAACAACTAATTGCGATTAATCTCTATATACAAAGAATTGGTCCCACCATTGGTTGGAGGAATTGGTTAATTGGGGTTAGCCATTAAATTATTTTGGTGAGACCAGCTCTTAAACATAAAAAAAGTTTTCATGATGTTATAGAGTTGAATAGCTATATTTTGTAATGTATAGTATCCTCTTTCTCTTATCAAGATTACATGGAGACAAGCCAAATGCACGATATATCCGTTACAATATATCAGAACAGAGGGAGGATAAGGAAAAAACCAAGTACTTTTATCTGCGTATGAAGAACATTTTTATCGAAGGGATTAGCAATTGAACAATAATTGTTTGCTGGGACTTTGAAGGATGGACCCTCGGCATAAAATTTTGTCAAGTTTCGAGATCACTTTAGGCCAGACTAGTCTACATATGAATGAACATTTATGTCGAAGGGTTTAGAAACGGAACAACAATTGTTTTCAGGGAATTTAAACGACGGATACTCGGCATAGAATTTTGGCTTGTTTCGAGCTCACTTTAGACCAGACTAGTCTACATATGAATGAACATTTATGTCGAAGGGTTTAGAAATTGAAAAACAATCGTTTGCAGGGAATTTGGACGACGGATACTCGGCATAAAATTATGGCTTGTTTCGAGCTCACTTTAAACCAGACTAGTCTACATATGAATGAACATTTATGTCGAAGGGTTTAGAAATTGAAAAACAATCGTTTGCAGGGAATTTGAACGACGGATATTCGGCATAAAATTATGGCTTGTTTCGAGCTCACTTTAGGCCAAACTAATAAACCGTTAGAAAGGAACAATTATCGCCTTCAATGACAATAGCTCAAAAGGAACATTGCCGACTGTAGTTAGACACTTTTTCTTGATATTCTAATAAATGCCTGACAAATAGGGATGCCCTATGCTTGTTCTCTACTCTCCTATAGCCGGAATTATTCTGTAAGTAATTTCCCAGTTGTAGGAATTTCCCAGTTGGTGTATGAATATAAGCTAAAATAAAACATTGTAAGTACAATAATAAATAATAAATCATAATAAAATAATAAACACAGAAAATTTTCTATTTATGATTAATTGTTTTTGTAAAAACACATGTGTTTTCCTGGGTTTAATTTACTCTCAAATTCATGTTAATTCTCTAGTAACATAGTATTTAGTGTACGTTAACTTTGTATTTAGCATACGTTATTTAATATGCACTGGCGTGTGTAAGTGTAACTACTTTAGGTAAAAACACTGTTATTTTACTGTCACCCGTTTGCTGAAATATTTAATATCGTAGTATATTGAGTGAAAGTATATTTCAGTAATCCAGCTTCAATAATTTAATCTGAAATAATTTTTTAAATATTCACCTTTTGTGAAAAGGCTTTACTGAAAACGTTTTATGCGCTTCTCTTTTAGGCATAGTTGTACCTTTGTGGATTTTTGAGGAGAAAAGAAATCAGTTGTTATGCTAATCACTTATCAAAAATATAGTTAGAAAAAATCAGGAGTTGAAAATAATTCTTTACCTACAATATATATATATATATTTATATATATATATATAATATATATATATATATATATTATATAATATATATATATATATATATATATATATATATATATATATATATATATATGTATATATATAGTAAATCTTACGAGTCATATTATATATAATAATACATTCAGAAGGGAATTAATTTAATCCAAGATAAAACTTCTCCCTCTTTGTAATTTATTTAAAAAAATTTATTTTATACACTAGAATTTAAATTTTATATCAACTACAAAGGTATATCATAGTTTAAAAGGCATCTGGATTGTTTCAAATACTTATAGAATTTCTATTTAAAAAACTACTCATTTTAGATATTAATAATGATTGCATTATCTTTTGATGTTATAATAACTATCGATGATAGATAATAAAACATTCTCTTTGATCTTATTAGATTTATATTTTTATAAATCAATTCTATCAGTTGAATTGCTGCTATAACCTTAATGTGTGTGTTTTAAACAGCAGAATGATATTTATGGTATTAAATAAAGCTTTTATTTATCCGAATGATTTCCTTGTATAAGGTATAATATATATTTTATTATATTTTTTATTTTCTTCATATATAAAATTTATATATTTTTCATCATGCCGTTGTGATTCTCTGTAGGCTTGTTTCCGTAAGGGTATCCGAGAGGTATAAAATTACCGTTTTAGTAAGAAATAAAAGATAGAGATTTCATTTATTACTTAATTGAATATCTATAATGTTAGCTTTAAAGGTTTACATTTGTCTTTACAACCTATAAAATTTAAATTATGGCCATTTTGCTTTGATCGACAAACAGAAGCACGAAAGATAAGTTATATAGTATAAATATATATAGTATCTTTTTCTTGCAATTCAATTGTTGTATATATATATATATATATATATATATATATATATATATATATATATATATATATATATATATTTATATATATATCGGCATGAGTTCTATTGGCTTATGTTCAAATCTATTTATTATGTGAAATACTTCATGCATATTCTATTATCTCTAGAGATTTTTTCTTAAATTAGACGAGGAAACCTATCATATTTCTTTCTTCAATTCATTTATTTTCATTGTTAACTTGCTTTTTTCTTTGGCATCAGTTCAAGAGTTGCTTTTCACGTCGTAAAAACAATATATATTCTGCAGTTTTTGGTCACGTTTAATATTGCGTTAAACAAATAAAATTAAGGAAATTTTACTTTTTTATGATTACATATAATATTTTCTTTCAGACTCACAATATGAAATAATTTAATTACGCATTATTACAAGGTGGAAATTTTGCATGATGCTTTTATAATATTTTTAGAAAAAATTATTTTTTCAACACACTCCATAATATATGTAAACATATTTCATAAATTTATTTTTTAACTATAACTGAAGATTATGCTTTATTTTTTTCTATATTACAAATCCTCCATTGTTAGATTACATATTTCAAATTGGCATCGAACCAAAAGTGTTCCCCTTTTCATTCGGGTAAAAAATGCTGGTTTTTCCATCATTTGCAGACTTTCATATTGTAAGAATAAACTGCAATTTCTTCTTAAAACAAAACTGTTCGTATCGGAATAAAATGGATTCTAAAAGTGTAGAGTATCAAAAGATAACTATGTAAGACTTAGTAAGTAATTTAGTAAGATATGTAAGACTAAGTAAGTATGTGCATGAATTAGGTATCATTAAGCAATAATGCTAAATTTTGCTTCCTTTTATACAGTTAAAAAATAGGTGGATATAATACCTCAAATAAACAGTGGTGATGCAGTTTAACGTATATCGCTCGTAAAACCTTCTTTCTAGCTAACTTTCTATTTAATCATTAATATTTTATTCAGATAATTATGAAAAGACAGTTTTAGTTGTCATCCTAAAATGTATGTTTGTTTTAGATAATTTATAATAATGCGGTACTTAATTTAAATATTTTAAGGACAGTAAATACGAATTATTTAAACTGAAAATTATGTATTCTGAAATATTAACAGTAATAACTGTAATTTTATTTCTTTTCTGAGATTTAAAATATATTATAACTGCTTGGTGTGACTAGTACAAGTTTGTTGAATTACATAAATAATTAAATGAATTTATCCCCGGGCTCGGCAAGGTTGACTTAGCCTTTCATCCCTTCAGTGGGTAGATGAACTGAGGACCAAGCACGCTTGGGAACTAAACGCTGGGGTTCTGCGTAAGAATAACCACCTAACCCTATCATTTGCTTTGCACCCCATGACCCTTGGTCACGTAAAAGGAGATTGGCACAATAGACCTTGGCCCCCTAGGGGCTGTTGCGGAGTTAATTAAATTAATTTGCCTATGGGATTGAACAACAGCAACAGAAAATAACAGTCGGGACTTTCCCGTACACCATAGAATATAAAGAAAAAGTTTTATGAAGTAAATCACTGATATCGTTGAATTTCCTAAAATAACAACAGCCTGGGCTTTTTCTCTTTTCTCAATGCATTATCATAAAATAGTTCTTACTTTTTTTTCTGGTAGGGAGAATTCATGTTTTAGAATAGAATGCATTTTACATTTAACCCCATTTTACATTTTAATGCAAGATATTTAATGAATTCCTTTTAGCCAACATAATTCGATATCAAATGCATATTAACTTTTTTATATATCACTGCAGACTTACAAATAAAATAGGAATATAACGAACTACTGGTTTACATAAATTAAATTATATTTCTATAGAATAACAAATTTCTACTCACCTCTTCTCGAAGATTCAAGTAAAATTAGACGAAAAGGGAAACTGCCTTAAATTCTTAAAATAATTTAATATTATTTAATATCCTTTAATATCAACAACAAGTATTTATTGACAGTTCCCAGATGTTCTGCGGGAAATCAACAATCACCAAATATATGTATAATCGTATATAGACCTTCCTTTGCTATTACCAGTGCTACAAGCATTGAGTTAAACTGCATACCTGAAAGTCACAGAATAAGTCTTAATTCTTTGCATTAAACATTTTTGCAATTCGATCTACACTTAAAAATGTTCTCCAAAACCCCTTCTGGTCTTAAAATAAAACCAACTAACTTTATAAATTACTGATAATGTAATATAAAATGTTTCAAGCTCATTTGTGATGATGAAATCTTAATCTCCAAAGTTTAAGATAAATTGTAAAAAGGGGTTGTTTGTTATCTGTGGATTTTAACTCATTGATTGCGGGACACGTATTAGTACATTTTCTGACGATTGATACTTGAGCGCGGGCCACGTACTAGTACGGGTTAGTGTAACAACATGGTTTGTTTGTGGGTACAAAAATAATGATATATACAGGAAAACGAAGCCGAATGTTCTTGTCTACTACATAGATTCTGGAAAAATTTAGACAAATAAAAACTAGTTTTTACATCAGTCGATGCAGAACGACAAAACGGGAAAATTGATTAAAAAAATGAATTAAGATTTAAAATTAATTTTTTATTTATCCTAGCGAATATATATAGATATATATATATAATTTATATTTGTATATATATATATATATATATTATATATATATATATATATATATATATATATATATATAATTTATATTTGTATATATATATATATATATATATATATATATATATATGTGTGTGTGTGTGTGTGTGTGTGTGTGTGTGCGTTTATTTGTTTATTTATATATTTGTTTTATAAATCTGGAATATAGAATACTAAAAGTTGGTTAAAAAATGAAATAATTTTCGATCTATTGAGATGGAACTGTATAACTAAAT
>CM063509.1:107864541-107867041 GCA_032207245.1 Pardosa pseudoannulata
TTTATTCAGTTATGAATTTGGACCGGAAACTTGATGTTTTCCTTCTAGTGAATCGCAAAATATTACTTTCAAAGAAAAGCAAAAATACTTCTATACCTATTACCCGAATAAGAAATCAATTATCCCGTATTATTAATGTATTAGTAATGGATAATGTATATTATTACTAGTAATACATTTCGACTTTTTTCATAAAATGTCAATATTTGAAGTTTGTAAATATTTAAAATAAATTATGATCGATATTCAAGTTCCTTTTTTTCTGTAAGATTTCGTTATATGACCAAATATTTATCTGATAACATAGAAAATTGGAACTAATTTAAAATAGTTTATTTAGCATAGCTAAATGCATTATTTTCAAGTAACTACAGTAATTTTCGAAGAACCTTAGAATTACCTGTATTTTTAATCAAAATTAATCCGACCAATATGTATATAATATATATATATATATATATATATATATAATATATATATATATATATATATATATATATATATATATATATATATATACATATTATAGAGTCCTACATACCTGGCTTTCCCTTTTTAAACCCAGAAATGTTTTTATGTAATGGAACGAATGTGTGATTTAATGATCATAAAAACAAGATAAAAGAAGATAATTAAACCGCAAAATATCCAAAATACCTTTAGAATGTTTATTTTAACGTAGACAGTCTCTTTAATAAGTACATTGTTAAAGAATCTTTTGGGATAAATTCATTTTTTTTAATGTATAACACTCTGGTGTTAGTGAAATGATTTATTCCAACTGACTCTTTTAAATATTTTGTACAGTCATACAGACCTGATTTTTCTTTTCTAAACCCAGAAATGTTTTTATGTAATGGAACGAATGTATGATTTAATGATCGTAAAAACAAGATAAAAGCAGATTTTTAAATTACAAAATATCCAAAATACCTTTAGAATGTTTATTTTAACGTAGACAGTCTCTTTAATAAGTACATTGTTAAAGATCCTTTTGGGATAAATTCATTTTTTTTATTAATGTATAACACTCAGGAGTTTGTAAATTTCTTTATTCGAACTAACTCTTTTTAATATTTTGTACAGTCCTACAGAACTGGCTAAAATGTCTTTTATTAAGCTAGAAAAATGTTTTTACGTAATGAAACGAATGTATTATGTTTTCTTTATAATGCTTGTATATTTTTAAAGTGCAAAAAATGGGAGGAAATTTAGGAGTTACTAAGAAATTCCTTCAAGTGTTGTAGTTGTTAGAAATACACTAAAAAAATTCAAAGAGTTACGAAGCTAGATTCAGTAGGATTTATTAATTATATTGTTTTAGCTTATAATAATTTACTTCTGAGCAAATATTTCGTAATACTAACATAATACTAAAATAATGTAAAATTAATTTATTTTCTAAATGATGATATAAATATTTAATAATTTTACTTACATTTACTTGTAGTTTGAAGCAAAATATCGAAGGAATTATTTCTCTACATTTTTAAATAATTTAAAATGAATTTTAATTTGAAATTTGTAGTTTTTCTTTCGCGCTACCTTTTCTTAACATTAAAAATGCGATAGCAGTGTTAGAAAAGAAAAATCTTAGATATTCTTTAAATTTAACTTATTATACTGAAATCTTTAAAATTAAATATCGTAAAATAACGAATGGTATCAATTATGTTTTAACATTGTAGTCTTTAATAGAAAATTCCGAATAAAAGTTTCCTATAAAATATTTTTTTCTGAAATGTTACATTTTATGAAAAGAAACTTTGAAGCGCTGTAAATTTTTTAACAGACTGTCAAAATCTATCAATAGATGGCGCGAGAAGTCAACAAACTTCTGAAACGTTTTAAACTCCTGGATAATTTTAGGAGACTTTGATTAGTTTGAAATATTGAGTTTTTAAACTATTTTGATGCATTTATATGACAAAATTTATTAACTTTGGGCTTAATTTTAGGAACATTAAGCGAAACATCCCTCATACAATAGTAAGGGTTTATAATTACCATAAAACTATATTGCAAGTTAAGAGGTATAGTTATATTACGAATTTGAGTTATATATATATATATATATATATATATATATATATATATATATATATATAATATTCATTACAATATAGATTTTATAATTTTACATTGGTTATGGTAACTGTTATTCTTTGTCAAGTATTATTTTTTAAATATTACATTTATTTTATGCTAGCTTATTGTATATGAATGTATAAATAAACAAGTGACTATTTTAAACTCATGGTTCTATTTTTTTAAATTTATTACTATATTTACATTTGTATACTCTGTACGGACATATTAGACATTGAAAACTAATTTATGTTCAATAATTATAAATAATCAAAATGGAAAAATACATTTCATAAGTTTCGTAAAGTTGTATTCTCAATCTTACCAAATTTAATACAAAATCTTTTTTTATTTAAAATGTCATAAATATTTTACTCATTATATTAACTGAAGATGTTGTTTAAGACTGATC